>BSBM01000182.1:4482500-5082500 GCA_027924585.1 Larix kaempferi | reverse complement strand
ACTACTCCAAACCTAGTGTCTATATTGGCAAAGCTTTAGTTGTGATAATGCCTTATAAACCATCTTTGCCTCGCAATTATTATCATGAGAGATTATTCACAACACACATACCCAACAATAATGTTAAAACATTAACACTATAGAGGAAGAGTGATGTGGAATGAAATCACAATATAAGAGATATACGTCCTTGTAGCAAGATAACTTGTAACGCCACATGCAACCACAAGCCAAAAAAATTCATAAGACACGAGACTTTTTTTTTTAACAACAACGGGTAACGAGCTTTTATATTGAAAAAAAAAGACGAGATTACATAAGGGATGGGAAGACTGATCCCAAAAAAAGAGAGTTGTCAAGACATGCTCTTCACAATCCAGTCTTTGCATGTCAAAAATAACCCCTATTCTGCTACAACTGAATATTTTTACAAACTATCCTAGGAGAAAATTACAAAGGTAATACATAACAAGAGGAGAAACATTGGACTATCCAAACCAAAAAAGTTCTGAGTAAATACAATGACGAGCAGGCAGAGAAAGAGTCAACTTGGCATGATGCTGATGGGCATTCTTCTCCTTGCTCCCAGCTACAGCTCCCACGTTTTTGTCATCAATGCCATGGAGGACGGAGGGGCTATTCCTGCTGTTGGTTTTGATGCAGTCTACCTTGGCTTCAAAAATTCTGAGGTAGCTGTGGAGGGACTCAGACTTGCCAGCCAATGAGTCAAAATAATCCTTCATCTTGTTGTTGCTGCTTTGGACTTCAGTGTTCGAGATCTGGACAAAAGTAGAGAGGTGAGAGATGGATTTCTTCAGGTCAGCGTTGTCACCCCTGAGCCAACGGACCTGGGATTCCAAATCCTGAACGTGCAAAAGAACTTCAGAGGATGGATTGTCATTCCCATGAGGGGAATCCAAGTTAACAATACCACAATTGTCACCCACGGTGTGCTTCCAATTCCTGCCACTTCCCATTTCGCCGGGGCTACCACGAACTTGTTGCAAAGAAACACCATGATTCTGGCCCAAACCCACATCAAGAGGCATCCAATTCCTGCCATTGCCAGGCTTGAGACCACAAACGGAATGCTGCGCAAAGCCCCTGATATTCTGACCCTTCCCCATGTCAAGGGGAGCCCGACTTCTACCATTACCAGGTTCCTCAGATTTGGAATTCCCACGACAGGCGTGCTTCGTCAGACCACCTCGAGGAACCTGAAGCTCAGAGCCGCCATTACTCTGCCCCTGGACCACATCAAAAAGATAATGTTTCATGCCTACCCCCCCATAGTGAACCTGGATATGCTTTCTACATCGACGACACTGCGGCACAGGAAGACAAACCTATATTGCTGTCCTCCATGCTAAACCAGAAGAAGAAAAACCCAGAGAATTTCGTAGAATGAAGCTTGCTGAATACACGGAGCACCACCCTCGAGCATGATATAAACTGAGGTTTCCTTGGGGCCTGTCCACATTGAACTCCCGCATGCGAGACAGGTGGTGTCTGCCAGGGGAGGCCACCGATTGAGCTGAGAGGACGTGTGAGGTGATCAAGGGGATCCCAAGAATATTTTGCAATTAACCAAAATCAAAAAGAAGTTGCGACCAAATTTATAAGGGTGCTTAGATTGTGAGGTCATTAAGATCAAAGATGAAACAAGGAGAGGGGGAAGGGTTAAGGGACCCAATTGTCGACAAGGTATTGGTCATTGCTGATAGCTAGACCACAGTCAAGGCTAGCACCAATATTAGCCATTATGTCAGCTTTCTGATTGTTGAGCCTTAGGATGTGGAAGAAAGAGGCAGAGTGAAAATCCTTGACCATGTAAATGAAGTGGTGATGAAGCTTGGAGATAGGTTTTCGACGATTTTTGGCTAAAGCCCTGGCTTCCCTGATTACCAGCATAGAATCACCAAAGGCCACGAGATCTTTAACATCTTTATTCCTCTCAACCTCCATACCTTTGATTAATGCGAGCCATTCTGCATCGTTGTTAGTCCTCCTGCCAATTCCCCATGCAAAGTCTTTCACTTTGTTTCCATCGGAGTCCAGAAGAACTTCCCCAGCGCCTACCAACCCAGGATCATAAGACACGAGACTTGAACCACCAACAATTATATAAAAAATATTTTCCAAACATGCTCTTGACATGGCCTTTTACCTAACCAATCTAAACTTATTTTGAATTGGAAAAGCCCACGACTCAAAAAATACAACTTTATGTTTATTACCTAATCCATATAATATATAGGTCATTCACTTGTTCCATAGTGTTAAATCTTCCTTTCTCACTTAGACACATGGAGAGATGTTTTAGCTTCAATCAAGAGACCTTCACATCAAAATCATCCCAAACTATCAAACTCTAGGGCTAATTACTTCATTCTTCAAAGCCATACTATTAAAGACCTTACAAGCATATTTCATTTAGGAAATTATAGATGAATTGAGCATCATTGCAGGTAAACTTTATTCGCAATTTTTTCTCGAGGCTAAGAAAAATGTGAATCAACATTGTTTCAAGCTCTCGAACTTGTTGTAATTTTGTTTATTTTTCTAACATAATGATTGGTTGGTTGTAGGATGATTATGTGTGTTTGTTTGATCTCCCCTCTTTATTAGGAAACATGTTAGGTGGATGTATGTTTGTGAATAATAAACAATATAATTATAATTTAGATACATTATATTTGACATCTTAAATTAATTTCTACATACTTTCAAATTACCACTCCATTCCCCTCTTTTTTTTAATTTTACCATTATCAAATTTTAATGCTTAGTAACATGTTAAATTGTGATATTGCATTATATATATTATATACTATTTTGAAAGTTTGTTTTCTTTAATTTTACCATTATCAAATTTTAATGCTTAATAACATGTTAAATTGTGATATTGCATTATGTATATTATATACTATTTTGAAAGCTTGTTTTCTTGTACATAATTTGCATTATAAAATTTTGAATATTCTCAAATTGATACAATAATATTTTTTTTATTTAATAAAAGGAAAATGTTTTTATATAATATTTATAAAACTTCAATATTATATTTCACTATGTTATTTGAAAATTTGTTTTTTCATAAATTATTTGCATTAGAAAATTTTGAATATTCTCAAATTGATGTAATAACATTATTTTATTCAATAAAATTACAATACTTACATTTTTTATATAATATTTATAAAACACGTTATTTACATTAGAAAATTTTGAATATTCTCAAAATTGATGTAATAACATTTTTTATTCAATAAAATTACAATACCTACAATTTTTATATAATATTTATAAAACTTATTCTAATATATAGTTATATATAATATTATATTTTATATGTTTACATTTTTTATATAATATTTATAAAACTTATTGTAATATATAGTTGTATGTAATATTATATTTTATCATGTTGTAATAATCTAGTTTTTAGATATAAAGTTAAAGATTAGATGTTTTTGGATATAACATTATTTTTTAGCAACAACTTTAGAAGGGTTTAGAGTTAAATTCAATCGAAAGACATTTAGTAATATGAAACCCTTAGTGGCCACCTCAATATTATTTACAAGGTCTTGTAATATATGATTATACCTTCAATATTATTTACAAGGTACTGTAATATATGGTTATATGTAATATTATATTTTAATAGGTTTGAGTATCGAGGTTTTATGTATAGGGTTAAAGGCTAGGTATTTTTGGATACTATATGATTTTTTGTTGATAGTCTTAACGATGAACAAATGGACAATGAGTATCTATGCATAATACTTACTTACAAAATCACATTTTGGTTTTGAATCACATTTTGGTTTTGGAGTGAAATCTAAAATTATTATTTTATTATATAAAAATTTGTCTTACTCACATGGAAAGAGACATGTTAATAAAACAAGATTAAAAAACATCTAATATGAATAGAAATCTGCCACTTCACAAATCACCATCTAATTATTTTAAATAACCAAATTTTATAAATACACAAAGTAATTGCATTTCTAAATCTTAAAAATATATAAATAAAAACTAAATTAATATATATAAATTTTTTATTATCATTTATATAATAATCAAAATATTATAAATATTTTTATATTAAGACTCCTTTATACATCAATACTCTTCTTCACAATTCATTTATTATGATTGGCATGTGAACTAATCATATAAATTTAGTTGCGTCCAAGTTACCTCCTCCTTTCGTCCTTATCCCTAGCCCAATCAATGTAAGATATTAGTCCAATCAATATGTCATGCAAACTTTTTCTACCCAATCAACCTCCAAACAGTTGGCATGATAATTATTAATTAGTTCATGTTCTTAAATCCGTATAAACCCTCAACGCTTAAGGTGTCGTTAATTATCTTCTCTTAATCAATACTTCAAAGTGGTGTCCCACATGAATGTTGACCATAATTATGATAAGAGTAAGTAAATAAGCTACAACATTTTTTTCAATTTGGATTTGAATTTGGTGACAAATTAATAATTTTATTCATATTAGCATAATTTGAGTATGAATATTGACACAAATACAATTAGATATTGAAATATTTAATAAAAATCTCTAGTACAAATATAATATAAAAATACATTGATATATAATACTTTTAATGAAATATTCATAAATATACATAATCATTTATATAATAAATTAAACAAATATTTAAAAACAAAAAGCATATTACAACTAACTAATCATTATTATTTTAATAAGAACATATGAAATTGATTGGTAAATTTTTGTTTTATAGTATTTAAATAATTAAAGTTTGTTTTTTTCCTGGGTTGGCAGGTGTGGGGGGAGTTCTTCTGGACTCTGATGGAAACAAAGTAAAATTTTTGTTTTATAGTATTTAAATAATTAAAGTTTGTTTTCTCATGGGTTGGCAGGTGCGGGGGGAGTTCTTCTGGACTCCGATGGAAACAAAGTAAAAGACTTTGCATGGGGAATTGGCAGGAGGACTAACAACGATGCGGAATGGCTCGCATTAATCAAAGGTATGTAGGTTGCAAGGAATGAAGATGTTAAAGATCTCGTGGCCTTTGGTGATTCTATGCTGGTAATCAGGGAAGCCAGGGCTTTAGCCAAAAATCGTCGAAAACCTGTCTCCAAGCTCTATCATCACTTCATCTACATGGTCAAGGATTTTCACTTTGTCTCTTTCTTCCACATCCTAAGGCTCAACAACCAGAAAGCTAACATCATGGCTAATATTGGCGCTGACCTAGACTGTGGTCTAGCTATCAGCAATGACCAACACCTTGTCGACAATTGGGTCCCTTAACCCTTCCCCTTCTCCTTGTTTTATCTTTGATCTTCATGACCTCGCTATCTAAGCACCCTTATAACTTTGGTCTCAACTTCTTTTTGAATTTGGTTAATTGCAAAATATTCTTAGGATCCCTACGATCACCTCACACATCCTCTCGGCTCAATCGACGGCCTCCCCTGGCAGACACCACCTGTCTCGCATGTGGGAGTTCAATGTGGACAGGCCCCAAGGAAACCTCAGCTTATATCACGCTCGAGGGTGGCGCTCTGTGTATTTAGAAAGCTTCATTCTGTGAAATTATCCGGGTTGTTTTCTTCTGGTTTAGCATGGAGGATAGCAATACAGGTCTGTGTCTTCCTGCGCTGCAGTGTCGTCGATGTAGAAAGCATATCCAAGTTCACTCTGGGGGGGTAGGCATGAAACGTTATCTTTCTGATGTGGTCTAGGGGCAGAGTAATGGCAGCTCTGAGCTTCAAGTTTCTCATGGTGGTCTGACGAAGCACGCCTGTCGTGGGCATTCCAAATATGAGGAACCTGGTAATGGTAGAAGCTGGGCTCCCCTTGACATGGGGCAGGGTCAGAATAACAGGGGCTCTACGCAGCTTTCGTTTATGGTCTCGAGCCTGGAAGTGGTAGGAATTGGACGCCTCTTGACGTGGGTTTGGGATAGAATCATGATGTTTCTTTGCAACAAGTTCGTGGTAGCCCCGACGAAATGGGCAGTGGCAGGAATTGGCAGCACATCGTGGGTGACAATTGTGGTATTGTTAACTTGGAATCCCCTCGTGGGAATGACAATCCATCCTTTGAAGTTCTTTCGCACGTCCAGGATTTGGAATCCCCGGTCTGTTGGCTCAGGGGTGAGAACGCTGACCTGAAGAAATCCATTTCTCACCTCTCTACTTTTGTCCAGATCTCGAACTCTGAAGTCCGGAGCAACAACAAGATGAAGGATTATTTCGACTCGTTGGCTGACAAGTTTGAGTCCCTCCATAGCTGCCTCAAAATTGTTGAAGCCAAGGTAGACTGCATCAGAACCAACAGCAGGAATAGCCCCTCCATCCTCCATGGCATTGATGACAAAAAAGTGGGAGCTGTAGCTAGGAGCAAGGAGAAGAACGCCCGACAGCATCATGCCAATTGACTCTTTCTCTGCCTGCTCGTCTTTGTTTTTTCTCAAAACTTTTTTGGTTTGGATAGTCCAATGTTTCTCCTCTTGTTATGTATTACCTCTGTAATTTCCTCCTAGGACAGTTTGTAAAAATCTTCAGTTGTAGTAGAATAGGGGTTATTTTTTACATGCAAAGACTGGATTGTGAAGAGCTTGTCTTGACAACTCTCCTTTTTTGGGATCAGTCTTCCCATCCCTTATGTAATCTCTTCTTTTTTTAATATAAAATCTCGTTACCCGTTGTTGTTAAAAAAAAAGTTTGTTTTTTTAAAATTGGTTTTCAAAATTTAATTGTCCACTGGTAAGAATCCGTATCCATATTACACCTATACCGAATATTCGACGAATTCGAATTTGTTTCAAATTTTCGTATACGAAATACCAATACAGCTAGATTATGCTACTATGGTTTTATTTAATGGATGAAACTATTTTAATTTTATTATAAATTTGATTGATAAATTTTTATTATAAATTTTATTTAAAAAAAAATAATATTTTATGAATATTTAAATTATAAGATTTTGATTTTTTAAGACTTTTTATCACCATAATTTTATTGGACAAAATAAATTTACCCAATTTTAATGCACTACCCCTCCAAATTAAATATTCACCACAGAATTGATTATGAAATTAATTGTCTACTTTATTATGTATATATTTTCTTTTAAAAATAAGTTAATTTTGTGGCGACGACGATGACGGCGGCAGCAGCGACAATGACGACGACAATTATGATGATGACGAGCATCCACCGAGACCGGCTTTGGTTTATTAGACCTCAAGAAGATTACTTTGATTGGTGTAAAATTTTATTTCTATGCTCAAAAAGCTTGGAAAGAAGCGCTCCTAAGTCCCCATAGTTTTGACAAGTTAGAAGATTATGGAAGTTTGTATTGCAGCAAAGATTATGAAACTGTGATTTAATGTGGGTGTACGCAGGACGTTCTAAGAGAAAGTGATTTTCATCCTCAACACTCGTAGTCTCATAGAGATGGAAAATCCTTTCCACCCACGGTGTTTTAGGAATTGTCCAGTGCCCTATTTCAGTATGAAGCTCACGAGAGTTCATTCTTATCTTAGCTATATTAATTTTCTTCTTCAAGCTAGATAAAACAGAGAGATATTTTTTATCTTCCATATTAGGATTGACGACCTCCTTATAATATCTTAATTTATTTTCAACCTCTAATTCTTTCTCGCTCCACATTTTCTCTTTGAACTTAGATGTGATAATCTTTTTAATGTTGTTGATATACTGCAAAGTGGCATTTCTGTCAATCCCCCAATGGTTTAACCATGCCATGGCGTCTTTATACTAGCCTCTCTTGAGTTGGAGTTGGTCTTGACTAGAATTTAAAGCAACTTTAGGAAATCACTGGTCTCCCATGTTATTTATCCTGTCCTTGTACATCAAGTATCTAGTCATAGCGATGCTCTTGATGGGAGGAAGACCCACTTTTGGAAGGAGGATAGGGTAGGGTGTATTGCTTTTAATCTTGAGGTTATACATTATGAAACTCTTTTGGATTTGTTCATTCTTTCTTCAAGATTCTCTAGAGATGTTGCAACCTCAAACTTCACAACCGTACAAGATAATGAGAGTGACAAGAGTTTCAAAAATAAACTTCTTTTTATCCCACATCACAAGGTTCGTTGATTTGCAATTGTTTTCAAGACCAAAGTAAGCTTTATGCCTTCCATTGATCATTTTCTCAATGCTATAGTTCCAATTAAGCTTGTGATGGATATCAATTCTGAGATATTTGTAGGAAGACACCTCCTCCAAATTGTTATTCTAAATCAAGTAATTAACATACTTTCGTTCCAACCACAAATCATTTCTAAATCAACACAATTATCAAAATTTAATTGAATTCTAAAACGATAAAACTCTAATTTTTTTTATCATCATTACATAAATTTAATAACAAGAAAAACATATTACAAGAATAAACAACTCTTCTTCTTATGAAAATAAGAAGACACCTCCTCCGAATTGCTATTCTAAATCAAATAAATAACATACTTTCGTTCCAACCACAAATCATTTATAAATCAACACAATTATCAAAATTTAATTGAATTCTGAAACGATAAAACTCTAATTTTTTATCATCATTACACAAATTTAATAACAAGAAAAACATATTACAAGAATAAATAGCTCTTCTTCTTATGAAAATGTAACACCTCTTTCATAAAATACCTACTAAAATAATTTTGTGACATTATTCTAGTTTTCTTTAAGCAAATCACATCCCATTCAAATAAAGTTTTTTTCCAAAGAAAAATATAGCTTACTATTAATAACGCGAAATAGTAAGTAGGTCCAATTACATCATAGCATCATAGCATCAAGGTATGTGTGTCATACCAAAACTGGGCAAGTAATAATCCCAAGTCTCAAACACAATAGAACCAAGTTCTAAACCAAGACCCAATACAAAAGTGTCATATAGGATGCCAAAACCAGAGCATCTATCACCCAGCAGCAGATCAACCCAACATATACGGTCCCCATGAGTCATAGTATCAAAAGATCACAAATGTCATACATAAACCAGAAAATAAGACATAAATACAATAGATATAAGTCCAAAATAGCCTAAAGCCTGGACATCAAAGTCATATAGATAGCAGATGTATAAAACCGCAAAACCAACGGATCAAAAATCCAACAAGTAGTTGGAGTAGAGTGACTATGAACCTACAAAAAATAAATCCGCATATATAATCATAAGAGCACATATAGATCAAATAATACCGCAAAAATACCAAACCATGAATATCAAGTCCAATGCAAATCAACCGATCCTCGGGAGAAAAAAAGGTCCCCGTGCCATTCCTCCCACATGGTGATGCCAGTCAAAGAGTTCATGGCCAACTTGGAAAGTAGGTCCGCCTCCACATTTACCTCACGATAAACATGGGCAAAATGAATATGCTCAAAATCACTGATGTATTTTCTGACCGCATCCAACCAATGCGTAAGGAGCATCACATTGACAGGGGAGATGCCCAATGCCCACGATATTATGGAGGAAGAGTCACCCATAATTAAGAGAGATGAAACCTGCTTGAACCGAGCAAAATATAAGAGAATCTAGAGTGCACATAATTCACTGCGGGTGTTAGTACCAAATCCCAAATTTAAATGGATTTGGAAGAAGATAGTGTTGGTAAGGTGTAACACCACACCAGTCCCGCTAACACCCCTTCCCCCAGCCGCAGCCCCATCGAAGAACCCACATGGATACACCAGAACCAGAGGAGCAAGCTGATAACCAGGGCGATCAACCAATATAACATTCTTACCACCCGGAGGATCGGTTATAGAAATGAACTCCTTATAAGAAGCAATAGATCGACTGCATAACCAATCCAGATTTGGAATGGTTCCATAAAAAACACAACGATTACGGGCCTTCCATAATTACCACAACATAAAACATGGAAGTTCTATCCATGGTAAAGACAGTGAATCCCTGAAACACAGGCCAAAACAGTCAGTCAGTGTGGACGATCGCCAGGCAACATGAATTCCAAGAGTAGAGGCAATTAATAACCAGAGATCTTGAACGACCGAGCACGTGGAGAAAAGGTGATCGAAAGATTCCAATTGGGAGAAACATAATGGACACCAAATAGGGCTGCTGAATCCACAACGACAGAGGTTATCCCATGTAAGGATACTATTACCCAAAGCCAGCCAAACAAAACATCTAATCCTTGGAGGAAGATCAAGTTTCCTGATCGTGTTGTGCCACCAAACATTCACAGACCGACTGTCAACAAACAACGAATCATATGCAAGCTTAGAAGTGACCGCGCCGTGAGCAACATCCCACGACCAAACTAACCGGTCTAGGGACTCAGATAGGTGAATATTGGCTTGATAAAGGTGCATAATATAATCCGACCATTCCTTTCCCATAATACCTCAGATACCAAGTTGACTAGCAGTGATCCATCCACCATTATTAAAAGAAACCGCATGAGTAAGGTTACAGATCCCCCTGGCCCGAAGATGTGCTAATAGTTCAGGAGACAAAATATATGAGGGAGATCCCCCCAGAACATGATCAGTACCGAGTCTGATATCCCAGCCATTTCCAGGTTTCCAAGTTAGCCACTGTGTAATGATAGTGAACGAGCTCATGAGCCCATTCCATATATTTGAGGTACCAATAACAAAAGGACTCCCATTCCGAAACCAGTTCACAATCGTAACATGCTTAAGATATATAGATCGAATGATCTTGCCCCACACAGAGTTGACAAATAAAGCCCGCCACAGGCTCTTAGCATGAAGAGCCATCACGAAAAGGTCCAAATTCCTTACATTCCAACCCCCGAGAGTATAAGGTTGAGCTACAGATTTCCAATTAAGCAGGTGAAATTTGTTCTTCTCCCCCACACCAGACCATATAAATCTAAAGAATTTCCTACGAATAATGCGCATAATGGACATTGGAATTTTGCAAAGGGAGAACCAGTATACTCCCAAGTTCTGTAAAACAACTTTAGTTAACGTAAGTTTGCCACCCAGTGAAAGATACCTCAGACTCCAATGTCCAATACACAAATCAAATCGCTTGACAAGCCAATGCCAGTCATTTATCCTGTAGTTTGATGGTTTGACAAAATAACCAAGATACTTCGAGCCATTTGATAACTCCTTGAATTCCAAAGGAAATATCATCCTGATCGATCGTTCCATATTCTCCTCCAATGAGTGCTTTAAGAAAAATGATTTTACCATACTAATGAGCATACCAGTTACCAAGCAGAAGAAATCGATAATTTTCTTATACTGTAACCATTCTGCCAGTATACCCAGACCAAAAATCATTACATCATCCACAAAGAGAGTGTGAGTAACAATAACACCAGCCGAAACCTTCATGCCCACAATAGTGCCCTCGCATTTAGCTTTGTGAATGGATAGGATCAAACCTTCAATGACCAGTAGGAACAGAAAGGGCGAGAGTGGGCAGCCCTGACGAAGGCCCCTAGATGCCTTGAAAAAATCAGTCGGCTGACCATTGATAAGAACAACAAAGTTAACAGAGGTGACACAGGCCATAATCCACTTCATCACCTTCCAAGGCAGGTCAATTTGGATAAGGATCAATCTGAGAAGAGTCCAATTTACCCGGTCATAAGATTTCACCAAGTCAAGTTGGAGGATGAGTGCATCAAGTTTCTTTTGATTAATGCTGTGAAAAACCTCCTGAACCACACCAACCGCATCATGAATCTGCCTACCATCCAAAAAACAATATTGTTCCATAGAAATGAACGACCTACCATTCAAATAAAGTTATGCATGCACTTCATTAGGTATTCATATTATTTTATGAGAAAATAACACCTCCCATTCAAATAAAGCGATACATGCAGTTCATTAGGTATTCATATTCTTTTATGAGAAAATAACACATCCTTAGTCACATTCATTATATATAAATAATTTTGCCACATTATTAGGGTTTCCTCTAATAAAATCATGTCCTATTCCAATGAAGACACATGATTGATAATGATGGAACATCTCAAATATACAAAGAGCGTAAAGAAATTGGCACCAATCATTCTTCATAATGAGGGCAAATAAATTGGCACCTTCAATTATTGTTTTTATGTAGGTCCACATAGATATGGTATTAATGATGGAGGATATTAGAAAGGTAATACAATTGCGAGCAACTTAATAAATGAATATTATTTTTGAAAGTAAGAATTTTGATTATAAAAGATTGTGGTTTATTTTAAAATGTTAAAATTTAAAAAAAATTAAAAGTATATGTTTTATAAAAAATATAAAGGTGAATTTTTTTGTTTATTTTGAAACGATTCAATCTTATAAAAAAAATAAAGTGAAATTATATCAATAAAATATATATATATATTTTTTTAATTTGATTTTTTTTAAAGGTGGCAAAACTTGTTATAACTCAGTTGTTAATTAGTAGTGAGGACAAACATTATTGGTTACTCCCCATGAATGCATGTTGACTAATCATCGTTGTTCAAGGAAAACCATGTTAGCTAAAATAATTTGTTGGTGGTCTATAAGTGGGTAGACTTCCATTTCTGTTAGATGCCTTTGGGTCTTGAGTCATTATCCCATTTCCTTACGTCCGAGGACTAGACAATATCCACAACCAAACTAGTATCCCTTGTGGTCATCACTGAGGCTACCTTGTTAGATTTTATAGCTCGGGAGGTCTTCTACATAGGCTTGATGTCTAGGCATGTAGAAAGGACCTAAGTGACTTTCCTAGACATTAACTTTAGTGTTATAAAGTAAATGTAACTTTTATTTAATTGTTGAGTGAAAATGATTTTTAAATTCATTTTAGTGAAATTTGACTCATCCTTTGACCGAGAGAATGAAGAGACAAAGTCACTTGGAAAATGAAGAGACATAATTGTTAGTACCAGATCTGTCTCACAATATTTTTTGATTCTGGTAGCGTGTATGAAGTGAGGGACTCCAATTTTTAATACTAGAAAAGCCATAATTGTTCCAGTGTCAACATGGAAGTAATGCATGAAGTGGAAGTGAGGGACCCTCTGCTCAAAGTCTACTCAGCTCAGGCCATAAGAATCTTGACCCAAACTTTCTTGTCATTTGAGTTTGCTATGACAGCTGCAGTTCGGGTTCAAGAAATGTCTCAAATTAAAGAAACAATATTAGAATCCAGTGGAAGTCAAGCTAGCTTTTGGATGCAATGCATGAATTTGACAAGGAGTTCTTTCGTTAATATGTACAGAGACATTGGGCATTACTGGTTAAGAGTAATTATATATACATTGGTGTCTCTCTGCGTTGGCACCATCTATTTCGATGTTGGCACAGGTTACAACGCTATCGTGGCCAAAGGCTCTTGTGGTTCCTTCGTGTCAGGATTCATGAATTTCATGTCTATTGGAGGCTTCCCATCATTATTAGAAGACTGAAGGTTTTCCACCATGAAAGGCTCAATGGACACCATGGAGTGGCAGTGTTTGCAATTGCAAATGTTTTATCATCTTTTCCATACCTAGTATTGGTAGCTGGGTTCTCTACCACAATTGTCTTCTTCATGGTGCATTTGCAGCAGGGTTTTGGTCACTATTCATACTTGTTTCTAGATTTGCTTGGAACAATTGTTGTGGTTGAAAGTTTGATGATGATTGTTGCAGCCTTGGTACACAACTTTTTGATGGGAATTGGAACAGGCGCTGCAATTCTGGAAATTTGTATGATGACTTCTGGAATTTTCCGTCTGTTAAACGACCTTCCCAAGCCTATCTGGCATTATGTGAAGAACATGCAACAATTAATTGATGAAATACATGATATATCAGATCGCAGAATATTTTTATTGATCGCAAGCCACTTCGAAGGGGCAACCTCCTTTGAGCAAGCTCAATACAAAATAACTTCACGGTACCTTCATTGGTCTCAACACAAACTTATATACAAATTCTAGGCACCAATACCATGTGCCAATACAAACCATGGGCCAATACAAACTATGGATCAACAATTACTACGTGACGACTTACAAAGCATATGCGTCCAACAACAATAATACAAACTATGGATCAACAAATACTACGGGACGACTTACAAAGCATATGCATCCAACAACAATATACTAACAAAGTAAATAGAAGGGTTGACATGGGTTCCTAACACGTTATCCTATTTCCTATATAAGTTATGACTCATGGGATTTACAGGGCTACTATAAAAATGACTTTATTGGCATGGAGTTCGATACTTTCACACCAGGAGCGTATAAAATTAGTGGTGAATATGTGTTGGGTGTATGAGCTATCTCAAAGAAAACACCTAATATTTAATTATTGACCGGGGTTGGTAATCTTAGAGTTGAGGCGAAGTATATGCTAAGGTAGAATGATACCTAAATTTCGGCTTGTCAGACCTTAAAAGATTAAATAAAGAAAAGATCAAAAGATCTTTCAAAATTAAAAACCGAGTCAAACTTCAGAAAGACAACAAAGAAACTAACTGAACCTATCTAAACTACCAGATCAAAATAGTGTCAAACAATACTACTCTATTCTATGATTAAACAATAGAGAAGACAAAAACAAATTATTCAAGACTACACTAAAGCATATAATTCCATTCTCCTTGGGGATCCTGAGTAAGTGTATCAAATGTAATGGGAATAGGGGTGAATGTATCGAAGTGGCTTTCAAAGGTAACAAGAAAACAAAATGGAACTAAATCTAATTTAACTTCTACAAATAAATGCAAGCTAAAGATTATCCAACTACAATTAACTTTAAACATATTGACCTATCTTCTATCTATAGACAAGAGACTTTAAATTAATAAAGTCTAGAAGCAAGTAGAAAACTTGATAAAGATGTTTAATTCATAAGCAAGTAGAAAACTTGATAAAGATGTTTTACTCCTAAACTAAATCCTGTTGCATGAATTCATTATTAACATGAGAAGAATAATCCAAGACTGAGATGATTTGGAGAATGAAATTACTAAACCTAACCTAATACTGATATTATTAACATACAATGAACTGTATTAAAAAATGAAGACTGATAAATTATGTAACCATACAGCATTAATAAATCAAACATAAAGAAAAGATAACTTGTAAACAACTGAAGCAGGGTTTAAGGAAAGAGAGAAGGAAAACTAAGGATGATGACAAAACTTGATCAAAACTTCATATGAAATACAAAAAGGTCTTAGTGTCTCCTAAGAATACTAATTAAGGGTAAAAGAGATTATAATTTGAAGAAAACCTAAAAACTGGATTCTAATTAAGCAAAATGATACAAGAAGTATGAAGGTTCGAATGCCGGTCCAGAAGACTATCCGAATGATAGTTCGAATGGAGGAAAATGATTTAAACTAAAGAGAGGAGAAGATTGGGTGATCTTAACTACCAGCTGACCGATGCATACGATCTTACAGTGCAGGGGAAACAATGAATAAGCTAGTTAAGAGTTAGAATAAGAAAAATCTATCTATATTAGGAAACTAACTATTTCTATTTTATCTTGGAGACGAGACTGGCATGTATCTAATAACTAATCTTCTGCTACAGGAAAGAAACTACAGAACTTTAGTCTATGAGCAGATCTAAGAGGTGAAACTAACTAGACTCTAAGTTAACCAGGCAAACTAAATCTTTTAAATAAAACTATTTAAGCAACTAAATTGTCATGTCCCAAATTTGGAATTGGGTCACAATGGCCTAATCACATTAGCCATATTCATTAGAGTTTGTAAAATTGATGTTAAGGGTCAAATAATTGCCAAGAAGAAAAATTACTAGTTTCCTAGGTTTGGGGTGGAAGCTTTGGGATTTGGAATAAGAGGGATAATAAATGATGTTTAGACATTATAAGGATTCAAGTATTTAATAAATAGAGTGAATAAAGAAATTCAAGAGAAATCCTAGGTGACAAATGGTTATGGAGACATATGGAGGATGTGGGACCCACACTAGCTTGATTTTTCATAATACATGGTATCTCTCTTTTGCAAATTCAAATTAATGGGAATGTGAACACTCTTGGGTGAGTTGGTAAGTCATAACACATGTCATTGAGCATCTTAGGTCGAATTGGGAAGGATTGGTAACCTCCATGGAAGATAAAGAGTCAAAGTGGAAGTTTGTGGACACTTGGGCTAGATTCCCTAGCCCCTATGACACCAGTGATGGAGCATCTATGACAACTATGACAAATTGCAGACTTGACCTCTGACATCTGACCACTATGACATGTCAGCCCCAAAAATAGGCTCAAGGAAGGCGAATTTGGGAGTTGGAGAAGCCAAAGAGACTCAAAATTGAATTTAGGAGAAGATGGAAGGTTGGAACTAGGAGACAAGTGGCAAATGTGGAATATTTCCTAAATGGAAATCTATTGAATCTATTGAGAGGATTTCGACCCTTAGAAGGCTAATGTTGGTTATAAAATGTAGAAATGAAGTATGAGAATAGATTTTGATCATTTGTAGAATTTGCAATTGCATTTGTGAAGAGGGAGAGCTAGTGGATGACTAGTTTCTTGCCTTAGCCAATTTCGAGGGTGAAAGATTCCCATCCAAGTTGGTAATTGGAAAGGCCATTCAGACCTTTCATTTGGAGCTTTAATGGAGTCTTTATTTGCAGGTGTAAGCTACAGGGCAGCTCATGGTTTCTTCTATTGCAGCTCACTCCTTCAACCATTTCCACTTTTGATGGCATATTCTTGATCCTTGAGGGAGGGCGTTTTTGGTGAGCTATTGTACTCTTTGGGGAAGCTTTTAATGCCCCATTTATTTTGTAATATGAAGTAAATACTCTTTTCTTCATCTCCAAAAAGTTTCAGGTCGAAATTCCAAGTAGAAATGTATAAATCTAATTTTTAATGGAAGAACAATGTCATTTCCCCACTACCTTGTTGTGAGCCAATGTATTGATGATGATTTCGAATGAATGGATGATTATCTGATATATTTGTGATAAATATATTGCCATGGATGTCTTCTAAAAGTTTCATGTACTGTACTTGAGCATTTGAAGCATTTTTACTCAATTTAGTTGTATTGGGAGGTGAAATAGTGCCATTCCCCCAAGGGTCGAATTGGGGATTTTTGCAGTTGAATGGGAGAGGGTGAGAACAGTTGTAATAATCCATTAATGGTGCATATGAGAATTTAATAAAATACTTAACACATTACATACCTCTGTTCATAAATTTGAGTGGTTTTGGAGGCATTTGGGAAGCCATTTTCAGTACTCACCCTAGGGGGATTTGAACCCCAAATTACTAGTAAAATTGCATAATTGGTCCAGAATCTTAAGAGAGTTTGCAGAGGTCTTTTGGTGGACAAATGTCATCCATAAACATCATATTCAAGTTCTAATATCATTCATACACCTTCCTTGAAGATTTGAAGGCATTTGGAGTCAATTTGAGACCTAGAGACCAATACTAGTCAAAGGAAAATCACTAGTAAAGTTACCTACATTGATCATAATTAAAAGAGGATTTGCAGAAGTATTTTAAAGGTCCAAAGGAATCCCTGAAACACATATTTATGTTCTAATATCATTCATATACCTTCTCAAAAGATTTGGGATCATTTGGGGCAAATTTGGGACCTAGAGATCAAAACTAGTCACAGGTCGAACTAGGGAAAAAAAGTGGAAAATTGCAATTTTAATAAAATTCCTAATAAGGGACATTACATAAATAAACTAGATGTGATCTAAATTACTTAAGCAAATGAAATAAACTAAATGTGACTTAAGCTACTGAAGCAAACTAAATGAACCTAAGTGTGACCGGTCATCAATTATATTCTAAATAGTATTAACATAAATAAGAATAGGATACATATAACATAACACATAAATCTTATTTATATAAACCATCGAACATGAACAATGATAAAATACATAGCACAAAACAGAAATCTCATCTATGTAAACAACAGAACATCAATTATATTACAGGACAAAAACATCATGTATAAAATAAATACAGAGATGAAATAAACAACACAATTTTATCTGTGGAAAACAAACACAAAGTATATACACAAACAAGAGACCGCTGGTCGTTGAGGGGCCCGTCTCAGCAAACAGAGGCTGAGTCTTAATCAGTCAATCATGATGCATGCTGATAGATTTCCATAAATCTGGAACAGAGATGTATTAAAATAAAAGACAGAGTTACAGTGCTTCTATATCCATTTGCAGCTAAAAGAGATTAACAAGTCTAAAGATAAAAGACTGACTGACTACTGACTAACTCGTCTCTGCTACGAGGACTGTTGATGTATATGTAACTTCGGAATGTATTTCACATATATGTATATTGTATTCCTATAGAGATGGTATTATTCCTCTATACGGAAGTGTCGTCATTTATATTGTAAGTGTCATAACTTATACTTGATGGGTTATTAGACCACCTTGTTGGGGTCGGCCCTGTATAAGTTATGTGGGTCAAAGGGTTATTAGACCACCCTATTGGGGGTCGGCCCAGTCAGCATTATGTTATGTGGTTAAGTTCGAGCCTACATGAGTTAGGTAAAAAGGCAAGTCAAGTCAAGTATAAATAGAGTGCGGGAGGCACTCTATTTACTCACTCACTTCTCACACATGCACTCAAGGAGGAGTGGCGCACTTATGGAGGAGGAGGATCTGCTGCTAGGTTGTGTCTATCTCTTATGTTTGGTTGTATCATTGATCTATCTATCTCTGAGGAAGTTATTGGGGTTTTTCACCTTTATGGTTTTCCCCAAGTAAATCTTTGTGTCTCTTGTGTGCTTGCATTATTGTCTCCATGATTGATATGCTGTAGATATGCTGTACATGTTGTTCTCTCAGTTAAGATCCTAGATCAGATTGAAGTAAATTCTGAAAATCTAACATGGTATCAGAGCTAGCCTGAAAGAAGGCATGATATGGCATGTATGACACTTGTTGCACTTACGATGCTAGGGCTTGATATAGCAAAAACCAGTCATCGTATCACTTTCGCTATAAATCCGTTTTGGCGAATTTTTCGGATCTGAAATTGTTACAGGACGAATATAAGATCTCCAGGTACCTTGTGTCCAAAGGACAACCTCTAATTCGTTGTACTTTGTGATTTATGATCTGTGCAATATAGGGTTTCTGCCTCTTCCAGATCTGAGTTAAAATCAGGTGACCTTGGGAAAAAGGTCATAACTTGGACTAGGAAGCTCCAAATGAAATTTCGTGAAAAGTGATAGGTAGTACATAGACTTTACTATCTCATAAAACTTTTTCAGAGGCCGAAGTTGAACCAGTGACACGTGGCACTCCGTACAAGTGCGCTCTCCTGTATTATCCCATAAACAGGTCATGTTGCGACATTTGGCATAACTCTCTCTCAGAGAGTCCAATTGAGGTCAGACCTGTCAGTATGGAAAGTTAACAGGCCTAGCTATCTCAGGAAACTTTTTCAAAGGCCGAAGTTAAAACAGTGACACGTGGCACGCCGTACAAGTTCTCTCTCCTGTTTTATCCCAAAATAGGTCACGTTGCGACATTTGGCATAACTCTCTCTCAGAGAATCCAATTGAGGTCAGACCTGTCAGGATGGAAAGATAACAGGTCAGGCTATCTCAGGAAACTTTTTCATACCCTGTGGATCAAAAATTTCGGAGTTACACCAGAAACAATCAGGTACATATTTCTATCAAAACAGAATTATTTTTTGGTACCTTCATTCATGGATTCCGGAATTTAGGGCTTTGGAGAAAGTTGGAATTTTTGTAATCAGAGACCAAGGCTGGATGATACTCATCAAAATAGAAATTTAGAGACCAAGATCAGAATTTTTGGTTGGGAAGAAGGCCGGGCTTGATTAGACCCTAGTTCGGGACTTTGATCAGAAAAGTGGAAAATTAGGGCTTCTGTAAAAATGGGAATTTTTGAAATCTGTGACCATGGCTGGAAGCTCCTCAGAAAAATAGAAGCTTAGAGCTTTGGATCAAAAATTTTGATTGGGAAGAAGAGTGAGCTTCATCAAACCCCAGTTCAAGGTCACGTCAAGTGAATCCAGAAGTTTCAAAAGCAAAATTGAGGAGTGAAACTTTGCAGTTTTCAAATTCTGAATATACCAACTTGATCAGCTCATCAAGGCACATATTTCTATCCTGTCAGAAGTTTGAAATTCAAAGTTTGAATTTTTGGGGTTTCTCTGACAAACCCATATCCAGCTCAAGGTCCAGTTCTTGCAAATCAAGTGGATTGGGTTAATCCTAGAAGAAGATGGATTGATCACCTGCATAAGTGAAGAAGTTCCTGTCTCAGAGGGAGATGAGGATAAGGCCTTACATAAGAAGATTACAAGCGATCTCGACAGGTATGACTCATCGAGGTATGTTTCGATATTTTTCCATGATTAAGTTTATGGTATGTTTGTCTTCATGTTTTTACGGTTAGTACAATTTTGATTTTAGATTTGTCGTATAACCTTAACAAAATTATGAATGCATGATAGAAGATATTCACTGGTTAGGGTGTTGACACTTATGATTGTACTAATGCATTATGGTGTTGTATGAGGTTTATGTTGTCTACTAACATGAAAGGTACACCAAGAAAGACAAATCATGTTCTGGTCCAAGAACATATGATCATGATAACATGAGGACAAAGATTCATCCATTGTCATGGATCTCATAGAAGATCCATTTACGAGGTATGTATAACTTGGTTTTGTAATAGTTAACCTATGAGATATACAGGTTACTAGCACAAGTCATTGAAGAAGAACAAGAAGACATCATGTGAGTATGTTAGACATAAATAGCTAGCATGCTAATCCAGGTATGTTTTTCCTATATCAAGATAGAATCCTACCTTGTGTTAGGATCTTATACTGTTGTTGATAATGATTATTCATGAAGTCATAGGTTTGAATAATCATGATTGTATGCATATTATGTCTCTTACCATAATTGATGATATGACTAACCAGAAGAATCATGAAGGTATAGGTTTGAATAATCACAGGTTTTATGCATATTATATCTCTTATCTTGTTTGATGATTTAACTAACCCGAAGAGTCATAGGTTTGAGTAATTATAGGTTTAGACATGTTATGCTTCTTATGATTTGACTAACCATAAGAATACTACATAAACCTTGAATGCTAATGCTTATTATTTTCTGTTTGAAATGATCATGACTATACATGCTTGAGATTATTGTGTTTTAATAGTATACTAATGAATGTATGATTTTATATGAGATCACAAAGATAACACATTCATGATACTAATAAGCATGCATAGGGACCAAGGATGAATATGAGATTCAAGAACAGGTAATCCAGGAAACAAAGATCAAGAGGGAGTACACTCCAGTGGTTTATGAAAGGATGCATATATTCAGAGGGAGTTGTCCATCTCTCTACATTCCACAACAGAAAGGTGTAGAAGAAGCTACTGCAGATTAGGACTCCAGCAGCTCCTGCAAGAAAGCGAAGACTCAGAGGGAGTCCACCCAACGAACAAACAAAGATAAGTATTTTAATTATCATTTCTTGCATATGTGTTTGTTTAAATAAAATTGTTCAATGATGTATATGCTCATGTTCCTATACTTAGGATATGTATTGTGCATATTAGAATAGTTGCATTGATGAACAGTATATACTACTAATATACATGGGTAAGTGGCCTATGGCACTGTACAACATTCCATTGCTACTTATCTAGAATGAAACCTCTTTGCTGACATGTTGGGAGTTGTGCACACTCTTAACAATGTTCTGGTAGAGATTGGAAGGCATCTAGAAAGTTACGGGATATGGATAAATGTTGTATTGAAGCATTGGATAAGATAATTGCATGAATGTATGACATATTTCTTTATGTGTAAGAATTTGTTCTGAAAATTATGAGATGTTTCTAATCATGCAATTTAACTTGTTTTGTAGGAAAGACCGTATATCTTCACCTACAAAAGGACTACAACATTTGTTCCAGCAACAAAGATATCTATTGAAGATATTGAAGTTCCCAGGATCTGGGATGAAGAAATGGAATGCCATGATCCGTCAATCATGAAGAATGATGTTTGGGATGCGATCCCAAGAGCTAAGGGGAAGTCTGTTGTGAATTCCAAATAGAACTATCAGATCAAGCATGTTGCAGATGGCAGCATTGAGAAATAAAAAAGTGATGAAATAGAAGATGCACCAAATGGATTTCAAGACAGCATGGTGTAGTCATATATGTGTGCAGAACTTGATATGGTAGGATAGACAGCTTTCTATCCAGCTTGGGTTTTACCAAGAATAAAGCGGATTCCAACCTTTTCTACAAGGTTGAGGAAGGCAATCCAGCGATACTACTATTTGGATGACCTGTTTGTATCAGGTGAGGATAGATTGATTGCCGACACGCAGCGGAAGCTTGCTGCCGAGTTCGAGTTGAGGAACTTGGGGATGATGCACTATTTGTTTTTGGCATGGAGGTGTGGAAGACTGATGGAATCTTCCTTGGACAAGGGAAGTCTGTAGTAGAGATCCTGAAGAGGTTCGGAATGATGGATTGCAAGGCCATGGCCACACCTATGGCATCAAATCTGAAGCTTCTATGTGATGCCCAATCTGAGCCGGTTGATGTCTCTTTGTATCGTCAGATGATTGGGTCCTTGATGTACCTGACGAACACGAGACCAGACATTTGCTTTGCTGTGAACACATTGAGCCAGTTCCTGACGGATCCGAGGAGTGTTCACCTGGTTGCTGTAAAGCATGTTCTGAGGTACCTGAAGGGTACAGTGGATTATGGGCTCAGGTATGAGGCGAATCAAAAGTTTAACCTACAGGGTTATGTTGATTCAGATTGGGCTGGCAGTGCTGCAGACAGGAAGAGCACATCTGGGTGTTGCTTCAGTATGGGATCAGGTGTGATCTCTTGGTTTAGCAGGAAGCAGTCCTGCGTAGCACTGAGTACAGCTGAGGCAGAGTATGTTGCAGCCTGCTCAGCTGGTTGTGAGGCAGTATGGCTACAGAAGCTACTGTCTGAGTTATTTGATTTCCCGTTGGAGGCTACTGGTATCTTCTGTGATAACCAGAGTGGTGTGAAGCTGTCCGAGAACCCAGTGTTTCATGACAGGTTGAAACACATAGAGATCAAATATCACTATATTAGGGATATGGTGCAGAGAGGAGCTGTGAAGCTCCTGTATGTTGCGACGGACGAGCAGATTGCAGATGTGCTGACGAAGCCACTAGTTCGAGTACTTCAGAGAGAGGCTTGGCATTCTTCAGATCGAGGACACTTCGAGGAAGAAGTGATGGACACATTTGCTGAAGCCATTCCAAGCATGTTGGAAGGAGGATCCTTCACATGGCTGTGGATATAAGCGCTGGATGATGAGCATTAGGATGATGTTCTGGTTTCTGCTTGGATATGATCAGTTGGATCATTTTTATGTATGTATGTACGCATCATGTTGGATGTTGGATATGATCAGTTGGATCATTTTTATGTATGTATGTACACATCATGTTGATGGTGGATATGATCAGTTGGATCATTTATATGTACGCATCATGTTGGATGCTGGATATGATCAGTTGGATCATGTGTATGTATTTTTTATATGCATCATGTTGGATGCTTGGTCCATGTATCTGTATATGTATCAGGTGGATACATTGTATGATCAGGTGGATCATGTGAGGTGATATGTATCATGTATTTGTATCAGATGGATACATTGTATGATCAGGTGGATCATGGATGATGATATGTATCAGGTAGATATGTGGTGTGCATCAGATGGATGCATTGATGATCAGGATGATCATGGATGACGAGCTTCAGGATGTTGCTCCAGATGACATGCAGCAGGACGTTGCAGTGATGATGATCAGGATGATCATGGATACATCAGGATGATGTATGGTGAGTATCAGGTTGATACTCTATGGCCGTGGATCAGGTTGTGCAAGATGAGCATGTAATCCGGTGCCCTGGGAGATTTGCAGATGGTCTTTCGAGGTTTTTCCTATGGCATGTAATTCGGTGCCCTGGGACATCTGGAAAATGCTCTTTCGAGGTTTTGCTCTGGAAGGACATATAATTCGGTGCCTTGGGAGATCTGCAGATAGTCTTTCGAGGTTTTGCCTATGGCATGTAATTCGGTGCCCTGGGATATCTGGCAGATGCTCTTTCGAGGTTTTGTCCTATGGCATGTAATTTGTGCCCTGGGAGATTTCAGGTCGGAGTTGTGTACCCGTAACATCCTGAAATGCTCTTTCGAGGTTTTGCCATGACCACATGTAATTTGTGCCCTGGGAGATTTCAGGTCGGAGTTGTGTACCCGTAACATCCTGAGATGCTCTTGCTAGGTTTTGTGGTGACCACATGTAATTTGTGCCCTGGGAGATCCTTCAGGTTGGAGTTGTGTACCCGTAACATCCTGGGATGCTCTTTCGAGGTTTTGTGGTGGGGTCACATGTAATAGCGCCCTGGGAGATCTTACAGGTTGGAGTTGTGTACCCGTAACATCCTGGGATGCTCTTTCGAGGTTTTGTGACGCACGTAATAAGTCCTGAGGATTCCACAGTATGGCCAGTGATGATGAAGACCTGCAGGTGGTGGGCCTACATCCAGTATGAAAAAGGACTGGCTCTGTAGAACTTCCTATGACGAGTAGATTTAGAGATTGATTGAGATAGCAGCAGCAGTGACGATGATGATGACTCGATGACGATTATCCAGTGACGATGATCCAGAGAAGATGACTTGTGCTAGAAGAACTGTGCTGAGAAATACCTTCCTAGTTAAGAGGGAGTGTTGATGTATATGTAACTTCGGAATGTATTTCACATATATGTATATTGTATTCCTATAGAGATGGTATTATTCCTCTATACGGAAGTGTTGTCATTTATATTGTAAGTGTCATAACTTATACTTGATGGGTTATTAGACCACCTTGTTGGGGTCGGCCCTGTATAAGTTATGTGGGTCAAAGGGTTATTAGACCACCCTATTGGGGGTCGGCCATGTGGGTCAAAGGGTTATTAGACCACCCTATTGGGGGTCGGCCCAGTCAGCATTATGTTATGTGGTTAAGTTCGAGCCTACATGAGTTAGGTAAAAAGGCAAGTCAAGTCAAGTATAAATAGAGTGCGGGAGGCACTCTATTTACTCACTCACTTCTCACACATGCACTCAAGGAGGAGTGGCGCACTTATGGAGGAGGAGGATCTGCTGCTAGGTTGTGTCTATCTCTTATGGTTGGTTGTATCATTGCTCTATCTATCTCTGAGGAAGTTATTGGGGTTTTTCACCTTTATGGTTTTCCCCAAGTAAATCTTTGTGTCTCTTGTGTGCTTGCATTATTGTCTCCATGATTGATATGATGTAGATATGCTGTACATGTTGTTCTCTCAGTTAAGATCCTAGATCAGATTGAAGTAAATTCTGAAAAATCTAACAAGGACGTCTATTTATATAGCGTTACAATGGAGGAAGCAAGTCGACCCTTTAGTGGTCGACTGCTTTAATAATAGACAATCTTCAATACACGAAAACGGCTCTGTTTAACATCTCGTGACAATGCATAACCAAAGAGTAGCTCTACTCAGCATCTCGTGACAACTCGTAAGCCAAGGAACGACCTCATAAAGTTTCATGACAGCGCACAGAGCTTTGTTCCAAATTCCACGGCATTGATCCTTCACGCATTTGTTGAAGCGTCAATGTTCCTTTGATGTGGGAAGAGATGGATGTGATGTCAAGCTGAGCATGCAAGAGAAGGATCTTCCAGAACATCATCTCACGTACCAACAGGGCCACGTCCCAAACGAAACCCACGCGTCGGTTTACTCTCTAACGACCCGAGCATACCTCAACCATCGATCTCGTGGGTCTAAACGGCGGGCTGAATGCAGCTGATCATCCACAACTTCAATACACGTCCAATTGAAGAATCGTTTGAGAGCCAAAACCTGTGAAACGAAATGTAGTTAATAAACAAGCCAAATAAACATCAATAAACCATAATATAACAATTTTTACCCAAAATTCATGTGATGTGCGAATAAACGCATACATGCTCCATTTGATGGTCTGAATGGCAAACAGAGTGACTTAGGACATAAAAAATGGTGAAAGTAATGCCAATCAGAGTGTATTTGATATTAAAAAATGATGACAAAAATGGACACCAACAATATGTAATTGAAACCACTCTAGGGTTGAGCCCACAAAAAGATTTGAAAACATACAAGAGGAGTTGTGATTTGGAAATGGGTGCAGGCATAATTGATAATATTCTTCCAAAACTCTATGTTTTCGTTAATGGAGTAAATCTTCTAAGAATATAAAGGCAAAGATTGCCCGGCATATGTTATTGAATTCCACTGAGGAGATATTAAATGCATATGCAACTAACCACATCACATGCTAAGGAGCACTCTAGTGAGCAAGTAATGAAGCCTATTCTTGTTTCTATAGAGTTTTAAATAGGGATCAAATACGTTTTGGGTTTAGAGCTAGCATTTTTGCATTCAACCTCACAGGTGGTAGAGATTTGGCGAATATTGATAATAGGGATCAGATCCACTTCTTCAAGCAACAAATTTGCATTCAGTTCCAGATTCAATGGAAGAAAAAAAGGCAAATCAACATGACATGGAGTAGCTCTAGATTGGATGAAAGGCAATTAATAATTAAATGACTTTATCAAAAGGCACAAGATCAACATCAAATGTCATATTTCGAGATAACGATTATCCATATTTGGCTACACATCCCATATTTGAAGGCAACTTGAAAAAAAATTCAATTTTCAATGATGCAGGTGGCAATTTAAAAGGTGCATCAAATCTATATTCCAGCAGGGGGCTCTAGCATAGATAAGATTTTTTTTGTATTTGGGTCCTAAGGAGTTCTCGATCCATTAATTTTGGATCTTAAATTTGTAACTAGTTTCTACATATATTGAATAATGAGGAGGTGAAGAGGGAGAAGTGGTTCCAGCCGAGAGAGGCTGTGTTATTGTAAGGGTTGCGTTACCAGTCTGAAATTTCTTTTATGTGCCTGTTAGTGTAGTTTGAGAGTAGTATGGGGGATGAGAAATATTATATGAGACATTTTGATTTATCATTAATACAAATACTGTTCATGTCTTTGATATTCTGTGATGATTTTTATGAAGGATAGTGTTTCTGTCTCTAGTTTCTCATTGCAGATTTGTGTATTTGTGTCTCCTTTTACACACAATGTTTTTATGTTTTAAAGGCATTTATTATTTGGATATGTAATCAAATATTTGTGATTATATATCTGATCCCCAAAGCTGTCTCATGTATGTCTACTGTTTGTAGCTTCTATACTTTTACATCATCCTTGTTTACTATCTCTTGCATGTACTTATCGGTAGATGTTCTAGCCTGATTACTGGTCATTTATCCACCCTTTCAATTCCCCTTCTATTGTTACACAATCAATCAATCAACATTTTCCTTTGAGCATTAAGATGTGTTAAGCTTGGCTCTCTTGCAGTCGAGAGTTAACTTTAGCACTAACATATTTTGGCGCTGTTGCCGGGGATGGAAGCGAATATATCTTCCCTGGGAGAACGACAATGATCAGATCCAACCCTTGATGGTGGAAAGGAGAAGGACACTAGCTTGACTGCAATTTTCTACCTGACGACTCCAACTTCATCACAAATGAAATTAACGGCGACTTCACTGGTTTGAAATGGATAAGATTCTTGCTCAGAGGTATGCATTTTTTGATTTCTCAAGTATATCTGGTTTTCCAAATCCCGTACCTGATAGAGATGAATGGGAAGCTTCCCTTCCCAGATTTAGAGGAGAAGATTGGGAAGTACTAGCTGAACACTTGCTAGACTTCCATGATTTTATTCATCATCTTTAGATCGTGCATGAGGGTGTTTAGATCAAGCTTTTCAACTATTCATTGGAGGGAGCAGCTTGAGATTGGTGCAGATCTCTTTCGGTTGCTAGTGTCAATTCTTTGAAAGGTTTTCATGCAGCTTGTCATTCATTTTGCAAAGAGAAATTTTCAGCTGACTTTCTTTATCAAGAATGTTGTTATGAATTCTATTTGTTATACAAAAAATATGCCAATCATGAAGATCGGTATAATTGTGATAGCAAAACCCTAGATGCATTTGTCATTGATCCAAATGTTTCTAGTAGTCATGAGTATGATGCAATTGTTGTTCCAAATGTTAACGAAGATCAAGTTTCTCATGAGCCATCTTTTTTCCAAGATCATAATCAAACAGAGAATTCTGAGTTTCAAGATGTATAAATGTTTAAAGATAAGCTTGTTTATGATGAAAGCCAAGGTGATTTAGAGCAGAATTATGTTTTAACGCCAATGGAAGTTTTCAGCAGTGAAACAATGTATGATGAATATGAGTCAAATTATTTGAAAGAAGTAAAAGAGATGGAAAAGAGTTAAAAGAGAAGCTTGCAGGGATTTCTTTTTCATTAGTTGTTGATCAACAATTACCATACATCAACATGCTTGCAGCTACCATTATTAAAAAAGAATTTTCAGAAGACATTACACAAAATGTGAATGAGATAATACCTGTCAAAATAGTTGAAAAATGCAAAGATATGGGAGGTAATTCTCTTTTTCCTTCTTTTTCATTTTTAACACTTCAAGAACAACTGTTTGATGTCATCAACAAAGCAAAGATCGCACAGGAGCAGTTTATTTCAAAGCAAGATAAAGAGTTACTTTTTAGTAATTTTCATGCCCCGTGGCCATTTACATGGAGCTAGTATTTTCGAAGGTTTCAAATGTGGTCGGTTTTGGCATATCACCCATTTGTGGATGTAAATACAAACTATATATGAAAGTTTTATTACACAGACATTATTCTTTTTATGCTTACTTCATAGACTGCAAAGAAGAAGGTCATTTTGTTAGACAGATGTCAACTTGGATGCATTGGAAATTTGGTTATATATGAAGAAAATAATTTCAGTTGGTCAGTGTACATATCACATAAATAAGCTCATCTCAAGAGCATTCATTTCCTTTCAGCCTTCAACAATAGAGCAGTTATTTGGCTTTTCAATATGAATTTGGTTTTCAACAAACACAGTTTGATTTCAGTTGCAGTATGGATTTGTTTTCAGTTAAGCAGTGCAGTAAAGCAATTTGGTTTGCAGTTGTATTGAATTGCAGTAGTTTAGATAGTTGAATAAGACTCCATAGCCCAATAGGAGCACTATTGCTACTTATTCTCAGTTGTAGGGCAACCTTGGTTTGCAGAACAGGGTAATTTTAGAATTTGATGAACAGAGTAGATTGCAGCTTTTGATTTACAGTGAATGGTAGGTAATACAGGTGTCAGATTTCAGAGATGGTTTTAGGACAATGCATGTGGTCTGCAAGTTCTTAGAGCCTCATAGGGAGGAATCTATCCCCAGCTAGAGCCGATGTTAGTACCAGATTTGTCTCACAATATTTTTTTAATCTGGTAGCATGTATGAAGTGAGGGACTCCAATTTTTAATACCATAAAATCCATAATTGTTCCAGTGTCAACATGGAAGTAATCCATGAAGTGGAAGTGAGGGACCCTCTGCTCAAAGTCTACTCAGCTGAGGCCATAAGAATCTTGACCCAAACTTTCTTATCATTTGAGTTTACTATGACAGCTGCAGTTCGGGTTCAAGAAATGTCTCAATTTAAAGGAACAATGTTAGAATCCAGTGGAAGTTAAGCTAGCTTTTGGATGCAATGCATGACTTTGACAAGGAGGTCTTTCGTTAATATGTACAGAGACATTGGGTATTTCTGGTTAAGGGTAATTATATATACATCGGTGTTTCTCTGCGTTGGCACCATCTATTTTGATGTTGGCATAGGTTACAACGCTGTCGTGGCCAAAGGATCTTGTGGTGCCTTCGTGTCAGGATTCATGACTTTCATGTCTATTGGAGGCTTCCCATCATTCTTAGAAGACATGAAGGTTTTCCACCATGAAATGATTAATGGAAACCATGGAGTGGCAGTGTTTGCAATTGCAAATGTTTTATCATCTTTTCCATACCTAGTATTGGTGGCTGGGTTCTCTACCACAATTGTCTTCTTCATGGTGCAGTTGCAGCAGGGTTTTGGTCACTATTCATACTTGTTTCTGGATCTTCTTGGAACAATTGTTGTGGTTGAAAGTCTGATGATGATTGTTGTAGGCTTGGTACCCAACTTTTTGATGGGAATTAGAACAGGCGCTGCAATTCTGGCAATTTTTATAATGACTTATGGATTTTTTCGTTTGTTAAACGACCTTTCCAAGCCTATCTGGCGTTATCCTATTTCCTATATAAGTTATGACTCATGGGATTTACCTGGCTACTATAAAAATGACTTTATTGGCATGGATTTCGATACTTTCACACTAGGAGCGTATAAAATTAGTGGTGAATATGTAATTGAAACCACTCTAGGGTTGAGCCTGCAAAAACATTTGAAAACATACAAGAGGAGCTACGATTTGGAAATGGGTGCAGGCAAAATTGATAATATTCTTCCAAAACTCTTTGTTTCCGTTAATGGATCAAATGTTCTAAGAATAAATATTGCCCTGCATATGTTATTGAATTCCGCTGAGGAGATATTAAATGCATATGCAACTAACCACATCACATGCTAAGGAGCACTCCAGTGAGCAAGTAATGAAGCCTATTCTTGTTTCTATAGCGTTTTAAATAGGGATCGAATACATTTTGGGTTTAGAGCTGGCATTTTTGCATTCAACCTCACAGGTGGCATAGATTTGGCGAATATTGATAATAGGGATCAGATCCACTTCTTCAAGCAACAAATTTGCATTCAGTTCCAGATTCAATGGAAGAAAAAAAGGAAAATCAACATGACATGGAGTAGCTCTAGATTGGATGAAAGGCAATTAATAATTAAATGAATTTATCAAAAGGCACAAGATCAACATCAAATGTCAGATTTCGAGATAAAGATTATCCATATTTGGATACACATCCCATATTTGAAAGCAACTCGAAAACAATATTTAATTTTCAATGATGCAGGTGGCAATTTAAAAGGTGGATCAAATCTATATTCTAGCAGGGGGCTCTAGCATAGATCGGAGTTTTTCTGTATTTGGGTCCTAAGGAGTTTTCGATCCATTAATTTTGGATCTTAAATTTGTAACTAGTTTCTATATATATTGAATAATGAGGATGTGAAGAGGGAGAAGTGGTTCCAGCCGAGAGAGGCTGTGTTATTGTAAGGGTTGCGCTACCAGTCTGAAATTTCCTTTATGTGCCTGTTAGTGTTGTTTGAGAGTAGTATGGGGGATGAGAAATATTATATGAGCCATTTTGATTTATCATTAATACAAATATTGTTCATGTCTTTGATATTTTGTGATGAGTTTTATGAAGGATAGTGTTTCTATCTCTAGTTTCTCATTGCAGATTTGTGTATTTGTGTCTCCTTTTACACAGACTGTTTTTCTGTTTTAAAGGAATTTATTATTTGGATATGTCATCAACTGTTTGTGATTATATAGCTGATCCCCAAAGCTGGCTCATGTATGCCTACTGTTTGTAGCTTCTATACTTTTACATCATCCTTGTTTACTATCTCTTGCATGTACTTATTGGTAGATGTTCTAGCATGATTACTGGTCATTTATCCACCCTTTCAATTCCCCTTATGTTGTTACACAATCAATCAATCAACATTTTCCTTTGAGAATTAAGATGTGTTAAGCGTGGCTCTCTTGCAGTCGAGAGTTAACTTTAGCACTAACAATAGTCATTCTCTCAATTAATAAAAGGAGAATTCTAGGAGAGTTTAGACACATTGTGAATGAAGAGAGTTTTTGGAGAGCTAAAGAAAAGAGGATAAGAGAGCAACTGTGAGAGGGGGGAACATTTCCTAAGAGGATACTAGGCATGCATCCCAATACAAGTACATCATTAGGACAAGCTGTATAGTGCATTAATTGCTGGCCTATATAGCATATTTCCTGGCATAGATTTCGAGGACTGTATAGATGAGAAAAAAGGCACGATTCTTTAGGGTTGTATAACATTCTGGTGGCACAAAAATTGAGGAGCTAAACAACATGATATTTGGGTACATAAATCGAGGAATTTGTTGCCGATGATAGACTATACAAGGTCGTACAACTAGTTGGGCACTAAATTCAAGGAGCTGGCAGTTGGGCACTTATTTCGAGGGACTAGACACAAATTTTTCAAGAAAGTACAAGTGCATTTAATGCTATAAATTCACTATTGTAATACTCATATTTTTTCTATGGGCTCATAAATAAAATTCTCTCTCATTGACTGGTTTTCCCTTCGGGCTTTTTCCAGGGGCATTGTCAATAAAATCTCTGTGTCAAATGACTGGTTGAATGTGTGTTTACTGTTTAGTTTTCTGCTGCATTTTCTATATTTAATCTCACTGTGTTTCCATTCATCCTGGTATCAGAGCCATGGTTCTGATTTTGAATAGTAATAAACAGCAAATAACACACAGTGGGAAGCAAGGGATTCAGTGATATTTTTTGTCACCTAGTAGATTTGGGCTTGTTTCTTGGTTGGTCTGTGAAAATGTCTGTGACTTTTGGCTTACAGTTTGAGGACAAGCTTGAGGGTGCATCAAATTTGATCCCATGGAAGGAGAGGGTCACTTTGTTGTTGGAGGAATTTGAGTTATGGGATATAACCAAGGATGTTGTCACGATTCACAAGGATCCTGATCCATTGGATGAATATAACAGGAAGAATGTGAAGGCTAAACATATTCTTATTGATGTAGTGAAATACCACCTGATACCTCATGTGACTGGTAAGAAGAATGCCTTTGACATGTGGGAAGCCTTGATAAAGTTATTTCAGAGTGATAATCAAAACTGGAAAATGGTTTTGAGGGAGACGTTACGAAACACTAAGATTACCAAGACCAAAAATTTCACATCATACCTGACTAGGATTTCACAAGTTCGTGATGAGTTGGTTGTTGTTGGCGAGAAAGTGGAAGAAGAGAGTTGGTGAGAACTGCCTTGAATGGTTTCTCAAAACCATGGCAAGACCTTGTGCATGCAGTTGTTTCCAGAGAGAACATGCCTACATGGACTAGACTTTGGGACGACTTCATACAGGAAAATCTAAGAGTTAGCTCCAACCACATAGATCAACAACATGTGGATGATGAGGAGAATGTTTCTCTTGCAGGGAAGAGCAAGCTTAGGCCCAAGAAAGGCCTAGGCAGTGGGCCTAGCTCGAAAGGTGAACATAAGAAAGACATGAGTAAAGTGAAATGCTTTACTTATCATAAGACTGGCCACTATGTGAGTCAATTTCCAAACAAAAAGAAGAAGGGAATTGATGAGACATAGACAACATCGTCAGCTGAGATTGAGGACTTTGCGAAGATGTTTGAGAAGGAATTTTCTCTGGTATCTTGTCCTTCAAGCAGTGCACATGCAGTGGTAGTGCAGGGTTTGCGGACATTGGAGCATGGGTTGTGGACTATGGTTCATCTCACCATATGACGGGATTGAGGTCAATTTTGTAGGGACAACTTGTGATTGGGTCCAAGGGGATCTTGGATTCAGGGTCCATGCCAATACCTAGGACAATTGGTTGTGAGGATTCTTCCAGTATCGTCAAGAGACTTAGATGGTACGAGATGAATCAATTGGATGCTTAGGAGTTCAAGGAGACTCCTCAAAGCATATTTTGTGGGATCCGGTCTTCGACATAGATTCAAGTGCAGGTGGAAGAGAGGCCTTCTAGTTTAGAGGGAGCAACTACAACAACATATGGAGTGATGGGGTTGGAGACAAATCCAGGTGGAGGTTCCATAAGTACCTCTCTCGCTAAGAGGGAGTGTTATATTTTATAGCTCAGGAGATCTTCTACATAGGCTTGGTGTCTAGGCATGTAGAAATGACTTAAGTGACTTTCCTAGACATTAAATTTGGTGCTATAAAGTTAATGTGACTTTTATTTAACTAGTGAGTTAAAAATATTTTTAAATTCATTTTAATGAACTTTGACTCATCATTTGACCAAGAGAATGAAGAGACAAAGTCATTCTCTCAATTAATAAAATGATAATTCTAGGAGAGTTTAGACACATTGTGATTGAAGAGATTTTTTTGAGGGTTGAAGAAAAGAGGAGAAGAGAGCGGCCGTGAGAGGGGGGTGCATTTACCAAGAGGAGATTGGGCATACATCTCAAGACAAGTACAACATTTATGACATGCTGTACAGTGCATTGATTGCTGGTCTATACAACAAATTTCCTGGCACATATTTCAAGGACCGTACAAATGAGAAAGAAGGCATGACTTTCGAGGGCCGTACAACAGTTTCGTGGTATGAAAATCGAGGAGCTGAACAACATGATTTTTGGGCACATAAATCAATGAATTTGATGCTGCTAATAGACTGTACAATGCCGTACATGTCATACAACTAGTTGGGAACATAATTTGAGGATCTATCATTTGGGCATGTATTTTGAGGGGATGGACACTAATTTTCAGGAAAGTGCAAGTGCATTTAATGTTGTAAATTCACTTCCTGTAACACTCAGATTTTTCCTATGGGATCATAAATAAAATTCTCTCTCATTGAATAGGTTTCCCTTTGGGGTTTTTCCAGGGGCATTGCCTAGAAAATATGTGTGTCAAATGACTGGTTAAATGTGTGTTTACTGCTAAGTTTTCCACTACATTTTCTAGATTTAATATCAGTGTGTTTCCATTCATAAATTTTTAGATTTGGAAAAGTTAATTTTCTATTAAATAAATTTGAGTGCAAATAATTTACTGGAACTGGAAATCGTTTTTGGGTTTTATCGAAAATTCAACATACCTCTAGTGGAGCCATGTGTTTTCTAGTATCATCTAGCCTTAGTCCCATATATGAGACCATATATTACCTTTAATCATAGTTTAAATAGTTTCCGAGAAGGATTGTCCACTTATTAACTCACTTCATTTAATTTTAATACATTTATTAATCTTTATAAAAATATTAACTATGGTGTATTGGTAAATGAATGGATTATGTTAAGAATATGGGACGTTGAGGTTGGAATGAATAAATGTACATCCCTATTTAAAAAATAACAATTAAATGTGTAGGGTATGATTAACCATGGTGTATCAGAGGAGGAAGGTGAGGGGGGGAGGGGGGAGGTGTTCTTTGACCCCGAAGGAAACATAGACGATGAGTTTGCCTGGAGTCTAGGGAAGGTGAAAAATAGCAATGCATAGTTTATGTGCTTTGGTTTGGTATAAACTTACTTCAGTCTCGTAAAATCTAGAAAGTAGTTATTATAGGGGACTCAGTGCTAGTCATTGAGCATATGGTTCATGGATCTTCCCCTCAAGACACCCACTTACATAGATTGATCTTAAGAGTGATGAATTTGATTAAAGGAATCGCTGGCACAAGCTTTCTTCATGTGCTTATGCAACTCAATGCACGAGTTGATGTTAAAGCCAATGAAGCTTGTGGATGTCCTCAAGGGATTTTGGCAATCAATGGAGAAGGAGATGTGCTAAACATCATGACCCTCATGTAATGAAGTTAATGAATTTACCATTTATGGACTGGAAACTTAGCACAATGTACCACCCCATCAAATCGACAAGTTTGGAATTGGAAGGTGGGATTTTGAATAATCAACACCTACCTTGATGTCAGTACTACACTTATCACCTTGACATCACTATGATTGGTTATCAATGCAATGAGGTTTCAATTCATCTACCATTTCTTTGGAGGAAAATGTAATATCCCTTTTTCAAATTTTATTAAAATGCCCAATTTTCCACTTTTTTTTCCCAATTTCGACCTTTGACTAGTTTTACTGTTTTGACCTCCAAATCAACCCAAATGCTCCCAAATCTTCTGTAGAAGTGTATGAATGGTATTTAGACTTGAATATAAGGTTCAGGGATGTTTTATGGCCCTCCAAATACTGCTGCAAACTTGATTTGTATTCTGATCAATATATGTAATTTTGACTAGTAATTTGTGCATCAAATCCCCCTCGGGTAACACTGCAAATGGCCTTCCAAATGCCTCCAAACTCCCACAAATTTATGAAAAGAGGTATATAATGTGTTAAGTATGTGATTAAGGTCTCATATGCACCATTAATTGATTTTTAATACTGTTCTAACTCTCTCACATTCAACAGCAAAAACCCCCAATTCGACCCTTGGGGAAATGGCACTATTTCACCTCCCAATACAACTAAATTGAGTAAAAATGCTTCAAATGCTCAAGTACAGTACATGAAACTTGTAGAAGACATCCATGGCAGTATATTTATCACAAATATACCAGAGAATCATCCATCCATTCGAAATCATCATCAATACATTGGCTCACAACAAGGTAGTGGGGAAATGGCATTGTTCTTCCATTAAAAATGAGATTTATACATTTCTACTTGGAATTTTGACCTGAAAATTTTTGGAGATGAATAACAGAGTATTTAATTCATATTACAAAAGAAATGGGGCATTAAAAGCTCCCCCAAAGAGTACAATAGCTCACCAAAAACGCCCTCCCTCAAGGAGCACGAATATGCCTTCAAAACTGGAAACGGTGGAGAGAAAGTGCTGCACTAAACCAAACCATGAAACTTCCTGTAGCTGATACCTGCAAATACAAACTCCATTAAATCACCATGAAAGACCTGAGTGGCCTCTCCAAACACCAACTTGGATGGGAATCTTTCACCCTCGAAATTGGCTAAGGCAAGAAACTAGTCATCCACTAGCTCTCTCTTCACAAATGCAATTTTTCTCAAATCATCAAAAGCCATTCTCATACTTGATTTCTACATTTTATAACCAACATTATCCTTCAAGGGGTCGAAATCCTCTCAATAGATTCAATAATTTTCCATTTAGAAAATATTCCTCATTTGCCACTTGTCTCCTAGTTCCAACCTTCCATCTTCTCCCAAATTCGAATTTGAGTCTCTTTAGATTCCTCCAACTCCATGAGCGCCTTCTTGAGCCTATTTTTGGGGCTGACATGTCATAATGGTCAGGTATAAGAATTCAGGTCTGAATTTTGTCATAAAATGTCATAGATGCTTCATTATTGTTGTCATAAAACTAGGGAATCTAGCCCATGTGTCCACTAGTCTCCAATTTGACTCTTCCTCTCCCATGGAGGTTACTATTCCTTCCCATTTCGACCTAATATGCTCAATGCCATGTGTTATGACTTACCAACTCACCCAAGTGTGTTCACCTTCCCATGAATTCGAATTGGCAAGAGAGAGCTGCCATGTGTCATTGAAAAATCAAGCTAGTGTGGGTCCCACCACCTCCATATGTCTCCAAAACCACTTGCCACCTAGAATTTCTCTTGAATTTATTTATTCATCATATTTATTAAATTCTTGGACCCTTCTAATGTCTAAATATCATTTATTAGTTTCCTTATTACCATCCCACATGTGCCCATCCAACCTAGGAAACTAGTAGGATTGATGGGATTGTCTTACTATGCACTTATTTGAATGGGGACATTACAGTCCTCCCCACCCAAGATTGCTTGTCCTCAAGCAATTTCAAATTTGGATGCTGCAAAATCTTCTCCTCTTCCCATGTGGCATCTTCATTTGGTAAGTCCTTCCATTGCACTAAATATTCTTTGATGATTCTACTCCTCAACCTTCTTTCCCGTGTCTTCAAAATATTTTCCGGAACAAGTGTGAGCTGACCTTCATCATCCAAAGGAGGAAGTATTTCTGAAGTGATGATTTGCTGACCAAGAGCTTTCTTAAGACAAGAAACATGAAATACATTGTGTATTTTACTCCCTTCCGGAAGTTCTAGTTCATATGCTACTTCTCCAACCTTCCGCACTACCTTGTATGGCCCATAGTACCTTGGTTTTAATTTTTCTGCTCCATTCTTTTTGAGAGATGTTTGTTTATAGGGCTGCAACCTTAAATATACTAAATCATTGACTTGAAAGGTTCTCTCTTCTCTATGTCTATCAGCATATTGTTTTTGTTGATTTTGAGCAACCTGCAAATTGTCTTTCAAGAGCTTTAAAATTTCTTGGCTCTCTTCCACCCAATATTTAGCCTTTGGGGCTCTACTATCACCAAATATAATGTCAGCAAATGTAAGTGCATCATAACCATATAATTCTTTGAAAGGAGACATTCCTATTGACATATGATAAGTGGTGTTGTAGCAAAACTCACCCAAGTGTAACCATTTTGCTCATGCTTTTTGCTGCCCTCCCACATAGTTTCTTAGGTATCCTTCCAACCATTGGTTTACCCTCTCTGTTTGTCCATCAGTTTGTGGATGATAGCTGGTACTTGGAGTCAATTGAGTGCCTACCAATCTAAAAAGTTCTTGCCAAAAAGCACCCATGAATCTACTATCTCTATCACTGACAATGCTCTTGGGGAGCCCATGCAATCTGAAGATTTCTTTGAAAAAAATATCAGCCACTTGTGCAGCACTAAAAGATGATGTAACAGCAAAGAAATGAGCAAATTTTGTCAACCTATCAACTACCACATAGATGCAATCCTTACCTAAGGATTTAGGCAATCCGGTGATGAAATCCATGGAAATACTGTCCCATTTTTGCTCCGGAATGGGCAATGGTTGTAATAGGCCGACTGGACATGTAAGTTCTGATTTGTTTTGTTGACATGCTTTACATTCATTCACATACTTCTGAACATCTTCCTTCAGCCCCTTCCAAAAAAATCTTTGCCTCAACTGTCTATAAGTTTTGAAGATCCCCGGATGGCCCGCTAGTGGGGAATCATGTGCTTCTTGCAAAATTCGGTACTTGAGCTTGGAGTTATGAACTAAATAAATTCTTCCCTTATAATATATCAGCCCATTCAAAATCCTATAATTATCATCCCCTTTGATTCCATCCAACACATCACAAGCAAATTTGTCTTTGGCATATTCAACTAGTAGCATGTTTTTCCAATCCTTGGCAATATCCATGAGAGAAAAGGAAGGCCTTCTTGACAAAGCACCTGCTACTATATTATTCTTTCCTTTGACATATTCAATATCAAAATCATAAGCTTGAATCTTGCTTACCCACTTTTGTTGCCTTTCATTTAGATCCTTTTGGGTGAGAAAGTGTCTTAGACTATTATGGTCAGTTTTCACCACAAACTTGCTGCCCACCAAGTATTGTCTGAATTTGGCCAATGCATGCATAATGGCCAGCATTTCTTTATCATATATGGAGTAAAGTTTTTCATGAGGCTGCAACTTTCTGCTCTCAAAGGCTATGGGGTGTTGGCCTTGCTTTAGGACAGCCCCTATTCCTCCACCTGAAGCATCACATTCCACAACAAAAGGTTTAGTAAAATCAGGAAGTGCAAGTATGGGACAAATACTCATTACCTCTTTCATTTTTTGGAATGCTTTTTCAGCCTCTTCATCCCACTTGAAAGCATCCTTCTTAGTCAAATCAGTGAGTGGAGAAGTCAACTTGGAGAACCCTTTCACAAATTTTCTGTAGTAGGTGCATATGCCAATAAAGCCTCTCAATTCGGTAATATTTTTTGGTGATGGCCATTCCAAGATAGCCCTGATTTTTTCCATGTGTACCTTCACTCCTTCTTTCCCAATAATGTGCCCAAGATACAGTAGTTCTTTCATCCCAAACTCACATTTTGATAATTTAGCAAATAAGGACTCTTCTTGCAAGATTTTCAACACAATCTCTAACTGTTGCAAATGCTCTTCCCATGTTTTACTGTAAATGAGAATATCATCAAAGAAAACCAAAACAAAACTTCTTAGTTGCTTGCAAAATATCCTATTCATACATGCTTGAAAGGTGGCTGGAGCATTAGTTAACCCAAAAGGCATGACAAGAAATTCAAAGTGGCCAAAATGACATCGAAAAGCGGTCTTTTGCACATCTTCATCTTTCATTCGAATTTGGTGATACCCTGATCTAAGGTCAATTTTTGGGAAGTATTTGGCCCCATGTAGCTCATCCATGAGCTCATCAATCCTAGGAATATGATACCTATTCTTGATAGTCTTTTTGTTCAAGGCTCTAAAATCTATGCACATTCTCAATGTTCCATCTTTTTTCTTCACTAGCACTACTGAAGAAGCATAAGGGCTAGAGCTTGGTCTAATGAGCCCCAACTCTAGGAGTTCTTGGATAGATTTTTCAATCTCATATCTAAACCTTTTAGGATGTCTATAAGGTGGTATTTGAATGGGTGAAGTACCCTCCTCCAAAACAATACTGTGCTCAACCCCCCTATCTGGTGGCCTACCATGTGGAAGGTCTCTAAAAACCTTTTCATATTTTTGCAAAAGTCTCTCTATCTCCTTTGGGTGTTTGACAATATTTATAGTTGGCTTGGGAGATGTAATATGACATTCAGCAGCCCATTCTATATCCCCATGCCTCAATATAGATCTCATGCTATTGCAAGTCACTACTTGATTTGGATAAGTGTGTTGCCCTCTCACAACTCTTTGTACTCCTTTTGAATCTTGGAATTTCATTTCGGTAATTTGATAATTTACTGTATGCTCTCCTATTGAATACAACCATTGCACTCCCAAAACCACATTAGTATCAGCAACATCAACCACATAAAAACTATCAACAAAAGTATAGTTACCTACGGTGACTTGCAGCTTTGGAACCCATGTTTTGCATTGCATTGTGTTGTGACCGGGAATGACAACTGTGAAGCCATCAAATGGTTCAATAGGTATCTTTCTTTTCTCTACCATCTCTGCATCAATGAAGTTATGAGTGGCTCCTCCATCTACCAAAACTGAAGTTCTTTGTCCTTGTACCACACCTTTGCATCGGATAGTATGATAGCGAGGTACTGCTGAAAGCACTGCCATTCTTGCTTTGTCCGGTGAAGGCTGATTTTCTTCTTGTCTTTCCTCTTCTACTGCTGTCTCATATGCCTCTTCTTGATCTGAAATATGTCCATCTTCATCCATGCCCCCATCATACCCCTCATTATCAGAAAATACTTCTATGTATTGAGCCTTTCCTTTGGTACATTTGTGCCCCGGTGTCCATGGTTGGAAGCATGTGAAGCATAGTTTCTTTTTTCTAAGTTCATCCCTGTTTAGTCCCTCTTTTTTATTCCTCTCAAATGACTCTCTTTTCCAAGGTTTCTTATCATATCCATCCCTTTGCCAAGGTTTCTTTTCAAATTTATAGCTAGGATTAGGAGGAAATCTCGTTCTAGGAAGCACATTTTGGAGATCCCTAGTCAAGCTCATTGCATCTTTTAATGTAGTTTGCTTGTGGGATTTGACCAAACCTCTTAAGGGTTCAGCCAAACCTTCAGTGAACAGCAATACTAATATTCCCATAGATACATCAGCCACCTTGACTGATAATTTTTGAAAGTCCAACATATATTCGGTAGGGGACCCAGTTTGCTTCAATTGAGCTAGTTCTTTGAAAGGCAATTCTGGATCTTTTTGTTCAAATCTTTCTAGTACCCTGTCAACAAATTCTCCATATGTTTTAACCTGATTATGACCCAAGGTTTTCAGCCCATGAAACCACCATTCATTGGCATCTCCTTCCAAATGCAAAATGGCCATTTTTAATGCATCCTCTTCCAACATAGGATTCAGCTGAAAATATACATCCAATTTTTGCACCCAAGTGTTAGCAGAATTTTGAGAAGAACCATCAAAAGTAGTAAGTGACATTTTTCCAATATCATTATTCAATTCTTTGTTTTGGAATGGACTCCTATTGTCTCCCTTCATTTTAATCTTTTGCATAGCATAAATGTAGTCACTGAGTGGTACACCTCTTTTACACTCTTCATTCAAATCATTCCAATCATTTACTAGTTTCTTGTAATCCAATTCAAGATTGGGTTCTTCTTTGGGTGTGAGAAATTTAGGTGCAGTATGCCTTTGTGTGCTTTGAAATTCATCAGGTCTATTATGAGGTCCTGTACTTGAGAAAATATGCCCATTCCCTTTCATCTTTTCCCCTGAGTGTGAACCACTATTATCTCCTATCATCCCTTTGCCTGAAAGTTGGCTACCCAACAATTCGAAACCTTTCATCATTTGTTTATTCATATCTAGCATAACCATGGTAAATCCTTCAAAACATGGTTTTAAGGCTTCAATAAATTCCTCCTTATGTCTTAATTTTTCCTCCTTCTTTCTACCCATTGTTTTAGAAAAAAACTCTTTTTCTGCTACTATCTCTTCTTCAACCAAAACTTCTTCAACTACTGATTCAAAGGGTGGTGTTTTATTTGTTTGGATTCTTGTTAATACCATCAGGTGCCAAGACCATGCTCTGATACCACTTGTAATATCCCTTTTTCAAATTTTATTAAAATACCCAATTTTCCACTTTTTTTCTCAATTTCGACCTTTGACTAGTTTTACTGTTTTGACCTCCAAATCAACCCAAATGCTCCCAAATATTCTGTAGGAGTGTATGAATGGTATTTAGACTTGAATATAAGGTTCAGGGATGTTTTATGGCCCTCCAAATACTGCTGCAAACTTGATTTGTATTCTGATCAATATATGTAATTTTGACTAGTAATTTGTGCATCAAATCCCCCTCGGGTAACACTGCAAATGACCTTCCAAATGCCTCCAAACTCCCACAAATTTATGAACAGAGGTATATAATGTGTTAAGTATGTGATTAAGGTCTCATATGCACCATTAATTGATTTTTAATACTGTTCTAACTCTCTCACATTCAACAGCAAAAACCCCCAATTCGACCCTTGGGGAAATGGCACTATTTCACCTCCCAATACAACTAAATTGAGTAAAAATGCTTCAAATGCTCAAGTACAGTACATGAAAATTGTAGAAGACATCCATGGCAGTATATTTATCACAAATATATCAGAGAATCATCCATCCATTCGAAATCATCATCAATACATTGGCTCACAACAAGGTAGTGGGGAAATGGCATTGTTCTTCCATTAAAAATCAGATTTATACATTTCTAGTTGGAATTTCGACCTGAAACTTTTTGGAGATGAAAAAAAGAGTATTTAATTCATATTACAAAATAAATGGGGCATTAAAAGCTCCCCCAAAGAGTACAATAGCTCACCAAAAACGCCCTCCCTCAAGGAGCACGAATATGCCTTCAAAACTGGAAACGGTGGAGAGAAAGTGCTGCACTAAACCAAACCATGAAACTTCCTGTAGCTGCTACCTGCAAATACAAACTCCATTAAAGCACCATGAAATACCTGAGTGGCCTCTCCAAACACCAACTTGGATGGGAATCTTTCACCCTCGAAATTGGCTAAGGCAAGAAACTAGTCATCCAATAGCTCTCTCTTCACAAATGCAATTTTTCTCAAATCATCAAAAACCATTCTCATACTTGATTTCTACATTTTATAACCAACATTAGCCTTCAAGGGGTCGAAATCCTCTCAATAGATTCAATAATTTTCCATTTAGAAAATATTCCTCATTTGCCACTTGTCTCCTAGTTCCAACCTTCCATCTTCTCCCAAATTCGAATTTGAGTCTCTTTAGATTCCTCCAACTCCATGAGCGCCTTCTTGAGCCTATTTTTGGGGCTGACATGTCATAATGGTCAGGTGTAAGAAGTCAGGTCTGAATTTTGTCATAAAATGTCATAGATGCTTCATTATTGTTGTCATAAAACTAGGGAATTTAGCCCATGTGTCCACTAGTCTCCAATTTGACTCTTCCTCTCCCATGGAGGTTACTATTCCTTCCCATTTCGACCTAATATGCTCAATGCCATGTGTTATGACTTACCAACTCACCCAAGAGTGTTCACCTTCCCATGAATTCGAATTGGCAAGAGAGAGCTGCCATGTGTCATTGAAAAATCAAGCTAGTGTGGGTCCCACCACCTCCATATGTCTCCAAAACCACTTGCCACCTAGAATTTATCTTGAATTTATTTATTCATCATATTTATTAAATTCTTGGACCCTTCTAATGTCTAAATATCATTTATTAGTTTCCTTATTACCATCCCACATGTGCCCATCCAACCTAGGAAACTAGTAGGATTGATGGGATTGTCTTACTATGCACTTATTTGAATGGGGACATTACAGAAAAGGTTGGTTGTTCAGTTTAGCAGTGTGGTCAACAACGAAGAAGGATACAAAGGTTTTGGGATGTGTTTTGTAGGTTTGTGTGTTGTTGGATGTCACGGTAGCATCCCTCTCCCTCGGATTCCCCCGCTTCTACGAAGAGAGCTCTTCTGTTATACAGGGGTTTCATTCCTTGGAGCATTTTGTGTTTTCGTCCCCTCTCCTCTAGTTCCTGTTGGTGAGCCTCCCCTGATATTTTCTCAGTGCCCTCTTCTCTTCTCATGAAGCTGTGGAGTCCTCCGAATCCATACCCACAGTTGGATTTGAGAGCAGGGACATTAGTTTCAAAGAATGACAGACACTTACTCTGCTGGAATTTTTTATACTACAGGAAGCAAGTTGATAGGATTCATATGCAGCTAGGGGTGACACAACTACAGTTGGAGGAAGCATGAGGTCCTATTGCAGTAATGGCAGAGGAAAACACCCATCTCCGTGTCAGAATTGGTTCATTGGAGACCAAATTGGAAGTGGGTCAAAGCTAGAGGCAAGTAAGCTCTACAAATTCTAACATTGATCCAAAATAACATTGCATGATTAGTCAGCACAAGCTCAACCCTTCCCAGAAATACTGAAATATGCAAAGGCTCTTAGGGAGCAAGACTTTCTTTTCTACAAATTTTTGTAAGCATGTATAAGTGCATTTGGTTAATAAACTCTTTTGAAAGAGAATATATGAGTACTTATAGGATTTTAAACATAGATTCTTAGCAGGATGTAAGACAAGCCAGGAAATACTTTTTTGTATCTAGATGGAAGACAAAATTTGATGTATTTTTGTTCATGGCAGCTGACCGGTTTGGCTGAAGCTAGCTTTTTTTAGTATAATACTACTACCCGACTTTGTTAAAAAAAAACCATGGTGTATCAATAAAAAAGTGATAAATTTAAAAGGAAATGCATATCCTCGTCTCCCATTTTAAGGGGAATTAAGTTAATAAAGAAACAATACTGAATGTGTAGGATATGATTAACCAGGGTGTTGTTATCAGACAATCTACCAAAAGCAAACTTAAGGCATGATCTCTCTAGCTTAATGTAAGTCTAGAACAAATGAGACAGAATATGAAATAACTTTCCTAGATCTAGTTAGAGATCAAGCAACTAAGCATCTTACCTTAGATTCGTAGATCTCTCTCCTTGTAATCGTTCTGAGCTCTGCGGTCGTCAAATCTGCAGCTACAAGACCTGTCAAAACATAGGGAACAAGACAAGCAGTAAAGCATGCCTAAACACTAACTAGTCTAAGTAAATAGTTGAGGAGGTGAACTATAAATATCATTAACACAACAACATTTATGGAAAGCATTTATATTACTGTATAAAAGGTGGGAAGTACAATAGAAGAGATGATTACAACCGATGCCTCAATGTCGCAATATCCTTCCGACAAGCCAAACCAAAGCTCATAGAGAGAAGTAGGTGCCTCCAAGACTAGAGTATTGGATCACTGAGCTAATTTCACCAACATAAGAGTACCATAGACTCCCTCCCTTTGGAATGGGAAGGGCTCTTGTATTTATAGGACCAAGTGGATAGAGTAGGTTGAGGATCATGGGGAGAGGGTTAAGGGATCCTCCCATTAGGTTAGGGAACCTAAGGCCAGCTCACCTAGGAGTTAGGGATAGGGATCCACCTCATCCAACTTCTAGAATTCGCTCGAAAGCTACCTTTATCCCAATTAATTGACTTCGGTGCATGTTGCATGAAGGAAACCTGCGCCGGTGCATGTTGCTCAAAGAAAACCCGCGCCGACCTAATTAGGAGTGTGGACAAAGGCCATCAACTTGCTCTAAATGACTAGCTTGATCTTAGGACTTCAGGGATTCAGGCACTGAGGTTACAATGTGTAGATTTTGGGTGTAACAGAATTCCCCCCAAAGCATGAAGCTGGTATGTAATACCCCAATTTTGACCCTTATGAAATATTGGCTTTTAATGTAAATATTGTATACATGCGATGTATGTTTCCCTAGCGTGGAGCTCAAGGCCAAGGCCCTGCTAGTGTATGCTCGGATTTTATTTAGAAAGGCAAGTATTTGATATTTTCCCATCCATGTGCTATTAAGCCATGGAATATTGTAATTGATCTAAATATTTAATATTGCAATAAAATACCAAAGCCGGCTATGAAAGCAACGAATGAGAAGGGGCCATGTGTATTCCACTAGGGAGTGGTGAGGGGGTTGTGGGGATGAACCATATGTTTCCAAATGTCATTGTGAGAACCCATTGACTTTCCTTGTTGACATTTAATTCTGTTGTAAGGAAGTTGTTGAAGAATTCAATCCATGGCTTCAATGGAGCATGGGCAGCACATAAATTCGTATGGCAGAGTATGGGCTCTGTTTTCTTGTACCAAAAGTGACCCTACCTCATGGGAATTGATTCTTCCTCATTCCCATTCCATTGTGGAACACCCCAGCATCAGTTTTCATCCAGGACGAATTCCCAGCAGTGAGAAAAACCAGAAATCGCAAATTTGCAAGAACCCATGTTTTGAAGAGCCATAAATGTCAGAATTGAGTATTGACAGTGAAATCCAATGGGGGATCCATATATGTGAACCTTGGGGAGAAATTGAGAGTATTAGATACTCCGAAATCCATTGGAAAACCCAGTTTTTATAGCCCAGAAAACCAGTGACAGGATTGAGTTATTTGATGACAGAATTGTGAGAAATCCAAGTGTGAAGGACTAAGCAGAGGTTGGGTTTGCTTGATAAACCTAGTGAAGGTTAAAATATCAAGGAATTAGCAGCTAGAACTTTCTATGCCCACCCTGAAGAGCACTGGAGGGAAGGGACGCCTGAGGGACTGTGCAACAGAGAAGGGGACCTTCCTTGTGTTGGGTGTGGTAGGTATTGTGGGTGCCATGACTGTTGAGTTCATTTGAGATGTCTGTAGCTCTGTGGTTGAGCTCACTGGCTTATCATCCTCCTACTTTGTCTTTTGTATGCTTGATAAACCCAACTGTGTGTTGGCTTAACATAGCTGTTGAGTGAAACCATGGCTGTGAGTGAACCCATTTAGTTCCTCCTTAGTGGATACACAACCCAGCTCGGGGGTGATATCTCAGCTGAAAGAATATAGGCTGGACAAAGATATATGGTTGGGTGGAACGTTTCTCTCACATAGCCAGTTGTTTGGACAACTTCAGCTCAAAGATAAGTGTTCTCTGTGTTTAAATTATATGCATTATGTGTTTTGCAATGTGTTAATTCTGAATGACAATTATTCATGTGAATGGAATTGATATGAAGTTTGTGCATAGCATGAGGAGGGGATTGATTCTTTGCATATTGAATCATCATCCACTTGTGATAGATATGTTGATACATTATAATTGTGTGTGTGCAAATATGATTTAATTCCGCTGTGTATATAATGAGTATGAACCTGCACACATAAGTTTTTATTTATCCATGAATTTTTTTGAAGTAATGTATGAGGCTGAGATTGCCAATAAGCCCGGTATGTTGGTCATGTTTTGTTAAGTTTAAAACAATTAGACTAGCAAGATCACTGAAAGAAACATAATCATAAGATAGACACAGATTTACCCTGGGAAACCCTCATGGGGTAGAAAACCCAGCAAAGCTTTCCTCAATAAGTGTTAAATTTTCAGAATTTACTTCAATCTAATCTAGGATCTTAACTGAGAGAACAACTTGTACAACATATCTACAACATATCAATCATGGACACAATAATGCAAGCACACAAGAGACACAGATTTTACTTGGGGAAAACCATAAAGGTGAAAAACCCCAATAACTTCCTCAGAGATAGATAGAGCAATGATACAACTAGAATACAAGAGATAGTCTTCTCCTAGCAGCATAGCCTCCTCCTCCACTAGTGCACCACTCTCCCAAGTGTGAGTAAGAGAATAGAATGTGTAAAATGAGAGAGAAACACTCTCTATTTATACACTAACTTGAATTGACCTTTACTCAACTAGGTCGGACTCAACTTAACCACTTAACATAATGATGACTGGGCCGACCCCCACTAGGGTGGTCTAATAACCCTTTGACCCACATGGCCGACCCCCAATAGGGTGGTCTAATAACCCTTTGACCCACATGACTTATACAGGGCCGACCCCAACAAGGTGGTCTAATAACCCATCAAGTATAAGTTACGACACTTACAATATAAATGACGACACTTCCGTATAGAGGAATAATAACATCTCTATAGGAATACAACCACTTCCGTATAGAGGAATAATAACATCTCTATAGGAATACAATATACATATATGTGAAATACATTCCGAAGTTACATATACATCAACAATAAGATGATCAACCAAAATACAAGATGTGCTGCAAGACTTGTCCTTCTTCTCTACCTCCTATGCAGACCTCCCAAACACAAGTGCGCTACTTTCTGAGTTTGGCAAGTGTGTCAAATGAGGATCTCTCCTCCTCTACTTATACTGATTCCCGACTGACCAAAATCCCTAATGGGTCCGACCTCTCCTAGTGAAGTCTAATAACCCCTAAAATATAAACTCAGGGCCGACCCCCAAATGGTGGGTCTAATAACCCTAGTTACCACAAAACATCGGAGTGTTGATGTATATGTAATTTCAGAATGTATTTCATATATGTATGTTGTATGTACTCCTATAGAGATGGTATTATTCCTCTATACGAAAGTGTCGTCATTTATATTGTAAATGTCGTAACGTATACTTGATGGTTTATTAGACCACCTTGTTGGGGTCGGCCCTGTATAAGTCATGTGGGTCAAAGGGTTATTAGACCACCCTATTGGGAGTCGGCCATGTGGGTCGAAGGGTTATTAGACCACCCTATTGGGGGTCGGCCCAGTCAGCATTATGTTATGTGGTTAAGTTCGAGCCTACATGATTTATGCAAAAGGCAAGTCAAGTCAAGTATAAATAGAGTGCGGGAGGCACTCTATTTAATCACTCACTTATCACTCATGCACTCAATGAGGAGTGGCACACTTATGGAGGAGGAGGATCTGCTGCTAGGATATGTATATCTCTTATGGTTGGGTTGTATCATTGCTCTATCTATCTCTGAGGAAGTTATTGGGGTTTTTCACCTTTATGGTTTTCTCCAAGTAAATCTTTGTGTCTCTTGTGTGCTTGCATTATTGTCTCCATGATTGATATGCTGTAGATATGTTGTACATGTTGTTCTCTTAGTTAAGATCCTAGATCATATTGAAGTAAATTCTGAAAATTTAACATGGTATAAGAGCTAGCCTGAAAGAAGGCATGATATGGCATGTATGACACTTGTTGCACTTACGATGCTAGGGCTTGATATAGCAAAAACCAGTCATCGTAGCACTTTCACTATAAATCCGTTTTGATGAAGTTTTCGGATCTGAAACCTTTACAGGTCGAAGATTAAATCCCCATGTACCTTGTATCCAAAGGACGACCTCTAATTCGTTGTACTTTGTGATTTATGATCTGTACAATATAGGGTTTCTGCCTCTTCCAGATCTGAGTCAAAACTAGGTGACCTTGGGAAAAAGGTGATAACTTGGGCTAGGAAGATCCAAATGAAATTTCATAAAATGTGACAGGTATCAAACAGACTATAATATCTCAGAAAAGTTTTTTCAGAGGCCGAAGTTGAAACAGTGACACGTGGCATGCCGTACAAGTTCGCTCTCCTGTATTATCCCATAAACAGGTCACGTTACGGCACTTGGCATAACTCTCTCTCAGAGAATCCAATTGAGGTAAGACCTGTCGGGATGGAAAGATAACAGGTCGGCCTATCTCAAGAAACTTTTTCAGACCCTGTGGATCAAAAAGTTCGAAGTTACACAAGAAACAATCAGGTACATACTTATGTCAAAACATAATTATTTTTTAGTACCTTCATTCATGGCTTCCGGAATTTAGGGATTCGAAGAAAGTTGGGAATTTTTGTAATCGGAGACCACGGATGGATTCTACTCATCAAGATAGAAATTTAGAGACCAAGATCAGAATTTTTGGTTGGGAAGAAGGTCGGGCTTGATCAGACCCTAGTTCAGGACTTTGATTAGAAAAGTGGAAAATTAGGGCTTCTGTAAAAATGTGAATTTTTGAAATCTGTGACCACGGCTGGAAGCTCCTCAGAAAAATAGAAGCTTAGAGCTTTGGATCAAACCTTTTGATTGGGCAGAAGAGTGGGCTTCATTAAACCCCAGTTCAGGGTCACGTCCAGTGAATCCGGAAGTTTTAAAGGCAAAATTGAGGAGTGAAACTTTGCAGTTTTCAAATTCTGAATATACCAGCTTGATCAGCTCATCAAGGCGCATATTTATATCCTTTCGGAAGTTTGAAATTCAAAGTTTGAATTTTTGGGGTTTCTCTGACAAACCCATATCCAGCTCCACATCCAGTTCTTGCAAATCAAGTGGATTGGGTTAATCCTAGAAGAAGATGGATTGGTCACCTGCATAAGTGAAGAAGTTCCTGTTTCAGAGGGAGATGAGGCTAAGGCCTTACATAAGAATATTACAAGCGATCTCGACAGGTATGACTCATCGAGGTATGTTTCGATATTTTTTCATGATTAAGTTTATGGTATGTTTTACGGTTAGTACAATCTTGATTTTAGATTTGTCGTATCACCTTAACAAAATTATGAATGCATGATAGAAGATATTCATTGGTTAGGGTGTTGACACTTATGATTGTACTAATGCATTATGGTGTTGTATGAGGTTTATGTTGTTTGCTAACATAAAAGGTACAACAAGAAAGACAAATCATGTTCTACTTCAAGAACGTATGATCATGGTGACATGAAGACAAGGATTCATCCATTGTCATGGATCACATAGAAGATCTACTTTCGAGGTATGTATAACTTGTTTCTACAATGGTTAACTTATGAGACATGTAGGTTACTAGCACAAGTCACTGAAGAGAACCAGAAGACATTATGCGGGTATATTAGACATAACTAGCTAGCATTCTATTCCAGGTATGTTTTTCCTATATCAATCCAGAATCCTACCTTGTGTTAGGATCTTATACTATTGTGTTGTTAATAATGATTATTCATGAAGTCATAGGTTTGAATAATCATGGTGGTATGCATATTATGTTTCTTACCATAATTGATGATATGACTAACCAGAAGAATCATGAAGGTATAGGTTTGAATAATCACAGGTTTTATGCATATTATATCTCTTATCTTGATTGATGATTCAACTAACCAGAAGAGTCCTATGATCAAATAAGAAAATGTATGAGTAAAAGAAGACTTCCCTGAAACCTTGAATACTAATGTTTATTATCTGTGAATGATCATGAATATACATGTTTAATATTATTGTGTTTTGATAGTATTAAGATTATACTAATAAATGTGTGATTATGTATGAGACCTTAAGGATAACACAATGATGATACTAATAAGCATGCATAGTGATTAAGGATGGATATAAGTTCAAGGACAGGTAATCCAGGAAGCAAAGATCAAGAGGGAGCACACTCTAGTTGTTCCTACAAGAAAGCAAAGGAGCACACTTCAGTAGTTTCTGCAAGGATGCAGATATTCAGAGGGAGTTGACCACTTCTCACAATCCACATAAGAATGGAGTTGAAGAAAAGAAGCAAAGACTGAGAGGGAGTCAACCCAACAAACACACAAAGATAAGTATTTGAATTGTCATTACTTTCATATTTTATTGTTTAAATAATATTGTTCAATAATGTATATAATGATGTTCCTAGAATTAGGTTGTGTATTATGCATATTAGAATAGTTGCATTGATGAACAATATACTACTAATATGCATGGGTAAGTGGCCTATGGCACTGTACAACATTGCTACTTATCTAGAATGAAACCTCTTTGCTGACATATTGGGAGTTGTGCACACTCTTAACAATGTTCTGGTAGAGATTGGAAGGCATCTAGAAAGTTACGGAATATGGATAAATGTTGTATTGAAGCATTGGCTAAGATAATTGCATGACTGTATGACATATTTCTTTATGTGTAAGAATTTGTTCTAAAAACTATGAGATGTTTTATAATCATGCAATTTAACTTGTTGTGTAGGAAAGATCGTATGCCATCACCTACAAAAGAAGAACTACAACATTTGTTCAGCAACAAAATTATCTATTGAAGATATTGAAGTTCCCAGGATACAGGAAGAATGTCATGATCCGTCGATCATGAAGAACGATGTTTGGAATGCGGTCCCATGAGCTGAAGGGAAGTTTGTTATGACTTCCATATGGATCTATCAAGATCAAGCATGTTGCAGACGACAGCATAGAGAAATATAAAAGTGATGAGATAGAAGATACACCAGATGGATTTCAAGACAGCTTTCTTGAATGGTGTAGTTGAAGAAGAAGTGTATGTGGTGCAGCCACTTGGTTCCGAGACACATGACAAGGAGTCATATATGTGTAGAACTTGGTATGGTAGGATAGACAGCTTTCTATCTAGTTTGGGCTTTACCAAGAGTAAAGTGGATTCCAACCTTTACTACAAGGTTGAGGAAGGCAATCCAGTGATACTACTACTATGTGGATGACCTGTTTGTATCAGGTGAGGATAGATTGATTGCCGACACACAGTGGAAGCTTGCTATCGAGTTCGAGATGAGGAACTTGGGGATGATATACTATTTGTTTTTGGCATGGAGGTGTGGCAGAGTGATGGAATCTTCCTTGGACAAGGGAAGTATGTAGTAGAGATCCTGAAGAGGTTCGGGATGATGGACTGCAAGGCTATGGCCACACCTATGGCATTGAACCTGAAGCATCTGTGTGATGCTTCATCTGAGCCAGTTGATATCACTATGTATCGTCAGATGATTGGGTCCTTGATGTACCTGACGAACACGAGACCAGATATTTGCTTTGCGGTGAACACATTGAGCTAGTTCCTGACGGATTTGAGGAGTGTTCACCTGGTTGCTGTAAAGCATGTTCTGAGGTACCTGAAGGGTACAATGGATTACGGGCTCAAGTATGAAGCGAATCAAAAGTTTAACCTATAGGGTTATTCAGATTGGGCAGGCAGTGCTGCAAATAGGAAGAGCACATCTGGGTGCTGCTTCAGTATGGGATCAGGTGTGATCTCTTGGTTCAGCAGGAAGCAGTCCTGCGTAGCACTGAGTACAGCTGAGGCAGAGTATGTTGCAGCCTGTTCAGCTAGTTGTGAGGCAGTATGGCTACAGAAGCTACTGTTTGAGTTATTTGATCTCCCGTTGGATGCTACTGGTATCTTCCGTGATAACCAGAGTTGTGTGAAGCTGTCCAAGAATCCAGTGTTTCATGACAGGTCGAAACACATAGAGATCAAATATCACTATATCAGGGATATGGTGTAGAGAGGAGGTGTGAAGCTCCTGTATGTTGCGATGGACGAGCAGATTGTAGATGTGCTGACGAAGCCACTAGCTAGGGTGAAGTTCGAATACTTTATAGAGAGGCTTGGCGTTCTTTAGATCGAGGAAACTTCGAGGAAGAAGTGTTGGACACATTTGCTGAAGCCATTCCAAGCATGTTGGAAGGAGGATCCTTCACATGGCTGTGGATGTAAGCGCTGGATGATGAGCATCAGGATGATGTTCTAGTTTCTGCTTGGATATGATCAGTTGGATCATTTTTATATGTATGTACGCATCATGTTGGATGCTGGATATGATCGGTTGGATCATGTGTATGTATTTTTTTATATGCATCATGTTGGATGCTTGGACCATGTATCTGTATATGTATCAGGTGGATACATTGTATGATCAGGTGGATCATGTATGGTGATATGTATCATGTAGTTGTATTTGTATTAGGTGGATACATTGTATGATCAGGTGGATCATGTATGATGATCTGTATCAGGTAGATACTTGGTATGCATCAGGTATATGCATTATATGATCAGGATGATCGTGGATGACGAGCTTCAGGATGTTGCTCCAGATGACATGCAACAGGATGTTGCAGTGATGATGATCAGGATGATCATGTGTACATCAGGATGATGTATGGTGAGTATCAGGTTGATACTCTATGGCCGTGGATAAGGTTGTGCAGATGAGCATATAATTTGGCCATGGGAGATTTGCAGACAGTCTTTCGAGGTTTTGCCTATGGCATGTAATTCGTTGCCCTGGGATATCTGAAAAATGCTCTTTCGAGGTTTTTCTCTAGGAGGACATATAATTTGGCCCTGGGAGATCTGCAGATAGTCTTTCGAGGTTTTTCCTATGGCATGTAATTCGTTTCCCTGGGATATCTGGCAGATGCTCTTTCGAGGTTTTGTCCTATGGCGTATAATCTGTCCCTGGGAGATCCGATAGGTTGCGTTGTGTGTCCATAATCAGTCCTGGGATGCTCTTGCGAGGTTTTTCCATGACCACATGTAATTCGTGCCCTAGGAGATCTTATAGGTAGAGCTGTGTGCTCGTAACAGCCTGAGATTCTCTTGCGAGGTTTTGTGGTGACCACATGTAATTCGTGCCCTGGGAGATCCTATAGGTAGAGCTGTGTGCTCGTAACAGCCTGGGATGCTCTTGCGAGGTTTTGTGGTGAGGTCACATATAATATGGCCCTGGGAGATTTGTAGATAGTCTTTCGAGGTTTTGCCTATGGCATGTAATTTGTGCCCTAGGATATCTGGCAGATGCTCTTTCGAGGTTTTGTGACGCACGTAATAAGTCCTGAGAATTCCACAGTATGGCCAGTGATGACGAAGACCTGCAGGTGGTGGGCCTACATCCAGTATGAAAAAGGACTGGTTCTGTAGAACTTCCTATGACGAGTAGATTCAGAGATTGATTGAGAAAGCAGCAGCAGTGACGATGATGATGTCTCGATGACGATTATCCAGTGACGATGATCCAGAGAAGAAGACTTGTGCTGAGAAATACCTTCCTAGTTAAGAGGGAGTGTTGATGTATATGTAACTTCGGAATGTATTTCATATATGTATGTTGTATGTACTCCTATAGAGATGGTATTATTCCTCTGTACGGAAGTGTCATCATTTATATTGTAAATGTCGTAACTTATACTTGATGGGTTATTAGAACACCTTGTTGGGGTCGGCCCTGTATAAGTCATGTGGGTCAAAGGTTTATTAGACCACCCTATTGGGGGTCGGCCATGTGGGTCGAAGGGTTATTAGACCACCCTATTGGGGGTCGGCCCAGTCAGCATTATGTTATGTGGTTAAGTTCGAGCCTACATGATTTATGTAAAAGGCAAGTCAAGTCAAGTATAAATAGAGTGCGGGAGGCACTCTATTTAATCACTCACTTCTCACTCATGCACTCAAGGAGGAGTGACGCACTTATGGAGGAGGAGGATCTGCTACTAGGATATGTCTATCTCTTATGGTTGGGTTGTATCATTGCTCTATCTATCTCTGAGGAAATTATTGGGGTTTTTCACCTTTATGGTTTTCCCCAAGTAAATCTTTGTGTCTCTTGTGTGCTTGCATTATTGTCTCCATGATTGATATGCTGTAGATATGCTATACATGTTGTTATCTTAGTTAAGATCCTAGATCAGATTGAAGTAAATTCTGAAAATTTAACACGGAGGAATAAACATCTCCGGATACATAATAGAATCACCTCGAAGGGATGAAACATCTCCAGAATAATAATGTACAAATATAATATTCTTACAAGTTACAATATTCAACACTCCCCCTTAACGAGAAGGATATTATAACAACATCTGCAGGATCAAGGAGTCATCGACTACATCATACATGATACATCTGTAAATCATCGGAAGCTTTCTTCAATATCATCATCAGTAACTTAACCAATTACTGGAACATCATCATCATCGCACGATCATCAGCATTGTCATCACACGATCATCAACATCGTCATCACACGATCAATCCAAACCATTCATTTAGGACTATATCCAAGGATGATTTAATCCCCACCGTAAATTTAGGACTATGTCCAAGGATGACTTAATCCTCACCCCGTACATTTAGGACTATGTCCAAGGATGACTTAATCCTCTTCCCATCCATCAAGGACTTCATTCTCGGAGACCATACGTCTACGGATTCTTTTAGAACATATGTTCAAGGATGATACAATCCCACCTGTATCCTCATCAATACAGATATACAAGTATCATCAAAATCATGTATCCTCATCAATACATATATCATCAAAAGCATGTATCCTCACCAATACATATATCATCAAAAGCATGCATCCTCACCAATACATATATCATCAAAAGCATGTATCCTCATCAATACATATATCATCAAAAGTAAGTATAAGAGTACTAAATCTAAATAATCTAAGCATAAGTATCTAAGTATAGTAAATAGGTATCCACATCATCGACCTTGCTGTCGATGAGGCAATCTCATCATCAGTGACTACACTACTCCCCCTTTCGAGGAGGGTCCTTTTGAACTACACCAAGCTTGTCTCAGAAGTATTCAAATTTCACTCGAGACAAAGGTTTGGTCAAAATATCAGCAATTTTATCCTCAGTGCTCACATACTCGAGCTTAATAGCTCCTCTCTACACCATATCTCGTACATAAAAGTATCGGATCTCTATGTGTTTTGACTTATCGTGGAATACAGGATTTTCTGTCATCTTGATACAACTTTGATTGTCACACATAATCACAGTGGGATCCATTTCTAAGTCAAACACTCCAGATAGTAGTTTCCGAAGCCATACTGCTTCACATCTAGCAAAGCAGGCAGCTATATATTCTGCTTCAGCAGTACTGAGAGCCACACTGGATTGTTTCTTGCTGAACCAAGAGATCATGGCAGATCCAAGACCATAACATCCACCTGATGTACTCTTCCTGTCTGAAACACTTCCTGCCCAATCAGAATCTGAGTAACCAAGTAATCTGAGTTCATGATTTCCAAGGTAGTATAGACCAAAATCTAATGTACCTTTTAGATAACTCATTACATGCTTTGCAGCTATTAGGTGAGCCTTCCTTGGTTCTACTAGATATTGCCTCAGAGTATTTACAACAAAGTGTATATCTGGTATGGTATTTGTTAAATACATCAATGACCCAATGATTTGTCTATATAGAGTTACATCCACTAATTCTGACGAGTCATCAACTAATAAATTCAAGTTGGAGTCCATGGGAGTAGCCATGGCTTTACACTCCAACATATCAAATCTTTTCAAAATCCCCACAGCATACTTACCTTGATTTAAAAAGATTCCTTTTGGTTCTTGCCATACTTCTAGACCTAAGAAGTAGTGCATTAATCCAAGATCCTTCATTTCAAATTCTGAAGAAAGCTTCTTCTTACATTCGACAATTTGATTCTCATTTCCTGTTAGAAATAGATCATCTACATACAACAGTAATATAATAGGTTCATCATCCATAACCTTGAGATAAAGATTTGGATCAGCTTTACTCTTGGAAAAGCCCATGCTTGTTAGGCAATTGTCAATCCTTCCGTACCAAGCTTTGGGAGCTTGCTTCAATCCATACAAAGCCTTTTTAAGCTTGCATATATGTGTTCTTCCATCTTTAACTTCAAATCCTTGAGGTTGTTCTATGTACACTTCTTCTTCAATGACACCATTGAGGAAGGCTGTTTTAACATCCATCTGGTGTAATTTCCACTTCATCATAGATGCAAGTTCCATGATAGTTCTAATTGATGTGTACCTAGCAATTGGTGCAAATGTTTCTTCATAGTCTATTCCCTCCTTTTGAGAGAATCCTCTGGCTACAAATCTTGCCTTATATTTTTCAATGCTACCATCTGTAGCATGTTTTATCTTGAATATCCATTTGGAAGAAACCACACTTTTATCTTTTGGTTTGTGAACTATATCCCAAACATCATTTTTCATTATTGACTGGTATTCTTCTGTCATTGCTTCTACCCATTCTTTCTTTTGAGCTGCCTCCTCATAGCTAGTAGGTTGTTGATCCACAAGATCACACATCAAGGCCACATAGTTGGATACTAACTTGGGTTTCTTCCTTTCTCTAGTGGAACCTTCAGGAGCTCCATATTTTTCAGCTCCTTGAATAACGTCTCTAGCCCATGCTGGCCTTCTTTTTCTAGATAGATTTGTAATGGGAGGTTCTTGTGGTTCTATCATGTCATGGTCCTCTGGTGCATCATCTTCAGGGATGGGTACAGCTTCTGTGACTCTAGGAGGTGTATCTTCTTCATAGATTTCTTCAAGTTGGCACTTCCTAGATTTCTTGATAGTTGCTTCTTCATCAAATGTGACATCTCTACTTATTTCCATATGATGGAAACCAGGTATGTAAATTCTGAAAGCTTTGGATGTTTCACAATATCCAACAAATATTCCTTTCTTACCAGAGGGATCTGAATTGGTTCTCTTTTCTTTTGGAATGTGAATATACATAGGACATCCAAATATTTTGAGATGACTTACCTCAGGCTTCTTTCCCGTGAACACTTCTTCTGGAGTCTTAAATTCAAGAGCACTATGAGAAAGTCTATTTTGTACATAGACAATTGTCCTGGCTGCTTCATCCCATAGATACATGGGAAGATCTTGATCATGTATCATAGTCTTTACAGCTTCCATGATAGTTCTATTCTTTCTTTCAGCAACCCCATTTTGTTGGGGATTGTAGGGAGTGGTTAGTTCCCTCTTGATTCCAGCTTCTTTACAAAAGTCTTCAAATTCCTTTGAAGTATATTCTCCGCCATTATTTGTTCTGAGAATCTTGATTTTCTTTTCTGAGAGATTTTCTATTAAGGCCTTGAACTCTTTGAATTTTCCAAAGACTTCATTCTTACCTTTTAGAAAGTATATCCAAGTTTTCCTTGAATAGTCATCAATGAAAGAGAGATGGTATTCAAACCCACTTAGGGATGTGGTGGGCATTGATCCACATACATCTGAGTGTATTAATTCCAAAATGTTCTTAGTCTTTGTTTCACTCTTTGGAAAAGGGTTCTTGACACTCTTCCCTTTTTCACATCCTTTGCATGAGCCATTATGGTCAAACTTTAAATCTGGTAATCCTATGACCACCTTGCTCACATAGGGTAGAGCCTTGTAGTTAATGTGAGCAAGCCTTCTATGCCATAGTTCACTGGGGCTAGTGGTTTCATGGAAAAGGGTAGCTTCTGGGTGACCCTTGAGTTTGTAAAGATCTCCTTCTTCTTCACCAATGACAATTGCATCCTCAATAGATTTTCCTTTGGGCCAGATAAGTACTTGACCATCAATAAATGCAATTCTAAAACCTTTCTTATCTAGTGCTGAGATAGAAAGTAGGTTCTTCTTTAACCCTGGAACATATAAAATTTATTTAATCTTCAAGGGTGTTCCAGAATCAAGCTTGTAGCTTGCTTCACCAATTCCCTTGATGGGATATTGATAATCATCTCCTAGGGATACCTTTTGTGGAGAAGACTTTTCTTCAAGTATTTGAGAGAGTTTTCTTTTGACCTGTCATGTGCTTTGAAGCACCACTATCAATGAGCCATGTATCTTCTCCAGGAGACACAGATCCAGAGAGTGCAGAAAATAGAACATACTCTTTTGCATCTTCTTCTTCATTCGTTCTAGATATTTTCATAGGGAGAGGCCTTTCTTCTTCTTCTTCATATTTGGATCTTTTCCTATGAGACCTTACTTCCTCCTCTTCTTCTTCTTCACTATCATCTTCTGCAAGACATGCTTAATGTCTTTTGTAGTGAATATTTTTCTTCTTGATTGAAGGAAAAAATCTTGCAATGTGTCTTATCTTATGACAGTTGAAACATTGGAAGGAAGAGAACTTTCCTTTTCCTTTCTTCTGAAACCTTTGTGGAGATTGAGACTCCTTGTGCTTGTCCTTCTTGAAGTAAGATTGATTGTTTCTTCTCTTAGTGTGTGTAGCCAAGGCTTGATCATCCTCCTTGAGAAGGGATTCTCTGTTGGCTACCCTAGCTTCTTCTTGAACACAATCTTCCCATACTACATCAAACTTCATACTATCTTTTCTGGAACACATAGTTTGTATAAATGACTCCCAAGGTTTAGTGAGACCATTTAGAGTAGTCATCACAAGTTCATCTTTATCAAGAGTATCACCAATGGCCTCTAGTTGTTCCTTGAATTGGGAGACCCTTGAGAGGTAGTCTTGAATGGATTCTCCTTTGTGCATCTTGGTAATCTTCAACTGAGTTCTTAGGCTCAACTTCCTATTGATGTTATTTCCCTCATACATCCTTCTTAGGGCATCATACATTTCCTTTGGGGTTTTCTTGGAAGCCACTTGGGGAATCAAGTGGTCTTTAATAGAATCAGCTATGATTCTCTTTGCCCTAATCAAATCCTTCCTATGCTTCTCTTTGGCTTCATCTCCTTCAGGTTCTGCAACTTCATCCTTGATATAATGAGCAAGATCATTCTCTTCAAGAATGAGACCAATTCTGTATTTCCATGCCCGAAAATTCTCTATACCTTCAAGCTTGTCTTCAAGCTTCGTACTTGGAGCCATCTTCTCTTGGGGGAGTCCAAGATATTGGAGTTTAAGAGATAGAGTAACACTTACCAGGAGATGTACTTCCTTTTTGCTTTCCGGATCTGCAACATAATTTCTGGTTTATCGCACTTTTGGTAGAATTAGGGTTTGACTTTCCTGAAGTTCTATCCAACCAAAAATATCGATCTAGGGCTCAAAAGATTGATTTTAAGAAGGGATATTCAGCCATGCAACCAAAAACCAAAAATACTAACCTTTTGCAGAAACCCCAATTTTTGGGAGAGAGAGAGAAAGATAATTTCACCTTGTGAAAGATGTTCTATTCAGGCTAGCCTCTGACACCATGTTAAGTTTAAAACAATTAGACTAGCAAGATCACTGAAAGAAACATAATCACAAGATAGACACAGATTTACCCTGGGAAACCCTCATGGGGTAGAAAACCCATCAAAGCTTTCCTCAATAAGATGATCAACCAAAATACAAGATGTGCTCCAAGACTTGTCCTTCTTCTCTACATCCTATGCAGACCTCCCAAACATAAGTGCGCTACTTTCTGAGTTTGGCAAGTGTGTCAAATGAGGAGCTCTCCTCCTCTACTTATACTGATTCCCGACTGACCAAAATCCCTAATGGGGCCAACCTCTCCTAGTGAAGTTTAATAACCCCTAAAATATAAACTCAGGGCCGACCCCCAAATGGTGGGTCTAATAATCCTAGTTACCACAAACCATCGGAGGAATAAACATCTCCGGATACATAATAGAATCACCTCGGAGGGATGGAACATCTCTGGAATAATAATGTACAAATATAATATTCTTAGAAGTTACAATATTCAACATGTTTCCCTCCCTTGCATTGGATTCATGGAAGGTGACGTGACAGAGTGGTATCAGAGCCCATGTTGCAGCACTGGGGCTGCTTGGGCCAAACTTTGAGTTTGCAGACATGTAACAGAATGATTTAACGTGGTATTGGTGAAGTTGGGGCATCATTTTGGAATGGAAAAATGGAAGGATCAGAGTTCTCAGGTGGGGCAGGGGATCACACCATTGCATAGAGATCTACAAGAGCTTTCCAACGGTACCAGACTCGCATGAATTTGTTAAGGGACGAAGGAGATATGAACCCCGCAAGTTGCAGGGACGGAGGTGTTCCACAGTTGCAGATTTCGGATTTCGGGTTGCGGAAACGTTAAGTTTTCAAACTTGCATTTTGTATTTCCGCAATTCTGAATCTGCATTGCGGAATGGAGGTGTTTCCACAATTTCAGGTTGCGGGTTGCGAAAATGCAAAAAATTGCAATTTTGCGTTTTGGATTTCCATAATCCCGAACCTGCAATTTTGGATTTCGGGTTTCGAGTTGCGGGAATGCAAATTTAAAAAAAAAAATTGCGTTTTGGATTTCCGCAATTTCGAACCCACAATTTCGGATTTTGGGTTTTGGGTTGTGGGAACGCAATTTAAAAAAAAAAAATTGCGTTTTGGATTTCCGCAATTCCGAACCCGCAATTTCGAATTTTGGGTTTCTGGTTGCGGGTTGCGTGAACGCAAAATTTAAAAAAAAATTGCGTTTTGGATTTCTGCAATTTTGCACCCGCATTTTCGGATTTCGGGATGCGGGTTGCGGGCTCTGGATCGTGGAGGCAATATATATATATATATAGAGATCCCAATGTAAAATTAGTCACATCAGATCTAATGAACAAGTAAATCAATCACAACAGATGAACATAGAAAATATGGTGTAAAACTATGCAAAACATGCAGCAGTGCTCAATATCCCAGAAAGGGTGAATGAATTACAATAGAATACAATACTGTCAATGAGCAATTCGAATTGACTAAGTAGGCCATTCGAATCACTGAATGGAGTAGCTTGACTCCAACTAGGAGTCCTCATCATCAATCGGTGGTGGTCATCAATGCACAAGAACCAGTCATCCAGGTGTCAATCTGAGTCTAACTGAGTGTAATAAGTGTAACTGAAGTGTGTAGCACTGATTAAGGAGAAGGAGGCTCAGTGGGGGCGCATGGGAGGCTAACTGAAGTCAGAGAAAGTCATCTAGTCAATCTGGAGGTCCAACGGAAGTGAAACAGTCAGTCGGGAGTGAAACTAGCCTCAAATCAGGGAGAATCGGAGCTAACTGAATGTAACTGAAGTGGAACTGCAGTGGTAGGTGAACAAGTGCGCCCTTCTCTGGCAGTAGGTGAGAAGTGGGCGCCTTTCAGCCTAGGAGGGATAAAACTCTGTAGTAAGTGGCTCCCGGGTGCTAGAATGAGTTGGCTAAGGTGCTGGAGGCATCAAACTGGTGACTGGGATGCATGCCAGTGCATGCAGGTGCATGCAAACCCTAGATTCTGCATGCAAACCCTAATTGCATGCAAGATCCTGAAAAAGATGATGTGGATATCCGAACACCCAAAAATTGATTTTTGGATTACAGGAGCCTGCGGGATTAGAATTGGAGTTCAGTGGCATTCTTAGGCCATTAACGAAGGCCCTGGAAGGTCCAGTGAGGATCCCGAGCCCATTATGCTTCAATTTGGAATTAATGGATTTTACAAATTGGTGCCCCGATGCTTGACAGAAGGTCGTATTGAGATGAAACTGATATGGAGTAGTCATGGAGCAGGCACGGTGTTAAGTTTGGAATTTTGGAGCCAAACTCCAAAGGATGTGGAGTCGGGGTGAGTGTGAAGGCCAAAAAGCACTATTCCGGGGCACTTTTTGGAGATTTTGAAAAGCTTGCAGTGGATGAAAGTGACCCTGTAATTAGGATTCAAGAAATTTACTGAACTCAACATTTCATATTCTCAGTAAAACAGACATTTTACGTTAGACAAAGATTTTCCAGAAATGCATAGTTTGGGAGATAGCCATTTTTGGCCCAAGTTTTGAAATTTTGGAAAACTGTGAAAAGTTAAAAGTAGACAAACCCAGAATTTAATAGAAGACGAATGGAGCATTGGAACAGAGATCCACGAGTTACTGAGTGTTCCTTGTTGTATGGACTAACTTCGCCCAATAGAAATTTTTTCGTGATTCTTCATAGATTTTCCTCCACAGGTGGATGAAGTTGGCAGTTCAGGATATTTTGCAATTGTGTAAAAAGTGCAGAATTTTGGTAAAAGTTGTCATAGATTTTCCTCCACACCCGATGTCGGAATGGAGCATGTGGATAGATATTGGAAATATTATCCAGCAGGGAATAATGGTGCATGACCAGAATTTGAATGAGGTTGTCATACCCCATAGATATTTAGAGCAGAAAAGTGCCAGTGACTGCTTTGACATATTGTTGACAATATGGGCAATTTCCAGAATTGCATGAATGAGCAAAAGAAATGAAGACATATTAACTCTGTAAATGGTTCCATGAGTTTTATTATGTTAAATATTGATGTTTATATTTCTATATGCATTCCTAATATGTCTAACAAATATTAGGAATTCCAGGATCCTTATGAGCATGGAGAAGATGTGCCAGGAGAAAATGTGCAAGAAGGGAATGCTGAGACTAAATCCAATGGGATAAGGGAGCAAGTAACTCCTCAGAATTTGGTTGAAACCATGGTGAGCTTCAATGAAAGGTTGATGAAGGATCAAGAAGAACAAAACCAGCTCAATGCTGCTATTTTGCAAAGCCTCACTGATGTGCAGCAGAAGATAAACCTTGGGTCCAACCCAAGCAATGTAGGTGAAGAAGGAAGAGATGCAGAAATTCACTCTAGAGGTCATTCAAAGAAGAGGATTCCAAGCCCAAGGAAGAGTTATGTGAGCAAGAAGCGTAGAACACCTTCCTCTAGATCTTCTTCTAGCAAATCATGTGACTCCAGAGGTTCTCAAAGAAGTCAAAGGCATATGCCCAGGAGTTTTAATGGAAGAAAGAAGTTCAAAGGAATTCCATAGGGAGAATTTAGGAAGGCAAGGCCTCCCACATTTGATGGGGAAGACAAGACTGACCAAGAGGCAGAGGCATGGCTTCTTGGAATGAAGAAATATTTCAGAATTCAGGACTACTCATGAAATGAAAAAGCCAGAATTGCCATTTACAATCTAAATGGTAGAGCTTCAATTTGGTGGGATAACCTCTTGCAAGTAAAAGGGATAAGTGAAAGGAAAATCAGCTGGGAGAGATTTAAGAAGTACTTCAAGGAAAAATACCTTTATGCTAGGTATTATGACAGTAAGAGAAAATAGTTCAATGAACTCAAGTTGGGACAAAAATCTATGGAAGAACATGTCCATAAATTTTTTGAATTATTGAGGTATGTGGGTTACATTAAAGATGAGAGAGTAAAAATCCAATGCTTCCTTGGGATTCTACCACAAAGCTTCAGAGATAGGATTGAGTTTGTTAATCCACCAAGTCTTGATGAAGCCATTAGAATGGCAATGCATTGCTATGAGCATAATAAAGGAAAATCAGAGGTTAACCCAACATGGAAAGGAAAGCCAAGAGGGAGGTTTGATCAAAATAAAAGTGGCTTCAAACCACCATTCAAAAGTCAACCCAGAACCTTTCCACAGGGGCAACAAGCAAGGAGTGGATTCAAGCTAGCAATAGCAGCAGAAAAGACATCAAAAGGGCCACTTCAGTGTTGGGGATGTGGAGAAAACCACATGCTAAAGGATTGTCCACATTGGAAGGTCCGCACAACTTAATGGGAGTAGCTACAGTGGAGGACATGGCAAGGGCAACGCCTCAAATTTATGCAGCGTTGGATAATCATCAGGCAGATCATCAATCATCAGTGGTGAAAGTTTAAGGTACGATTGCTAAGCAATCTATTTCTGTTTTGATTGATCTAGGATCTACTCATAGTTATGTTTCTCCAAAAGTGGTTGAAGGTTGTTCTCTTAGAAAAGTGAAGCACAATAAGTCTTGGCTAGTTCAATTATCCATAGGGACCAAGAGAAAAGTTAGTGAGGTAGTGGTAGAGTGCCCCATAGAATTGAGTGGACTCCACACACATGCAAATTTAAATGTATTGCCATTAGGATCTTACGATGCCTTAATTAGCATGGATTGGTTGGAAAGACATAGATCTAAGTTGGACTGTTATGAGAAAGCACTTGAATGTATTGATGAAGAGGGAAGACCAAGATTGGTAAGAGGAATCCCCAAGCAAGTTTCAATAAGACAAATTTCAGCCTTACAATTGAAAAAGTTTTATAAGAAAGGTTGCCAATTATATGCAGTCCATATATCAGATTCGTCAAAGGACAAATGACCAAGGATAAAAGACTTCCCATTGTTGCAAGAATTCCAAGATGTGTTTCCAAATGAAGTGCCGAGACTACCACCCAAGAGAGATATTGATTTTACCATCGATCTTGTTCCAAGGGCAGTGCCAAATTCTAAAGCTCCTTATAGAATGAGCACATTGGAATTGGTGGAGTTGAAGATGCAGCTACAAGAGTTAATGGACAAGAGGTATATCAGGCCTAGTATGTCTCCTTGGGGAGCGTTGGTGTTATTTGTTAAGAAGAAGGATGGGACTTTAAGGCTATGTATTGATTACAGGTAGCTAAATAAAGTAACAGTCAAGAATAAGTATCCATTGCCAAGAATTGATGACTTATTTGATCAAATGAAGGAAGCTAAGGTGTTTTCAAAGATTGACTTGAGGTCTGGCTACCATCAAGTGAGGATTAAAGAAGTAGACATTCACAAGACATCTTTCAGAGCTAGATATGGTCATTATGAGTTCACTATGGTGCCATTTGGTCTTACCAATGCACCTGCTACATTCATGTGTCTCATGAATAGTGTCTTCAACAAATATTTGGATAAGCTTGTGATTGTGTTCTTGGATGACATTCTTGTCTATTCAAGGAATGCAGAAGAACATGAGGAGCATCTAAGGATGGTGTTGCAAGTCCTTAGAGAACATCAGTTGTATGCCAAGTTAAGCAAGTGTGATTTTTACCAAAAGAAGGTGCAATATTTGGGTCATATCATTTATGAAGAAGGAATTGCAGTTGATCTAGAGAAGATTAATGCCATCATGGATTGGTCTACTCAAAAGAATGTTTCAGATGTTAGATCTTCTATGGGTCTTGCTGGTTAATACAGAAGGTTTATCGAAGGCTTCTCCAAGATAGCTCATCCAATCACTTCATTGCAAAAGAAGAATATCAAGTTTGTATGGTCTGAAAAATGTGAGAAAATTTTTCAGGAGTTAAAGGAGTTACTTACCAGTGCTCCTGTTTTGAAGATAACAGATCCAAAGAAGGATTTTGTAGTATGCACAGATGCTTGCATTGAAGGGATAGGTGGAGTACTCATGCAAGAAGGAGCTGTGATTTGCTATGAGTCAAGGAAATTAAAAGAGCATGAAAAGAATTATGCCACACATGATTTAGAATTAGCAGCGATAGTACATGCTCTCAAGATGTGGAGACATTATTTGTTGGGAAGGAGATTTGAGCTTAGAAAAAACCACATGAGCTTGAAGTATTTGTTTGACCAGCCAAACTTGAATGCTAGGCAAGCTAGATGGATGGCGTTTCTTTGTGAATTTGATTTTGAAATTAAGCATGTAAAAGGGAAAGAGAATAAGGTTGCAGATGCTCTTAGCAGAAAATTTAATGTTGCAGCATTAAGTGTGTGTAAATCAGATTTGAAGTGAAGAGTTCTTGAAGCCCAAAACAATGATGAAACTTGCCTTCAAATTAAAGAGAAGTTGCAGCAGGGTAATATAGATGAAAAGTGTGCGGGATATCAGTTTGGTGAAGATGATATCCCCATCTACAAAGATAGACTGTACATTCCAAATATTGCAGATTTGAAGAAGCTAGTGATGGATGAAATACATCAAATGCCATATTCTGGACACCCAGGATATCAAAGGACTATAACAGCAACAAGAAAGCAATACTTTTGGCGTGGTATGAAGAAATACATAGCTGAGTACATTGCTAGGTGTCAGAAGTGCCAACAAGTCAAAGCAGAGCACCAACATCCAGCAGGATTGTTGCAGCCCTTATCCATTCCAGAATGGAAGTGGCAAGTGATCTCCATGGATTTTATAATAGGTCTGCCCATGTGTTAACACCCAAAAAGTGCTCACTACCTCATCTACCACATTATATGGCTCATTTGTCCATTTTCCTACCATATTTCCCTTAAAATCCCAAAAAATGCCATTAAAAAGCCTCCAAAAGGCCTAAAATGCCTCCAAAAGGCCACAAAACCATCAAAATAGCCTCAAAAAGGCTAAAAAACCCCCATTTTTCCTCTAAAAATAGCAAAAACCCCTAAAAAGGGAATAAAAAATATATAAAATAATAAGGAAAAGGAGGAAAAAACCCTATACAGCTGCCCAAAACCATGTGTTACCCAAAACCATGGGTCAGCACTCCACCACCAAAAAACTATAAATAGGTGATGGAGATCCCTTATTCCATATCCACAATCACAAGCACCCTTACTCTGCCAAAATATCTCTCGAAACCCTAGTTCATCATTGAACTACTTTCACCTTGAGAGCCACTTTTGGCCCATTCCCACCATTGGAGAACGAGAAGGAACATATTGAAGCTTGGAGCATCCTCTCGGACATTGCAAAGGGCTTCATCAAACCTTCACATTGAAGGTAATATCAATACAAAAAAGCCATTATTTAAATTTGTTGTTTATGTTTTATGCATGTTTTAGAAGTAATTTAATTTCTGTTTTAGCTTAATTATTTACATTTACTGAACTGCTACTAAGGAGTCCATTCTCCTTAGTAGGTGCTCATTCGCACAAGCTAGGGGTAAAACCCTAGCTACAGTTTTGGCGACTCCCCTAGATTTTGAATTTCTGGTTTCCGTTTTGAATTTTTTCCTTTCGGCTGTCCCTTTCGGCCGCCGCATACCGTGACTTTTTCCTCTGCAGTTGCGTCCCGACCGCGCCTTTCAGGCCTTTACCTGCGATCCGACCGCGGCTCTCAGACTGCTTCCGACGCCCTGCCGGAAGATTCAAGTCTGTTACCTGTGATCCGACCGCGGCTAATCAGCCTGTTTGCCGCGATCTGACTGCGCTTGTCGGCCATTTTCCCGCGTCCCGACTGCGGCTATCTGCCTCTTTCGTGCGTCCCGACTGCGTCTGTTAGCCCTTTTGCCGCGACCCGACTGTGTCTTTTTCCCTATTTCCCGCGTCCCGACTGCGTCTGTTGAGCTGAAAGCCGCGACCTAACCGCGTCTGTTTTCCTTAAACCCGCGGTCTGCCTGTTCCGATTCGCCATAGACCCGCGGTCTGTTTTCTGCATTTTGATCCCAGCCCCTTTTGCTGCAATATTTTCTGCGTCTGAACAGCCCTCTGTCCCACCTACAGCCTCACTTCCTTACAGCCTTTCTGCAACATAATTTCTGTTCCCTTTACAGAATTCTTTTAAAATTTCGTTTATTTTTTAAATCAGAAAATTTTGCAAGTTTAACTTTCAATTTCAGTATTATTGATAGTTGGAAGTTGCCCCCCTTGTGGCACTTCTATTTTTAGGTTCATCACCTCACGAGCACACACTCTGTCACATAAATCAAGTGAGCCTTAAAAAGTACCTAACTAAACCAACATTCTAACCCCACTTGGGGAACACAAAAGAATCATTGTAGTCAGGTAGGATCAGGGGGATAGGCTTCCAATAACACCCCTTGGTTACTTTCACTTGAGACATAGTTGTTGTCCAAATAGGGAACCAAAATCCCATAGTACTTTTTGGCACGGTCACGACCAGTTTATCAGAGGGCCTCTCCCTTAGGAGGGTTGAAGTCGGGAGACTGGTTCCGGAGGCCTGAGTGGAATACCGCACTCCATTCAGTAACTGAAGGGCTACCTTTTGCGGTTCGCGGGATATCCCTGTATAGGGGTATTGCGGTCAACGAACTAAACGGCAGATTCACCTTTCTGGACGTGTCATGAACGGGGTATCTTAGTTGCCATTCTTCTAGGATTGACTACCCGGTGTCCCTCCTGGTAGGGGGATATCATAGCCACTTGGCTTTCCTACTCATATTGTCTGACTTGGATTTCATCACCTTGCAGAGGATATGTTTAGTTGAGTCAGAATACTTTTAGTTAGGTGTTTGCATGCTCCTTTACCTCCCTTTGGTCTAGTGAGTCCACCATTTTTATGTTTTTAGGAAACCTGCTGCTTGTTGGTATTCTGGCCATCTTTGTTGATACTCCATCTATTGTAGCACAGCTGTTGCAGTAGGTGTTTTGAGTTGGTTGTTGGCCTGAGTGCCTTGTTTTTTAGCTCTCCTTCTGCACACTCAGTTGCATTAGGCCTTTTTGAGCTGTTTTTATACTCACCTCAACCCACATAGATTTGACACCATCCGTCACCATTGAGTCTCCGAGACATTCTCGGCGCCTCAGGGGCGAGCCCCCACAGCACGGTTCTCTTGACACCACCCGTCATAGATTCCGATCATTATCCGTTGATACCACTCATCACAGATCTAGAGCCTTGTCACTTGACTCCACTCGTCAGCGACGTAGGACTCCGTCACCAGATAGTGACGCCCCTTACTTTACCTCCGATTCTGACGAAGAGTCTAAGAACCCTATTCACACTGCCCCTACTAGCCCCATGGCTGGCACAACTTCCACTCCGTTTGTTATAGGGACCATTGGTGGCACATCCACCACTACACCAGTTACTACACCTGTTTTGGGTATGCCCTCCATGGGACCCTCATCTACCGTTCCCCTCACGGTACCTATTCCTGCAGCGGGAATACCTATCTCCACTACATCAGTGGCTCACACTACCCATGGTGGTGCTGGACCATCCTCCACTACCTCAGTTCCCCCACTTGGGGGCACCACCCCAAATCTTGTCCCTCCACTTGGGGGCACTGGCCCCAACTTGGTCCCACCCACTACTGTGTCACATCCTTCTTCCAGTTTGCCATTCATGGCTAGCCTCAACCTACCTGACCTGGCCAGATTGACCAACGACCCTATTCGACACGACCCTACGTGGCCTCATATGCCTACCAAGCTTCCCTCTGACATCCCTAAGTTCGAGGGCAAGGCCGGTGAGGACCCACAAAACCATATCATGTCTTTCCACCTATGGTGTTCCTCTAACTCCATCGTGGATGACTCTGTTCGCCTCCGTCTCTTACAATGCACCTTCACTGGCTCTGCAGCCAAGTGGTATATCGAGCAACCTCATGGGACCCATGCCACCTTTGCTTCCCTAGCCTCGACCTTCCTGCAGTTCTTCCAGTTGCCTGTCCGCTATGACGCGGGCGTTGAGATCCTCCTATCCTGCAGACAAAACACGACCACCCATATCACGGACCACATCCATGAGTGGCGTCGACGCCGTAGCTTATGCAAGATCAAACTAGACGACCGTATCTTCCTAGATTGGTTCCTCAAATCCCTTCTCCCTGTTATTGCTAAGGATGTGGCATCAGAAAGACCCCAGTCTGAAGAAGAAGCCATCCTTAAGGCCCAACAGTTCGACCTCATTTACGCCCAATCGGGTTACCTTTATACCATTATACCTGATGCCCCTCGCGGCGAGTCCTCCCAGCACGATGCGCCGGGGGCATCCCACGCTGCAGACGGTATCATTGGTCGTGTTTCTTCCCATCCCCAACCATTTTCTATAGCACGACCTACCCCTGGCCCCGACCTGTCGCGGGCTACCTCACAGTCTGGAGCAACCAACTCATATGCTCCCATGACACACCACCATTCCCATGGACCCTCATGTCCATCTCAGTGCTTCGGTTATGCGACTCCCGCTTATGCCCCCCCAGTCGCACCTCAGCCTTACTACCATCAGCAGGCTGCCCCAGCTCCTGCGCCTTCACAAGCTCAACCCGCTTATTATCCGCCACAGGCAGCCCCTGCGGAAAACCCACAACCGGCTCCGCAGCCATATCAGCAACCCCCTCAAGTTGCTGCACCTGCTCAGCCTCAACCTGCATACCATCCACCGCAGCCTGCTCCCGCACCTGCGCAACCTCAGAATCCACCTGTTGCCCAAGGGCAAGTTTACGCCCAACAAAACCCGCAGCAAAACCAGAATAACCAACGCAACCAAGGCCAACAGAACCGCAGCAAGGGCCGTAATCGGGGGAACAACCAACCCGCAGACCAAGCTGGTCAACCGGCGAATCCCCCCGACAACAACAATGCAGCCCCCGCTAATCAAAACCCTGATCGCCCGCCCAAGCAGGCTAAAAACCCCAATTTGCGAACGAACCATCCTTGTTCTATTTGCGGGGTCTATGGCCATTACACACATGCTTGCCCACACTTAGAGCGAGCTCGGCAACTCTGGGTTGATGAGGCCCATCGCCAAGGGCATGCGGCTCCCCAAGCACCGCCCAACCCCCCCCAACCTCAGCAACCCCCCTTGGTGCTGCAAAACCCCTTACCGACCCAAGGCGTAGTGAACACTCAGCCGTTGGCTCCCCCTCAAGCCAACACGCCCCAAAAACAACAGATCACTTACGCTGCTCCTGATCAACCCATGTTTGACTCAGGTACCCACCACTTGCTGATGATGTCATCTGCTGACGTCAACCTCCAGACCCGTCGGAACCAGTATGGCTCCACCTCTAAAGCCCTTCCCACGGATAAACCCACTAATTCCCATCCCACTGATCAAGCGTTACGTATACCTCCACCTCCACTAGACGGCGCTTCCAAAGCCCCTCGTTTCCCACTTCGCCGTATCAACAATAACCCCAATGCGCGCGCTGCGTCAAACTACAGCATTGTAGACGACCTAGCCCAATCTCCCGCAGCCATGTCTGCGTTAGAAGTCTTGAAGAACTGCCCTTCCCAGCGCAAGACTTTACTTTCCGCCATTGGGGGGATTGACCCAAATGATTCGAATTTGATGGCATTTGATTTAGACCATTCTGAACCACGCCTACCTTCCAGCTTAGCATTCCAAGTTACTGTCTCCGTTCGGAATCTTGTCATCCATCGGTGCATCATCGATGAGGGTGCCTCCACATGTGTTATGTCTACATTCGTATGGCAGAAGCTGGGGTCCCCTCCTCTCCAGCAGTCCACCACTGCATTACGCGCCTACGACGGTCGATCGGCTCAGCCCCAAGGCCTCCTAGCCAATGTCCCCGTCTAGTTAGGTGGAAAAACTGTACTCATTGACATTGAGGTAATCAATGCCCAACTGGATTATAACCTTTTACTCGGCCGCAGCTACATGTATGCCATGCGGGCGGTTGCCTCTTCCGTCTTTCGCACCATGATGTTCCCCCATGAGGGACGCGTGGTTAAGGTTGACCAGCTCACCTACTATGATCCCAGTGCTCCTGCGGCACCTGAAAATGTTCTCCCCATGGTTGAACAACCTGTTTCTCGTGCCACCACCTCGTTTGTTTCCTCTACGGGGCCTGGAGTCTACTCATACGCGCCGATGACATCCACCTTTCAATCTATTCCTCCGCCGTCATCTACGCCCGAAGTGTCTTACTTATGTACCTTTTCCCACGACAACCTACCACCTAACAATCAACCACCCTTGTTGCCTAAACCACCATTGGTACCTAGCCACATTGGTGTTACACCTATCCATACGATCCCCTTCCTAGTCCCTCCATCGGGAGTAGTAAGCGCCCCGGTCATGGCTACCCTTAGTCTCCCTGGGTTAACTTTGGGATTACCTGTATGGTATCTTTCGCCTCCCGTTCGCCCGCCGACACCAGATGTCGTCCTCCAACCGGTGCAACCCATGGCTACTACCTCACAGCCACCTCCCGGTGTCTCTACCCCTTTGTCCTCCACGACTCCCCCTCCTCCTCCCAAACCCACTGGGGGCAGAGGTCCACAACCTTACACTGCTATACCACCTCCCAAGACAATCAAGAACCCCCCAGTATTTCTTGCTCCTCCCAAATGCTCATTGTGCGACGAGTTAGGCCATGCGACTCATCAGTGTCCACAGTTACCAGCATTGCAGAAGCACATGCAGATGCTCGATGATGACCCCGACATCCCAACTGTCGAACTAAACCCCACTCCCAAGCCTAAAGATAAGTCCCTACGTACCAACCACTCCTGCGCCATATGCGGTATTTACGGGCATTATTCACATCATTGTCCCGATCTCCCGGATTACAGAGCGACTCTCTATGAGATGAACAATCTGGATCTTGAGACGGCACCACCCACCATTGAAGAGATCTACCCCCCGGTTTCTCCCCCTTCTGAAGAAGTTAATATCATCTATATGATCTCTTCAACCACTACCCCCTCGTCAACCGATTTGACGACGCAAACTTTACGTACTGATGAGGAGATTCTTGAGGCCCTTACCGCCCCGGATTATCCCTGGGATGATATGCATCATCGTTCCTACTTCATCCCAGATGAATCCTCCTCTAGCACCGCTACCCAATACGCGGTTGAATCCAAAGACTTCCTCCCCACCAAGGTCGACTGGTTCAAGGACCCTATTCCTGCTCCTGATGCCTTCGAGGAAGGTAACATGGCCAACATCTCACCTGTCATCCAAGTTGATATCGCTGCCCCAGGACGTGCCCCTGAACTCATTACTTTAGGAGCATTCTGCAGTAAACAAGAGATTGCGGACTACATAAACCTTTTCAGAGAATTCCGTGATGTCTTTGCCTGGTCCTATACCGAAATGCCTGGTCTTGACCCTGCCATTATAGAGCACCACATTGACACATGGCCTGATGTACCCCCCGTCCATCAGAAACATCGTCCTCTTCCTCCCTTAAAGTTCCCAGGATGTACCCCTGAACTCATCACTTTAGGAGCCTCCTGCAGCGAGCAAGAGATTGAGGACTATAAACAACTCTTCCAAGAGTTTCGTGATGTCCTTGCTTGGCCCTCCACCAGAATGCCCGGGTTCGACCCCGCCATTCTCCAAAATCACATGGACACACGGCCAGAGGAACTTCCTGTTCGTACTGAAACCGACTCTGAAGGCCTTCCTTTGCGCAATCCCCATGCTGGGTTGTATCCTCAAGAGTCTCTATCCCTAGAATAACTGGCGACCTCATTGGTCCGCATTGTACAGTTTGCTCTCTTTTTGTTTTTCACTTTTTTACCATCATCTTACATTCATCATTTCTGCATGATTACAGATGGACCATCTTCCACCTTGTTACACTGGCTTCGCTGATGGAGCAAGCCGCTGGTCTCCCAACCTGGCTTCTGCAGCATGGGTCTTGTACTCCCCTTCCAACGAGATGATTCACCTTGACGGAATATGTATAGGCGCTGCTACCAATAACCAGGAGGAGTATGATGCTGTGACCGGTCTTTTGACTTCCGCCCTCCAAATGGGCATATGTCACCTTCATGTGTTCCTTGACTCCCAGCTACTTGTCTCCTAGCTCAACAACTGCTACCAGGTGCGTGATCCCTGCCTTTTTAGAAAATTCCTGCGCACAAAACAACTCAGCCGACAATTTGAATCCATCACATTCACACATGTCCCCAGAGCCCAAAATAGTGTCGCAGACCAAATGGCCAACAACATCCTAGATTGGCATATCAATCACACCATGTAACATCATGCATCACAATCCCATAGTATCTCATAAAAATATATAAAAACCCAAAAAGATTGCATCGCATCCACATTTGCATCCATGTACATAAACCACATGCATATCCATAGGGGCATCCACGTGCCTAATCATACATACATCATGCCGCATCACATAAAATAAACAAGGGGCATCCACGTGCCTAACATCCTACCTACTTGCATCCACGTGCAATATAAACATATCACAACTCATAAAGCGCATCCACGTGCGTACAAATAAAACAACATTATACAAAAATGTGCATCCATGTGCATATATATATATATATCAAAAAATATGCATGTTCAGTGCTATACATGTACTGAGTACCCCTGTACTCAGCTATACAAAAATGGATATACATGCCTAAAGCCTCATCTACATACATGCCGTAGCTACAAAACTCGGGGAGAGTCCCCTGTACTCCCTAATGAGAGTCGTATCCTGCATCACTTCCTGCATCGGCTGCCTCTGAGTCCTCCCCTCGCTCCTCCTCCGGTAAGTCCTCATCTCCTCCGGCCTCCTGTGCCCGTACCCGATCCACCAAGATCGCCACCCGGATCGCGATGGATCTAAACTCTCGGGGTGCCCCCATGCAATCCCGTACCACGTCCGCATGGACGTCCCGCCATCCCTCATCGGTCACCCCTATTAGCAACCGATCTAATAGTGCCCGTACCGACTCCAGTGTCCCCTCCGCATCGCGGCGACGGACCTCTCCTCGCCCAGGCAGAGCTGGAACAGCCACAATACCCCGCCGTGCCACATGTCCTGGAGGCGGCCTCGGGCCCACATCTGCAAGATCACCCATATGTCAGTCACAATATATCTATCTACTATCATATCCATAAAATTTGACATACATAACATGCAACAAAACCACATACGTACTGTCGGGACCCCATGCTTGTCCTGGTGCTCGTGGCGCCTCCGGATCTCCCGTAAAGTCCATGTCCCGATACGGGAAGTCGTCCAGTGTCAGTGGTATCTGGAGCCACTGCAGGTACAACTCCTGCGTGAAATACCTGCCCACGTCGCCTCCACCACAGCGGCGCATCATCTCGCCCCACCGCACCATCCGCGGCTCCCTCATACCTCCTGCCCTGATCGGCACCCGTGGCCGCAGGGTGGGTACCCTCTCCATAAAGAAGGCACATAAGAAGGACCCAAAACAAAATCCCTTGCCATCTTCCTTCGCTGCCGTCAGCTGTCGCTGAACACAGGTCAGGAACATCTGGCCCCACGCGTAGTACACCCCATCCAGTACGCGCTCTACCATCTGCATCTGGCCCCTAGACACCTTTTCAGGTGACTGGGAACCCATACCCGCACCACACATGCCGCTATAGCCTGCACGGCCAGCTCCTGTAAGTCCCTCACCAGGAGTGCATTCCTATGCACCCTCGCCTCAGGACCGCAGTATCTCTCCAACATGTCCTCCATGTCGACATCCGCGGCAACCCGCGGCTGTGTGTCTGCTACCCTGCCTAGACAAGGTAACCCTGTCAGAAAATATACATCAGTCAGGGTGAGGTCCACCCTCTCACCCTGTACCCGGAACGCCTGGATGTCCGGCTCCCAGAAGCTGATCAGCCGGTTCAGCAGTAGTGCTGCTGACCGTATCATGGGTATCTGTGCGAACTTCAATAGTCCGCACAGTCCCAGCACAGATCGTACATGGCGATCCTCCCGAATATAAACCATAGTATCATCAGGGATCTCCCGCTCTCTCCAGAGCACCTGCGGCATCCTGTCAATCACACAAAATAAACTCATCAGACTCATGTCACCAAAGTAAGTCCTGTTCCCTTTCCCGGAAGACCCTACTAGCTCGGCCTCAGCTAGTAGGGACAAGTTATCAAAGGTAGCTCATTTTATTCCAGTCAAGTCCACTCACAAGGCTAATGACATTGCAAATATTTTCATGAGAGAGATATTCAGGTTGCATGGATTGCCTAAGGAAATAATTTCTGATCGTGATACAAAGTTCACTTCCAATTTCTGGAAAGGATTATTTTAGGAATTGGGAACTAGATTGAATTTCAGTACAACATATCATCCTCAAACAGATGGCCAAACTGAGAGGGTGAATCAGGTCCTTGAAGACATGTTGAGAATGTATGTGATGGATAAACCATCCAAGTGGGAAGATTACCTACACTTGGTAGAATTTGCATACAATAATGGACATCATGCATCATTAGGGATGAGTCTAATTGAGGTATTGTATGGCAAGGGATGCAGGACTTCAGTAAATTGGGACAGCCTGGTGAATAGGGTAGTACTTGGACCAGATATGATCAAGGAAATGGAACATGAAGTTGTTAAGATCAGGCAGAATTTAAAGGTAGCTCAGGACAAACATAAGAGTTATGTAGATTTGAAAAGAGTGCCTAAGGAATTTCAGATTGGGGATCATGTTTATTTCAGAGTGAAACCAAGGAAGAGTTCTCTCAAGTTGGGGAGTTGTGCCAAGTTGTCACCAAGATATTGTGGGCCATTTGAAGTCCTAGATAGGATAGGGCTAGTTGCATATAGAGTTTTATTGCCTTCTAACATAAGAGCTCATAATGTTTTCCATGTATCTTTGCTTAAGAAGTATGTACATGATCTTAATCATATGATTGATTGGAATGTGATACGGTGGAACCTGAGGGAGAGTTCCAAGTAGAGCCTATGTGCATCCTCGACAAGAAGGTCACTTTGCTCCGGAACAGAGCCATCGGGCAGGTAAAGGTCCAACGGGAGTATCTTAGTCCCGATGAGGCTACATGGGAGCTGGAGGATGCCATGAGAGAGGCATTCCCATTTTTGTTCAGTTTTGAGAACACCGAGGATGGTGTTTCTAAGGGGGAGGGGAACGTAATTCCCCAATTTTGACCCTTATGAAATATTGGCTTTTAATGTAAATATTGTATACATGCGATGTATGTTTCTCTAGCGTGGAGCTCAAGGTCAAGGCCCCGCTAGTGTATGCTCGGATTTTATTTAGAAAGGCAATAATTTAATATTTTCCCATCCATGTGCTATTAAGCCATGGAATATTGTAATTGATGTAAATATTTAATATTGCAATAAAATACCAAAGCTGGATATGAAAGCAACGAATGAGAAGGGGCCATGTGTATTCCACTAGGGAGTGGCGAGGGGGTTGTAGGGATGAACCATATGCTACCAAATGTCATTGTGAGAACCCATTGACTTTCCTTCCTGACATTTAATTATGTTATAAGGAAGTTGTTGAAGAATTCAGTCCATGGCTTCAATGGAGCATGGGAAACCCAGAAATTCGTATGGCAGAGTATGGGCTATGTTTTCTTATACCACAAGTCACCCTACCTCATGGGAATTGATTATTCATCATTCCCATTCCATTGTGGAACATCCCAACATCAGTTTTCATCCAGGACGAATTCCCAGCGGTGAGAAAAACCAGAAATCGCAACTTTGCAAGAACCCACGTTTTGAAGAGCCATAAATGATAGAATTGAGTATTGACAGTGAAATCCAATGGGGGATCCATAGATATGAACCTTGGGGCGAAATTGAGAGTATTAGATACCCCTAAATCCATTGGAAAACCCAGTTTTTATAGCCCAGAAAACCTGTGACGGGATTGAGTTATTTGATGGCAGAATTGTGAGAAATCCAAGTATGAAGGACTGAGAAGAGGTTGGGTTTGCTTGATAAACCCAGTGAAGGTTAGAATCTAAAGGAATTAGAATTTTTACCTTTCTATTCCCACCTTGAAGAGCACTGGAGGGAAGGGATGCCTGAGGGGCTGTGTAGCAGAGAAGGGGACCTTCCTTGTGTTGGGTGTGGTAGGTATTGTGGGTGCCATGAATGTTGAGTTCATTTGAGATTTATGTAGCTCTGTGGTTGAGCTGACTGGCTTAGCATCCTCCTCTTTTATCTTTTATATCCTTGATAAACCCAACTGTGTGTTGGCTTAGCATAGCTGTTGAGTGAAACTGTGGCTGTGAGTGAGCCCATCTAGTTCCTCCTTAGTGGATACACAACCCAAATCAGGGGTGATCTCTCAGCTGAAAGAATATAGGATGGACAAAGATCTATGGTTGGGTGGAACGTTGCTCTCACATAGCCAATTGTTTGGACAACTTCAGCTCAAAGATAAGTGTTCTCCGTGTTTAAATTATATGCATTATGTGTTTTGCAATGTGTTAATTCTGAATGATAATTATTCATGTGAATGGAATTGATATGAAGTCTGTGCATATCATGAGGAGGGGATTGATTCTTTGCATATTGAATCATCATCCACTTGTGATAGATATGTTGATGCATTATAATTGTGTGTGTGCAAATATGATTTATTTCCGCTGTGTATATAATGAGAATGAACCCGCACACATAAGTTTTTATTTATCCATGATTTTTTTTGAAGTAATGTATGTGGCTGAGATTGCCAATAAGCCTGGTATGTTGGTAATGTTTCCCTCCCTTGCATTGGATTGATGGAAGGGGACGTGAATGGTAAAAATAATCAGGTAAAATGATTTGATAGAAGGGATGGCAAGGACTTGTCGGAGGGAAGATGCTGCTGCAGTACAAATGACTCTGAGAACACAGTCTCATATGACGTACAACATGGCTACCGATCAATACATTGCAGATCCATGGTAGTAATGACCGACTGAACACAATTATGGATACTAGACACAAGCGTAGATCCATGATGAGATGATAACACAGCCACGATCAATACAAAAGTGGATCCGTGTAATATGACTCAAACAATATCCATTGCAACCTGGGTAAAACATAACTCCCCAGGGTCTTAAAGTCGAACCCGCAATGATACGAATCTATCCATGTGATTACAAATCTCTTGACGTTGAACATGGTAGAAACCACTTGATTACCGGTCATTGATGTATACCGTTAACAAGCGCGAGGAAAATCACCATTAATGCCAATGATCCCCAAGGTACTATAGTACATATCATCAAGCACGAATGAATGAGTTGAAGTCGAATGTCGGATGAAATCTTTAAATCAAGAATCAATGATGTAAACTCATGTTGAAAGTGAGGTAGCTTGCCATTGAGGCATGCAGGCCCAAGGTACTCGTTTGGTTTCTAGATTCAATCTTTGGATGATGTGTTGAAGTCGACAAGGATGAATCCATCGAAGGAGGGCCATGATGAATCCCCCATCATCAACACGAAACTCTATAATAGATATTTGGAGTAGATCGGATGGTACAGTAACATGCAAGACTGACTCAGAGTAGACCGACATGATGGAGGGTGTACTGACTACAAATGATGAGCGGTGAACACATCTCTTGAACATGGGCATGGCATGATATGGCAGTATTGACCTGATGAGAACGACGCCAACTACTAATGAAACTGATGGTGGACACATTCTTTGGATGACCCAAAGGAGTAACAAGACTCAGGGAGTTAACAGGACTCGAGGATGAATACCGAATGAAGATGCAAGATGAGTGCCATGTTCAAGAGCGACTAAGTACTGCCATAGATAAAAGTGTAACACAAAAAATTTCCTTTTTCCCCATCATGACTGATGAGTGCCTCATGTGTTTTTAATGAGATTGATGAGGGTAACCAGATGCTCGGTATAGCTCATCCTATAGATGAGTCCAATCCCAATTTTTTTCGAACCTAGCAAAGGAGGGGTTCGTCCCATGGCGGGCCCTTCAATTTTGAATTTTAACAAGTCCATAGAAGGTAAACTCGGCGTCATTTCATGTTTAGAGAGTCTGAAAAGAACTAAAGAATACTCCAAAGGTCCTTTTTCGTAAAGTTATCCTCGTCCCCCGGAAAAGGGTAAAACAACGCAAGAGCGGACTCTTCTAGTCATGATTGGCTGGAGTATTCCTTTTTCGTAAGTAGTGCCCCCTGGTCCGAAAAATGGGTAAACTATCACCAGGAAGATGACCATTCAAATTCTTTAACAAGCGTGAACGCAACAAGTTCGCTTGGCAATCTTTTCGTATTTCGAGAGCCTGAAAAGAGTTTAAAGAAAACTCCGGGGGGGTTCCTTTTTCGTAGGAGTTTAACGAGACCAAAAAAGTGATAAACTATAACTCGGTGACTTATTCTCATCGTTTAACGAGCATGAAAAAGAACAAAGAGTTAGCTCGGTGGTCATTCAATAATTTACATTAATGAGCGAAATAATGACAAAAAGACGCTCGGAGAGTGTTCATACGTGATGATACTTACAAGGTGAGACCATGTCGAGAAAATGGCACTAATGAGGCACCTGCAACTCAAAAACTAGGTCAACAGCAGTTAACTGAGCATTAAATATAATAAATGACCCAAATTATAGTAAAAAACCCACTAAGCATCAAAATATAAAAAGGAATATTCTATTTTTTGTTAGAAAAAGAATGAAATAGTGAAAATAAATTACAATTGTTTTTTACCAAATTGGGAGAGTGCAAAGTGCCGTTTGGAGCCAAATTTAACCTGCAGTTTCTGGGAGCTACAATCAGTCATTTCGCGAGCCGTCAGTGCCAGGTAACCCTAAACCTCCTCATTTAACTTTTCAGTGGATTAGAATTTTCTTTTTTATATTTTTAGGTAGTTTTTGAGTGTTTTAAGTTGGTGGGAATGTGTTCATGGGCCGACGCAGGAAGCCCATTCGGGTTTTGCGCCGGCGACACATTGTCAGAACAGGTGACCTGCGCTGGCGCAAACGGCCAAATGAAACTCAAAAGCTAGCAAAAATTAAAAGTTTTGGTTGATGGGGCAAAGTTCTAAACATGCTTAAATGACTTGCTTGGCAGGTTTGGAGTGATACCATAGTCTTTGAATGGCGGGAACGCGAGCATGAGCTCGAAGATATGCAAGTGGAAAACAATCCACAAAGTGTCACGACATTGCGAAACTGCGGGCTACTTAAGTAATTTCGAGTGCTAGGGATGAGATCCCAAGTCGAGCTACTGACATACTTGGTCCAATGTTGGGACCCCATTCAGTAGCACTTCCAGATAGGTGAGCACACACTTACCATAGATGTCGAGGACATCTATTTTCTGACAGGATTATCCCGGTGAGGGAGTCCCGTGTCTTTGTCTGGGTCATGGGGTGGTGACTGTTCGGTTGAGGACATGATAGTTCAGTGGTGCACCCCGGGTACAGCTATGGTTGGTGGGAAAATTCCCATCAAGCATGTCGTGGACAGGAGCTTACGAGCGATACTCTTCACTGTTGCGTGAGTTGCTAGTAGCCGAGCTGCTCACTTGGCTAGCAAGTCACAAACGATGTATGCTGAGGACTGCATGGCTCCTACAGTGTTTAACTGGTGCGAGAGGATTCTTGTCAACCTCAAGGATCAGTTGACCAAATGTCAGCGCGGTTCCCTAAAACAGTTTGGGTATGGCTCGATCATGGTATCTTTCATGATGGAGTGGGTACCTCTCTTGTGCCCGCAACTGGACTTTGAGGATCGGGAGATATGCGATCCTCACATGCTAAGATGGGCAGATGCGATGGTTCGCCATGGTGGCGGGGGGACCATCGTTAGTTTCGGTACCAGGTTCTTCTCATGGCTGCAGGCACAGATCCTCATGATAGAGGATTATCCATATGCTGATATAGACTTCCGGGGACATCCGGACCTAGTGCTTCCAGAGGGGATGCAGTGGGGTGACATAGGTAAGAATCACTGCTCGTGTTTTTATATTTTATATGTTTTATGATTTTTTTTTTTGTAGTAGTACTGATAATGTTTACATGTTTCTATGTAGACGTGGGTCCAGAGAGACCATTGGGAGTCTCCCGCCAGGTGTAGAGAGGAGGAGTGTTGGAGATGGAGCCCGCGGCCCGCGATACTCTTGAGGAGCAAGAGGCGATCGGGGAGAAGCTCCAAAAGATGACCTCCGACATTCTAGAGCCTGCAGTGCATGACTTACCACTTCGATATCAGGAGTTGATAGTAGGGGTACCAACATGTTTCGGCATGCTACTCCGAAAGGTGGTGAGGGCCATTGTCTGTTACCATGCTCAGCCTGGGGCTGAGCAGCCTAGGGCCATGCATCGTAGGGTTTAGGCACATGGCCTATACATGTATACTTTGAAAGCTTACGGGCTTCATAATTTTTGTAGAGATGACTCCTACTGAAAGCTAGCATGCTTCAGATTTTGTATTATCACTACCATTTTGTACTTTTGTATGGATTTATATATATATACAGACATTCCAACGAGTTTATACATTATATGTTTTAATGGATGATTGATGTGATCTTGTTTACATGTTTGCTTATATGATTAATTATTTACATGTTATGTTTGCTTTTATATTATGTGTGTGTGATGTACCAATCTAGAATGAAGTTGGCCATTGAGTCGGCAACTGCGTTCCTGTCTCATGGAATGTGCAGATATTGAATGGATTGAAGGGACCTTTCCAGAAGATGGAATCGTCTATAGAGATGGAGTAGGGTAAGGTCACGTATAGCATAAATCCGGTTAAGATGAGAGACCACCAGTTGCGAATCCAAATGGATAACAACGTGGTCCATACCCAATGAAAGAGCGCCGATTAGGGTTCCAATGACTTCCTGATATTACATAGCATTTTTTGTTGCGAAACCTAGACAACTTCCTCCTGAGCTGATAAGCTCTTCGGTGGGAGAGTAAATCACCCAGGATGCTGAAGCAAGGTTACGGGTATGCCGGCTAGTGCCATCCGCGAATCTGTAGCAAGTTTCCATTTGCACACGCAGACAGAAAATGGTATAAGAAGTGAAAACAAGATCTAGACACACACTAAACAAAAGCATCACACCACGCCATGTACAGTATATACAACGTACTTATGCATGAAAGACTCAGGCGTAGTACCTCTTTAGGTAAATCCCATTGCGGGGCTCACCTAAAGATATCCCATCATAGTCTTCAAGTTCGTAGGCTCCCTTCTTTAGAACACGTTTAGCTATGTAGGGTCCATGCCACATGGACTCAAAATTTCCTGCCCCCAACTTATCGTGTCTTTGGTCGTATGTGAGGACCAAATCACCCTCGCTATAGACACAAGGTTCTATCGACTTGTCATACTGCGCTTTGGTGCATTTCTTATGTGCCTCGTTGGTAAGAGCGGCATCGCGGTGAGTCTCGTCGAGTTTTTCCAGGTAGAGGAAGCGTTCTTCCTCAGCAATAGTGTTAGGGAGAAGTTCAACTACGAGTTTGAGGGACGAAATATTGCACTCTATTGGAAGGACCGCCTCTAATCCACAAACTAATTGGAAGGGGGTAAATCCGGTGGCGGTCTTGACGGAAGTTTGATAAGCCCATAGTGCGGAAAAGAGCATATTGTGCCAGTTGGACTTGTGCGTACCCACCATGCGTTGGATCATGGTTTTCAAGACCTTGTTAATGGCCTCTACTTGTCCATTGGACTATGGGTAGCAAGGTGTTGAGTTTTCATGGCGGAAACCCAATCTAGTGCTCAACTTGTCAACCATGTGGTTCATAAAGTGGGAACCATGGTCGGTAACTATAGCTTGAGGAACTCCAAACTGTGCTATAACATGATTGAGCATGAAGAGTGCGGCGGTTTTTCCGCTGTCCGTGTATGTAGGCATAGCCTTGGCCCACTTTGTAAAGTAATCCATGGCTACTATGACGTAACCATGCCCCCCAGCCGAGGTACGCTTATAGTGCATGAAGTCAATGCCCCATTTAGCGAAGGGACCAACGGAAATAACTGGGTGTAACGGGGCTGGGTGGGTGCGCTTTTTAGTTTGAAAGTGCTGGCATGGAGGACATTTTTTGACGGCCTCGTTACAATCTTTAAAGATAGATGTCCAATAATATCCTGCGCGAAGTATCTTCTGGGTTGTAGCCATCCCAGAGAGATGACCACCACACGCCCCAGCGTGACAATCATTTAAGACGTGTTCAGCCTCCTCATGAGTGAAACAACGTTCAAGAATAGAATCAATACCACAGCGGTACAAGGTATCACTGATGATCAAGTAATACTTTGCATGGTGGCATATTCGACGACAGTCATCCCGAGAGAGTTGGGGGATGAAACGTTGGGTCTGAGGATATAAACTGATATCTCCATACCACGGATCAGACGTGCTGATGAGGAACAATGATTCATGTGGGAGAGAATCATTGGGCTCAAATTCAACATCAGCCCGGGGAAGATCACAGATCAGCTCGGCGAACACCAAATACTTTTTAGACTTAGCTTTTTCGAATAGGAGATCAAATTCCTGCAGTATCATGATCCAACGTGAATACTTACCCCCAAGCACCTGACGTGTTAAAACGCGGTACATGGGGTTCGAATCGGCGATTATGGTGGTGGTGCGAAGCAAGATGTAATGTCAGAACTTTTGGACGGCAATAACTGTTGTGAGAGCGAGTTTCTCAACATGCGAGTAACGAGTTTCGGTGTCAATGAGACCCTTACTTAAGTAATATATCACATGTTCTTGGGCATTGTTGTCTTCTTGTACCAAGACCATGGCGATTGTGGTGGCATAAGCGACAAGATAAAGGATATAATCCTTGTAGTAATTGGGCGGTTGGAGCAAAGGGGTGTGTGTAATAGCATGTTTGAGACTATCAAAGGATTGTTGGGCTTGGTCGTCCCAAATGAACGGGATGTCCTTCTTGAGTAGTCTCATGTAACCCTGCGTCTTTTGCGTGAAATTACAGAAAAAAAATGCCTTAAGTAAGTTGCCTTCCCTTGCAAACTTTGAATTTCCGTGATATCAGTGGGAGGTGGGAGAGCGACGATGGCTTCCACCTTCAAGGGATCAATGCGGATCCCATCTTTTGAGACAATGAAACCGAGGAGGCATCCAGACTCAATGCAGAAGATACACTTGTGAGGGTTCAGGTGGATGTTATACCGTTTGCATCTGAGGAATACCGCCGTCAGATGATCGATGTGGTACTGACGCTGTCGTGAATGGGCAGGGAGATCATCCAAGTATGGTTCCAAAAAGTCCTTCACATCATGAAAGGCATATGACATGGCTCGTTGGAATGTGGCACCAACATTTTTAAGACCAACAGGGAGCTTGCGATAAGCAAACGTACCCCAAGGACAGATGAAAGCTGTCTTGTGTTGATCATCTGGGTGGATCTCAATCTGGTTGTAGTTGGAAACGCCATCCATAAAAGAGAAAATGACACTTCCAGCACAATTGTCAATGATTTGGTCGATAAAGGGAGTCAGGTAATTGTCCTTAGGACAAGGCTTGTTGAGATCCCGAAAATCAATGCAGACACGAATGGTACCATGCGTTTTAGCTACAAGGACGACGTTTGAGACCCATTCTGTCAACGGGATAGGGTAGATAAAGCTAGATTTCAAGAGTTTTTCAATATTTTCCTTGATTGCCGCAGTCTTTCGGGGGTGTACCGGTCGCATCTTTTTCCGGACTGGTTTAGCGTCAAGATAGGTTTGAATCGTGTGTGAAACAATAGCGGGGTCTATCCTGGGCATCTCCTTGTAGGTCCAAGCAAACACGTCTCAAAATTGCTTGAACAAGGTTGTGAACGTTGTAATCTCTTCAGGGGAACACTTCTGGCCTAAATGAATTTGTTCCACTACACCAGGAGTAACCGATATGTCGACCAAAATGGTAGGTTCAATGTTGGCCAAGTTGCCTTCAGAGTCCGTTTGACATGTGATTATCGAGGACTGAGAGCAAGGGTGGACATCCAGTGTAAATATGGTGGTGATGCTATTCTCCAAAGTATCCAATGCAGGGAGGAAAGGCGATCGATGATGGAGGTATTCCCACAGAGGGTCATCCGCACTCATGATTTCCATAGTGGATTCGTCAGAATGAAAATTCTGGAGCAGAGGATCGGGTAGGGATGATGTCCGCTATAGATAATAGGAGGTGGAGGCCACAGCTAAGTGGTCCTCTGGTGCTGATTGGATATCCTGGTAAGTGAGTTCAGCAGGTGAAAGAGGCATAGTGTCTCCAATCAGGTGTGTAGTGGCTTCATCAGGTACAAGCCATTGATCAGTAGAGTTGGGGATAGATGAAATCCGGGAGGAGATCATGTTCACCGTGGAAACATGATTTGGGGGATCCGAGGTTGGAAAAATGACCATAAGGGATGAGTCCTTGATGAGGCCAACCCCCACGCTCTCATATGGGTGCGAAGATAGTCCAAGTAATGGAACATTATCTCCCAGATGAGTAGAGGTGCCAGGTGTACAAAAATCCAGTTGGTCGACAGTAACAATTTGGCCTTGATGGGGAAATTGTACTATGCAGAAGACAGATGATGCGACTGCAGTCATGGTGTAAAACCAATTACAACCAAGCAAAATGTTATAATATAACGGGGCAGCGACCACTTCCATGTTAATGGTTGCGGTCTTGCCCCCCAAATCGACTACTAACGCTTGTAACAACCCATGAGGTTGAAAGCCAAGTCCGTCGAATGCTTTCAAGGTGGTGGGAGAACGGTTCAACTCAGGAGAGCCAATGGATCTCCAACATGAAATCGACATGACTGAAGTAGAGGCACCTTCGTCCAAGATGGTATGATGGATTGTCTTCCCAGGAATGTTTGTGGCAACTTGAAATTCCAACTGATGGGAAATCCTCGACTTAAAATACTCAAGACGGAACATGATGGTATTAGAAGAATCCGGATCAACCACGCCAATGGCAGCAAGGAGAGTCTTGCGCTAGTTAGGACAGTTCTGCAAGACCTCGAGTGTTGATATAGCACAAGGAGCTTGTGCTAGGTCCTCTACAATATTGTAGTTCTAAGCGGCTCGAGCATTGGGATTGAAAACAAATTTTCGAATTGTGCTCTTGGGCGGATGCAACACTGACTCTAAAGAAGGATTCTCAATGGTGAGAGAAGCGGGAGGTACGGTGATGTCGGGAATCGAAGTGTAAGATTTTTCAGTATTACTTCCAATGGGTTCCTTCTGAGGGACGAAGTCATACGAACGAGAATGCGTGTTCAAGTTGACGGTCTCACTACACATCATGAGAACATGCGTGGTGGAGGATGCTTCTCCTTGGGAAGGAGAGGTGTGTGCGATTAGTTGCTGGTTCTAAGTGGGGAAGGGATCGTTGAGAACTGTGGTAGTATATTTTCCCTTGAGAAACTTCTGAACTTTGTCCCGGTGGGGACATTCCTTAGAGAAATGGTCTCCACCACACAGTAAACAAGGATACTTCAACTTCCTCTTCTGTTTGGTGTCCTCGAGAGTGGGCTTGGTCTCCTACTAATTAGAAGGTTTCTTAGGTTTCCATTTGTTCTTCTTCTTACCATCGGATTTATGAGATGAAGCTGATTGCATAGAATTCACCTCTTCGGTGGAGGCAGTAGTAGAGGACTTGGTAATGTTTTTTCCAGCCTGTGGTGGTGAGGGGGAAGAACCTTGGGGGTTCGACAAGCTACCAGTTTGAGTAGAAGGCTGGGAGGTAAGGGAACCAATGATGCCATCAGTTTGTGGTCCCTTGGGTGGTTTTGTGGGGTCATACGTAGGGCGAGGTGCATCAGGAACAGTTTCATACAATGTGCCGGATTGAGCATAGACCAAGTCTAAGTAATGGGCACGGGAAATAGCCTGTTCCTTAGTGACGACCCCTCCCATAGCTATGTCTCGAGCTATGACAGGTAAAAGCAACTTTGTGAACCAGTCAACTAAGAGTTGGTCCGGAATATGAGCCTTAATAAGACATCGACTTCGCCGCCATTCATGAATATGATCTGAAATATGAGTGGCACTATTTTGGCGAAGGGAGGTCAATAAGTCCGTACTAGTCTCCTAGCGAATGGGAAACTAGAAGTGAGTAAAAAATGACATAGCAAGAGATCATAAATATGGAAAAGAATTGGGTGGTATTTCAATATACCACTTGGCAGCGGGGCCGGTGAGAGTCCGTTGAAATAACCTAAGATGGATCGAGTCGTCCATCAAGGAGTTGGATGAGCACCATAAATGGTATGTCATCACATGGTTTTTAGGATCCTCACCAGGCTGCCATCAAATTTGGGGATATCTGACGGTAACTTAACCGGAATGGGTGGCCAGTTATGCCCATGGAAAATGGGATTATTCGTCAGATGAGACAAGTCGAGAAGGTCCAACGTAGCCAAAAAGGGCAGCTGTTGGTTCGGATGCAGGTACTGATAGTACTGATAGTACATGTATGGACCGGTAGGACCTTGAATCGACTAGTTTTAGGGTGTTCGCGGTGGAAACTAACCATAAGGGGGTATGCTGCCCGGACCATAGGTGGGTCCGCCACCATAATAAGGTGCTCCATTACCATAATAAAGTGGTCCGTTACCATAAGGTGGGGGCCCTCCTCCACCATCGGGAGGGGGTGGACCACCTCCAAATGGTGGGGGTCCACTACTACCACCAGGGTAGGATGGACCTCCACCGCATCCACCGGGAGGAGGTGGTGATCCACCACTGCCACCAGGATAGGGTGGACCTCCACCGCCTCCACCACGAGGAGGTGGTGGTCCACCACCGCCAATTGAAGGGTAAGGGCCTCCTCCGCCACCTCCACCAGCGTAGGGTGGTCCTCCACCACCACCATCAGGATGGGATGGTCCTCCACCACCACCACCAAGATGGGATGGTCCTCCACCACCCGGGGGGGGGTGTCCCTCCGCCTCCACCTCCCCCTCCAGGGTGGGGCGGGATGTGGTTACCAGAATGAGGGGTTCCTCTACTAGAAGGTGGAGGTCCACCTCCTTCGGAATTGTGTGTGGGCCCGTCGCCTCCGACGGGGGGTGGGGGTGGACCAAACGGGGGTGGTGGAACTTGAGGTACTGTAGGTGGGGGTCCATGTTGTAAAACATTTTGCTGCCCCCATAGAGTGTATGGATTTTCGGGATAAGGTATCCCATAGAGTGCGTTTCTGGGATTGAGTTGTCCCGACACAGGGTTAAGATAACCTGGATACGCTTGACTCCATGGTGGTTGAATTACATTGGATGGTCCCCCATCATGAGATAATCCCGTGGTGGAAGGTCCGGTGGGTAAGGAATTTCCAACGGAAGGACCGATGGGAACTCCTCCTCCAGTATTATGGTTGGGAGGTGGGGGTTTCCCCCCAACAACAACTTGTTGACCACTGATCAAGGGTTGACCCAACGCAGGCTATTGATTATCTACTATAGGGTTAACATTACCCACATGAAAGGTAGGGGGTAGAGAATATCCTCCCCACGAGTTTTGGGGTGGGGGGGGGATGGGTAATGTAACCGTGGTAGTAACAGGTGTGTTGGATTGTTGTCCTTCAATAGGTTGAGTCGTTTGAGGTATAGGAATGGTCTCCTGTCTAGGGTGTGTATGTGTAGGAGGTGAGGGTTGACCAGATTCAGAAGTGGTCACGTGTTGGGTGGCTGATTCCAGTGAGTCAAAAGATAAATAACGATTTTTATAAGGAGGTAATGTCGGGTCTTCAACCCTTTGTAAAATACTTTGTCTTCGAAACCCCTCAGCCATTACACGTAACGAGCCAATTGTTCACGATAAGGTGCCAGAGGGTCGTTGGGAGTAACCCAACTAGGTGGGGATGCAACAGAAAAATGAGCCACTGGGTGTCCTAGAGATGATGTCCAATAAGCTACAATTGGACCAACAGCTACTGTAGGGTCGTCTTGGGGTGGATTTAACCATTCCACCGATCCAGGCTCTCCCGGTAAAACAGAAGGTAGGTCTTGTGAAGTGGAAGTTTGCGCCTCTTCACCCTGTGGGGGGTTGGAGGTAGGTGAATCTGGAGGGAACATACGTGATCCAATATTCAAAGTAGGGTTTTCTACTTCAGGTGACACGAACGTGGCTTGTGGGTCCATTCTTACCTTCGAAATTACCTCCTGGTTAAGGGGATATTCGGGCAGTAAATTCAAAATCCTACAAGACCTTCTCCAAGGAAAGTCAGCTAGAGTGACCAAAACAAAAGTTTCTCCTAGGGTAATCTAAAAAAAAGAAAAGCAGTATAGAAAAATCCTACACAAACTAAGGCCGCAAGCAAACTTATGTGATAGGGGTGGATTCAAAAGTTTGGAACCTCACGGGATTGTCAAGGCTTCGCAACTCACTATATACCGCGGGGTCCAATAGTAAAACGTGACAAGGAGGATTGGGACTGTACCCTTTCCTGAATACCCAACTACCTGGATGACACATGCGTAGTAATCTCCCTGAGTGTTGTTCTCGGTGTATTGCTCTGCCAAGACGTCCAAATGGATAGCTCAGTTGGTTTTAGGAATCCTAATGGTGTCTCCCGATATACACAAGGTATGTGGGAGCTCAAATCAGTAGTGGTGCTGTCTAATGCACAACCGTATGACACGATACCTTCCTATATACTACCGAGTACGTGAAACACCTTTCTATATACGCCAAGTACGTGAAACACCTTTCGATATACGCCAAGTACGTGAAGTACTTGGTGGGTACGTGAAAGAGCTTCGATATACCTGGTTGGTACGTGAAAGAGATTCGATATACTGGTTGGTATGTGGAAGACTACAATACCTCCGGAATATAGTGCTGGCAAGTAACGACAACTGCCACATTTTACGACGTCGGAACACGTCTCTAACTTAACACACAAGTTACTAAAAATTTTACCCTAGTTCTACCGTTAATTTTATCTGGACGTTTAGGTGAATGCATGCGGTGAGTACATAAATGTAAACATAATGCAAGCCCTAACTACATGCGAAAATGTACTTTTTTTTATGAACTCTATGTATGGGAGGGAGAAATATCTTTCCAACTGGTTTTACCAAAGCAACACAATGCAACACAATCTTAAATCTATCAAATTTGATAACAAAAATACTCTTTTTGTTTTTCCGTTTTTCCAAGCGAAACACAAAAAATCAACAAGCGTCACAACCAAATCTAAACATTTTCTTTTGTCTTTTCGAATAAAAAACTAAGAGATGAAAAGAGAGGAATTTCCTATCTAGAGCACTCTAAATTTTCAAATTTCACAATGATGGCTTGAAAGCACAAAAAATCAAGAATGCATACAACTCTTTCAAGCATGGAGTCACTTTTGTAAAACTTGACCTCACTCGAAGTTTTCAAGAAAATGAATGATTCATAATTCCTGAAAAGCACAAATGTTTAATTCTTTCAAATTTTGGAAAATACTAATGAATGATACATTCCAATGCATGAACCAATTTCTACAACAATTTTCAAATGCACGTGAAAATGGTAAAAATGATGCACTTTTAATTTTTCAATGATATGCCAAGATTAAAACTTGATAACAATGATATGCCAAGATTAAAACTTGATAACAATGATATTTTTAAGCATGAAAAACTGAAAAGAAAGTCGATTTGCAGCACTCTAAACACTCAGGAAATTCTCAAGAGAATGACAAGCACTCATATGGACTGAAAACACTGAAAACACTCAATCAAACAACCGAATGCAATCAAAATCAAATGACATGTGCAAAGGAGGTCTGGGATCTAAGCCAATGGAAGGATTAGATTAGGTGAGGAGGGTAAGGAATGAAAGGCCAAGCGGATGAAGGTTGGGGAGACCAAAGTGTCCACCACTACCAAACTCAATCTCATCGACAAATGGGACCCAATACCACTCCGAATTGAACCAAACAAGACCGACTATTGACAATGCAACATCAAACAGGTCCCTAACTGGAAGATACAGTACAGAGAGGGTCTGCAAGATAAACCAAAACTCAGACAATGGAGAGGGATGTCTCAAACCCTAGTTTTGAGTGGTCGACACAGGTTGCAGTCAGGCACAGAGCGCCCATCGCAGATAGTCCACTGGTGTTTAGTGCCGGCGACGCAGAAGACAAATACAGATTTAGCGCCGGTGGCGCAGATCTCAAAAAGGAAACGTGAGCCTGTGAGAGGATGTCACTCTGGTTACACTGCCCAGGTGCGCCGAGCGAAATCCCAAAGTAAAAATGAAAAAGATCTCCAAGGATGAGCAATGAAATGATTTAATAATTAAACCCACATACTCAGATAAAGTTAACAGAGCCTTCAACAAGAAGATCTGATGGTGAAAAAGGATCAGGAGGCAAAAGAAATGGCTTGTAAAGAAATCAAGAATATGACATTCAACTTGAAACCTTTAAATCAACGTACGTTTCCCCAATATGGTCGCCAAATTTGTTATCAGACAATCTACCAAAAGCAGACTTAAGGTATGATCTCTCTAGCTTAATTTAAGTCTAGAACAAATGAGACAGAATATGAAATAACTTTCCTAGATCTAGTTAGAGATCAAGTAATTAAGCATCTTACCTTATATTCGTAGATCTCTCTCCTTGTAATTGTTCCAAGCTCCATGGTTATCAGATCTGCAGCTGCAATACCTATCAAAACATAGGGAACAAGACAAGTAGTAAAGTATGCCTAAACACTAACTAGTCTAAGTAAATAGTTTAGGAGGTGAACTATAAATATCATTAACACAAAAACATTTATGGAAAGCATTTATATTACTGTATAAAAGGTGGGAAGTACAATAGAATATATGATTACAACCGATGCCTCAACGTCTCAATCTCCTTCCGACAAGCCAAACCAAATCTCCTAGAGAGACGTAGGTGCCTCCAAGACTAGAGTATTGGATCACTGAGCTAATTTCACTAGCATAAGAGTACCATATATTCCCTCCCTTTGGAATGGGAAGGGCTCTTGTATTTATTGGACCAAGTGGATAGAGTAGGTTGAGGATCATGGGGAGAGGGTTAAGGGATCCTCCCATTAGGTTAGGGAACCAAAGGCCAGCTCACCTAGGAGTTAGGGATAGGGATCCACCTCATCCAACTTGTAGAATTCTCCTGAAAGCTACCTCTATCCCAATTAAATGACTTCGGCACATGTTGCATGAAGGCAACCTGCGTCGATGCATGTTGCTCAAAGACAACCTGTGCTGGCCTAATTAGGAGTGTGGACAAAGGACATCAACTTGCTCTAAATGTATAGCTTGATATTGGGACTTCAGGGATTTAGGCACTGAGGTTACAAGGTGTAGATTTTGGGTGTAACAGATGTATTAATAAACAAGGGTTATGAGCAGTGCAGTTCCTGTCTTTTAAATGGTTCAAAATAAAGAGGCGCATTTTACTTTTTTGGAAATCTCTAAAGGTGCATTTTTCTCTTTGAAAATCTCTAGAGTTCTCATTCATGTACATTTATTTCTCTGAATATACCAAAGACCACATTAATAATACCACACTTAATAATTTTCTCAACCACCTAACTAGACAATAGGGTATTGTGATTCACCTCAAATTCTCCAAAGTTACCCTATCTTAAAAATTTCACCACTCAATTGTAAGAGGGGAAAGAACCTAATAAACAATAATAATGTATAACATTTTATCCTTCTTCCAAGTATTATGGCTTCATTATATTATTTTACACCATTATATTTCATAATTTCAATAGAGTGCAAGCCTAATCAAATGGGCAAAGCACTAGAAAGGCCTTGATATTATGTTAGTTACATAACATGGATTTGTAAAGTGTGTTTTCTATGTCTCTTAATAATAAAAAAAGAGTGGGGGGAGAGAGTAGGAGTGAGGGAGAAAAGGAGGGGAAGAGGAAGAGGGAGAGGGAGAGCGAGAGAGAGGAAGAGGGAGATAAAGAGAGGAAGAGGAAGGAGAAGAGGAGGAAGGCGAAGAGGGAGATGAAGAGGAAGAGGAAGGGAGGAAGAGGTATTCCTAAAACTATTTTTTGTTTTGTTTTGTTTTGTAAATCTCATCTCCAAAACCTAAATCTCATCTTCTATACAAACCTCAAATTCTATTTCCAAAATCCAAAACCCATCTCTCATAATCAAAACTCAAATCATATTTTGTTTTAAATATGCAAGTTAGAAAAAGAAAATAGGGGAAAATGAAAAAAATCTTACATTTGATAACCATTTGATCTAGTGATGGCCCACAAATCTCCCTTGCTCGCTCCTTTTGAGTGCCCACACAAATCCCTTTCAACTCCAAGAAGCTCTACATATACACTTATGTGAAAATGAAATGAGTATAACCCTCTTTTGTCACTTTATATTAGAGATGCATAGAAAGGATGACACAAATCTTCATTTTGCATTGTCAACTTTTTTTTCTTTTTTCAAACTTTGCGTCGAACTTCCATCGACCGTGTGTTGAATATTCTCAAACAAGGATGGATTGTGCATCATCTCCGTGTCTTCCCTACTTCATACCTACATTGTTGTTTCAACATGATGGTCATTTTTTTCATATTTTGAGCATTGTGATGCAAATATGATGCTAATGGGACACAACTGTGACATAAATCCTTGTCACAAAAACTCAACATGTGCATGCAAAAACTCTTGACCCATGGTTTGAGGGCTCTAGTGGCACAAATTAATGATGCTACAATCTTATATTGTAGTAGTCAACCGCAATTGGGTTCATTAGAAATTTACATCTCTTCAAGGTGAAGGCCGAGCACAATATTCCACTATTCAGAGGTAAGATTGATGCTACATCTATTGATTAGTTATTCGTGTTTTAGCACACTTTAGACCCCTTTTTTTAATTTCAAGAACTTTGATGATGCATAAAATCTTAAACTTGTGAACATCAACATGTATTTTTTTCTAGATATTCATTTGAAGTGCACATTGAATAGTGTGGTGATATTATTAAAGATCATGGATGGGCGTTTGCTTGATGATCAATTGTGATAAACTCATATGTAAATTATTTTTACTTGTGAACTGTTCCCTCTCTAAGGTTTTAACCACATAAAAACATTGGTTTTTTTATATGTGATCTGTTTGTGTGAGCGGTTTCTTAAGGTGTTCAAACTGTGTGGAAATACCATGTTTTAGTTGAATATATATCAAAGAACTTATGTAGATCCACTCCCATTGTTGATTGAGATCTTGAACTAGTGTCATTGCATGCATCAAAGGATTTTTAGATTCTACTATTTTTATGCATTTTTGGTCTAAGATAGGTGTTCCATTGTGCCTGGAGTGCTTCTTTCAGCTGGAAACATTTTTTGTTTCACTAGAAAAGGTTTTCTGTTTCCCAAACTATGACCATTTGACTGGATCTAGAAGTATACTATTTATAGATTTTTTAAAAATATTTATCCTAATTCATTTCATATTTTAGAATGGTTTTCTATTTTATTCTCAGTTTTTTACCTTTTCGGTTTGCGTATTGTAATGTCCCTCGGGGATATAAAAAGGTCTTAGGGACATATCATTAGATCTCTAGGGATAATTAGAATATTTTAGCACATCGTAATAATTTTATAAATATTTAATTTCATTTTCTACAATTTAATTATGACAAAATATCAATAATTCCAAATAAATTAAAATAAAATTCATAATTGATCAATAAAATTGAACCAAGGTTGGGAAAGCTTATACAACACTATCTAACATCATTATGAATCCATCCCAAGCCATAACATAGGTTACTTGCACCTAAAAATGTCATTTTCACTTAATCATGATTAACTAGTAATTAGTGTACTAATTGCGACACTTAGTGACACTAATTGACGACACTTAACATAAATTCATTTGTTTATCACCTAATCATCATTTATCAATCCCAATGGCTAATTAACACCTAATATCATGTAAATAAGGCCTAATTATCATGTTTCAATTAATTAAACAAAACAATTACGAAATTGACTCCACAAGATAGTTAACTAGTATTTAACACAAACAACTAGTCTTGCACGAATTCAACACACAACCATGCCAATGAACCAAAAAGTGAACCTACGGACATTTACATATATTTAAGCATGCACATGAAACCAAATAAATTTTCATTTGCAGGTCAGATCCTTTCACATAAACAATGATTCTTTCAAGATAAATCAGTGCAACTAGTTAATAAACACTGCTAGGAATTTAACCCAATCAATTGTATTGATTTCCAGAGCACACAGAGTCGAGGGTAAAGATATGGAAAATAAAATTCTAATTTAAAATTAAAGTACAAAAAATAGAGCATATGGTTGTACACTCCAAAAATTAAGAAAACATAGATTCAATCTACAAACTAGTTACCAATTTCCACCGATTTGAAGATAGTTTCCAAATGAAAAACAATAAGAAAGTATTGAATATTGTATCTCATGGAAATAATATAAGAGGTACACTATATACAAATGGCTGTAGACTTCTTCTCATAAAAAAATCTCTTATTAATTCATCAAATTAGCTAAATCTACTTCTCCCAATTGGCTAGAAATTGAGGAATTAAGTAAGATAAATGCATAAACAATTTGCAGAGTCATTCGGAAGCCATTCCAAATCTAAATAAAATGTATTATCAGTCTTATTAGAGGTATAACTCATGTAAACATTTCGTCAAATACTTCTCATGCAAAGTCATAAATCCATTTAAAACAATTCTTTCGAAGGAGATAGTGAATGGAAACAAAACTAGGATTTCGATAAGCAAATATACAACTATCTAGGAACTCTTCCACACATTTCTTCATAAATTTCAAGTGTTATTATCAGTTCTAAGATCGGTTATCTCACTTAGGAATTTTCTCAAACATTTCACATGCCAAGTCTCGAAACTACATAAAACAACCCAACCGATGAATTGGTTTTCGAATGGATGCTAGAAACACTGTAGAGAGGTGTTTCCAATCATTCCTAAGATATTGCACAATAAAAGTACACATAATATAAATAAAATAGGCACAATTATCAGATCTGTAGCAGAGGTATCAAATAAACATTTTTCTCAAGCACTTGCTCACAAATTACCAAAAACTAGTTAGTTATTTTTCCCAAAAACTAGTAGCATAATGTAACTAAAATCTATGAGAGATTTATTCCATAATTAGATCATATATTTTATCATATATTTGATGTGAAACCTTATAAGAATAATATCAGATCCAATTAATTCAAATAAGCATGAAATAAAGTACTTATCTTGCAAAATATGCAACTGAAATCGACTGTGCCACGCTCCACCCAGCCGTAGACACAATGAAAGCCAAAACTCACTTTGCAATGGTCACCCCTGAGATGGAACCATGATGCCAAAAGAAATAGTGCACTCAACCACAAAACCCATCTAACATTGGTCCAAACACAATCCAATGGCAAGTGGATTCCACATCACTTCCAATCTAGGATCTCTAGTGGCAATTCCAGGACAAAGTTTTTAGGAGAAATTAGTCCAATCACAACCCAATGGAAAGTATTCCTCGACTTCCACTCCAAGGAAATTCCAATGGATCTAGGACAAAAGATTCATAAATATATCAGTCAAACCTCAAATCCAATGGCAAGTGGATTCCACATCACTTCCAATCCAGGATCTCCAGAGGCAATTCCAGAGTAACTCAACTTGGGCACAGGCTCAACAAGGGTGCAACAACCAGGAAAAACTAATCTCAAGAGAAACCAAAACCAATAACACTAGTACCATATCAAAAAAAAGATCCAAAATCATGCCTAACCAACAAGAGAGACTTTCTCCCATCCACCCAAATCCCATTTCCCAAGAGCAATTCAAATTGGGGGGAGAGAGAGACAAAAGGGAGGAGTTACATTCCCCAAATTAGAAAAATGGGAGTTACACTTCTCAAGAGGGAACATTAGAGGGGATAGAAAGAGTCCTCATCAAGGTGGGAGTTACAAATTTTCATGAGGGGCGCACTAGGTGAGGAAAAAAAATCTAACTCCAAATAAAATTAATCCCATAATAAAATAAAAACCAAGGGGTAACACAACATAAGAGGGTGCATAGGAAAGAGGGTCCACCAAGTCCACAAGAAGGGTGTACAACATCAACATAGACACAAACACAAAGGTAACACCTTTCCCCACAACCCCTTGCTCGTAACATCATGGTTCCTCACACTCTCTTTCGTGGCATCGGTCAATCCGGTCGTTTTATTTTATTAATTAATTAATAATAATAACATAAGAATAATAATGTGCAAGCCATAGTCTTGGCACCTCGTGCCATAATGTCACAACTTCAAAATAATAATAACATGTCCAGGGGCTAAACCAGATGGTATTATGCAATGTCCCTTGTTAGGAATTTTATTAAAATGGCAATTTTTCACTTTTTTCCCTAGTTCGACCTTTGACTAGTTTTGAGCTCTAGGTCCCCAAATTGCTCCAATTGCTCCCAAATATTCTGAGAAGGTGTATGGATGATGTTAGAACATAAATATGTGTTTGAGGGATGATTTTGGACCTTTAAAATACTTCTTCAAATCCTCTTTCAATTCTGGCCAATGTAGGGAACTTTACTAGTAATTTCCCTTTGACTAGTATTGGTATCTAGGTCTCAAATTGACTCCACATGCCTTCAAATCTTCAAGGAAGGTGTAGGAATGAGATCAGGAATTGAATATGATTTTCAGGGATGATATATGGCCACCAAAATACATTTTCAAACTCTCTTAAGATTCTGGACCAAGTATGCAGTTTTACTAGTAATTTGGGGTTCAAATCCCCCTGGGGTAAGTACTAAAAATGGCTTCCCAAATGCCTCCAAACCTACTCAAATTTATGAATAGAGGTAGGTTATGTCTCAAGGATTTTATTAAGGTCCCAAATGCACCATTCATTAGTTTTTAAGTCCGTTCCAAACCTCTCCCAAACAACAACAAAAATCACTAGTTCGACCCTTGGGGAAATGGCACCAAATCTTCTCCAAATGTAAATAAACTGAGTAAAATGACTTCAAATGTTTGAGAAATGAACATGAAACTTGTATAATACATAAATAAAATTCCATTCATCAATAAACCATCAGTATTTTACTTATCCATTCGAATCCATCAACATTACATTGGTTCACAACAAGGTAGTGGGGAAATGGCACCGTTCTTTCATTAAAAATGCAATTTATACATTTATACTTGGAATTTCGACCTGAAAATTTTTGGAGATGAATAAAAGAGTATTTAATTCATATTAAAAAATAAATTGGGCATTATAAGCTCCCCCAAAGAGTACAATAGATAACCAAAAACGCCCTCCCTCAAGGATAAAGAATATGCCATCAAAACTGGAAATGGTTGAAGGAGTGAGATGCAATAGAAGAAACCATGAGCTTCCCTGTATCTTACACCTGAAAATAAAGACTCCATTAAATCTCCAAATTAAAGGTCTGAATGGCCTTTCCAATTACCAACTTGGATGGGAATCTTTCACCCTTGAAATTGGCTAAGGCAAGAAACTAGTCATCCACTAGCTCTCCCTCTTCACAAATGCAATTGCAAATTCTAAAAATGATCAAAAGCTGGTTTAGTTCTTTGTTCTTGAAATTTATAAAGTTCTAATGTACTCCATGGGTTGAATTCCTTCCAAGAGACTCATGCCAACTCAAGTTGGGAAGAGATTCCAAAGAACGCCACTTGTACAACAATTCCTAGTCTCCCACTTCCACCAAATCACATGTGGAAGAATATTAGCTACCCTAACACCCTTGAGCACCCTATTGGAATATATTTTTAGCCCTGACATGTCATATATGCCATATGTCAGCCTTCAGGTCTGATTTGTGTCATAGGTGTCATAGCATCTTCATCATTGTTGTCATAGAGTTAGGGAATCTAGCCCAAGTGTCTCACTAGCTCCAAATTGCCTCTTCCTCTTCCATGGGAGTTACTCATTCCAAGTATTATTGAACTTATAACTCATCCCAATAACATTAGGCTTCCCATGGATTCGAAATTGCAAGAATAGGATGCCATGTGGCACATAAATTCTAGCTTGTGTGGGTCCCACTTCCTCCATGTGTCTTCATGATCAAATGCCACTTTGATTTTCACTTGTATATATTTATTTATCTCCTTTATTAAATATTTATGCCATCCTAATGTTCGAACATCATTTATTATCCCCATGATTCCAAATCCCAAAGCTTCCACCCCAAACCTAGGAAACTAGTAATTTTCCTCCTTGGCAATTATTTGACCTTTAGCATCAATTTGACAAACTCTAACGAGTAGGGCCAATTTTCTTAGGCCATTGTGACCCAATTCCAAATTTGGGACATGAAAAATCCTCCCTTCCCAATATTTCTTGTCCTCAAGCAATTTCAAACATGGGTGTTGAAGAACCTGCTTTCTGTATAATTCTTTGAAGTTGCCATTGAATTGCCCAACCTTGAGCCTTTGTGTTTCCATGACGATTTTAGAGAGGAACCACCATTCTTGTTGCTGCAATACTCTGATAAAAATCACTTTATTAAGTGGGAAATACGTCTCCCATACTTCTTGTTTCCCCAAAAAATTGAAACCAATGAGACAAAAATTATTCCAGGGTCCCATTGCTTGTATTGCACCCCAACAATTAAGAGTGCTCTCCAACCCATACCATCAGATAACAGGATTCCTGGATCCCATTTTCTTATATGCATTCTTCCAAACATCATGAGTGCAAAATATATATCATCAAAGTACATAACAACATAAGGAAAATGTACATCAAGAATATGCTTCATCAAAGAATCATGAAAGTGTTTGTACCTACAAGTAAGTAGACCACCATTTTCTAAGTGCATACAAGCATCGAGTGAACAATCAAATATGATCCAATGAAATAGGTGAGTATCCCATGTACTATAATGCTGCTCCAAAAATATGTCAGATGCATCAAAACAATCAGCCCTATATTCTTTCATCCAAATAGTTAATGAAGTTCCTCCAACATCAATTGAACTAAGCAAGGAGCAAGGAAGATCATGAGTCTTCAAGTGACTCAAGTGAACATCATAAGTGTGTCCATGAAGATATGTATCATCATAAGGAAAAAAAATATTCTGCTGCAAATGTAAATAATGAGGTGCTCTATTCATGTCATCCTCAAAAGGAGAGGTAGGAGTTACATACCCCTCATGTGGCACCATTAGAAAAAAACCTTTCACCCAATTTTCATCCCCAATTGATGTGGCTGAAAAAGAAGTAGGGCTTGAAGAATTATGAACCAATCTTAAATCCTTACAACTCTTACCCATTGAAATCTTTAATTCATCTTCTCCATAATTGGCTGGTCCAACTATTGTGAGATCATGTGCCTCCTCCAAGGCTTTGCAACTCTCTCTATGAGGCAACTCATAATCCATCTGAACAAGGACAAGTGCTTGTTCTTCTTCTTGTTTGAGTGTAGCATCTTCAAGCACCTGCATATCAACATGTACCTCATGTTCCACCATTACATGAGGTTCCTCCTTTTGTTTTAGTTTTTGTACAGCATCAAGGTATATACCAAATGGTAGACTTCTCTTACACTCTTCACTCAAATCATTCCATTCATTTGCTATTGTCCTAACATCCACTTGAATGTCGGTCTCTTCCTTGGGTATGAGAAATTTAGGTGCAGTAGGTGTTTGTGTGCTTTTAAATCCATCAGGTCTATTGTGGGGTCTTGTGCTTGAAAAAATATACTCACCCATTTTCATCTTTTCTCCTGAGTGTGACCCACTGTTATCTCCTATCATCCCTTTGCTTCCAAGTTGGCTAATCAACAATTCCAATCCTTGCATCATTCTGTTACCCATTTTTTCTATATTCATGGAAAGTTTAGTGAAACATGGTTCTAAGGTTGCAATACGTTCCTCCTTCTGTATTAATTTTCCACCCTCCTCTCTAACCATGGTTTCAACAAAAGACTCTTCTTCTTCTACTACCTCTTCTTCAACAAAACCTCTTCAACTACAGGTTCAAAGGGTGGTGGCTTATTATTTTGACTTCCTGTTAATACCATCAAGTGCCAAGAACATGCTCTGATACCACTGTAATGTCCCTTGTTAGGAATTTTATTAAAATGATAATTTTTCACTTTTTTCCCTAGTTCAACCTTTGACTATTTTTGAGCTCCAGGTCCCCAAATTGCTCCAATTGCTCCCAAATATTCTGAGAAGGTATATGGATGATTTTAGAAAATAAATATGTGTTTCAGGGATGCTTTTGGACCTTTAAAATACTTCTGCAAATCCTATTTCAATTTTGGCCAATGTAGGTAACTTTACTAGTAATTTCCCTTTGACTAGTATTGGTCTCTAGGTCTCAAATTGACTCCAAATGCCTTCAAATATTAAAGGAAGATGTATGAATGATATTAGGACTTGAATATGATGTTCAGGTATGAGATATGGCCACCAAAAATCCTCTGCAAACTCTCTTAAGATTCTGGACCAAGTATGCAATTTTACTAATAATTTGGGGTTCAAATCCCCCTGGGGTAAGTACTGAAAATGGCTTCCTGTTGGCCCGGTTTTGCAACCAGGCTTAGTGCTATGGGCACCTGCTAACTAGTAGCAGAAGTTTCAATAGAATTAAACAAGAAACTAATCTAAACAAAATTAATCATGGATCTATGCAAGAATATAAGCAAATAATGGAAATATTTTAAAAACAAGAACAAGAAAATGTGAAAGAATAAATTTGTATTTAAAAATGGGGCAAGCTAATGCTTGCAATAGTAATAACTCCAATGGTGAAGGTTGATGTAGAGCAACTCCCAAGATAAGTAGCTCCAAGCTCCAAGAGGTCTCCTTCTCCAAGGTTGCTTATAATGGCCAAAATACTCAAGGGAGATTTCGGCAGCATGAGGATGAGATAATGGATGGATCTAAAATGAGGAGCCCCTACCACCTTTTTATAGGTTTTGGTGGTGGGGAATACCATTTGTGGTTTTGTGGAAACCAAATGGTATTGACCAACATGGTTTAGGTACTTTTCCCTCCTTTTTCCTTTTTTGAATAAAATTAATATTTTTATTCCCTTTTTAATATTTTTGGGAATTTGGACCCTTTTTGAGGGTTTTTATGCTTTTTAGGAAAAAATAATCTTTTTTAGTGGGAAAAGGGGTGTACTCAGGTCTTTTGGTGACCTTTGGTTGGTTTCAGAGGCTCAGATGGTGAAAAAGTGGACAAATGGGTCATGTGAATAGGGAAATGAGCTAGTGAGCACTTTTTGGGTGTTAACAGATTGCCCCCTGATGTGTGAGGGAAGGAGCTCATCGTATGGCCGATAGACATCATAGTTCTTTTGTCTTTTTTTTCTGGGGTTTTAGGGGAGAGAAGAGACCGGTTGGAGACTGGAGCCACGGCCCTTGGAAGCTGCAAAAACAAAAAATATTACATTTCCTCAATATGAATGAGGTATAATCTCTGATAATGGACGAGGCGGGCATTCCCATGCTCGTATCAAGACATATACATAACAATTAGTCCCAAGAAGGGGGATCTAATACATAAAGAATCTACTGGTACATCATAATGGTCCAGGGGGGACATAATTTGGGGATATACTCCTGATCATAACTGATCTCAATAACTGATACACTGGAATAACTGATGAACTGCTGAAACTGAAGGTGTCCAACATCTGTAAGGACTTAATGACTATGAGTCATCTCTGAGAATTAATGTAACTGTATACTCAAGGGAGTATGAAACTGGGGTATATCTGAATACTGTCGCCATGCGCAACCCAGATATCTATAGAAAAAGTGTAACTGGTTTTATCCATAGGAAGATTCTCAAATGTGGAGGAGTCAGGAGGTGTCCGGGGTCTTCGACTAATAACTGAAAGGATCAATGTCCTGTGCGAATCTCAACGATGCGATCAAGGTGGTGAAGTCGAGCATGTGAGAAACAACCATTTGGAAAGGGATACCTCTCGAAATGACTCGTAGGCACTCATCATAAATGGTAATGAGTCCAAGACACAGGGACCTCTAGGTATATCCTCTGGAATAAATGTGGTTGTCGTCGACAGAGGGAGACCAACAACTAACAAGGCAATGATTTTTCCTTGATAGGAGCACGAGGTGTAGAACTGAAGTGTTGTAGTACTGATGGTAGGACTGACATACTTGTGGGGGTGGGAAGTAACTGGGGTCATAATGGGAAGACTCAAACTTCCTTTGTTCAGAGCATGATGACATGGTTGACATGGAAGCGTAGGGAACTGACTTATAGGTGTGGGGATCATTGCTTTTCAAGGACTGAAGAGTGTCTATTGACTCTGGGGGGGAATCAAGCTGATGGGTGCTGTCGAGGGGTTCTCATGGTGACATACTGCAGAATACTTTGAACAAAGGCGACCAAAATGGGGAAGCTTCCATATGAGTAGACGTGATCTGTCGTGGCACCGAGAAGCGCCATTGGGTCCTTCTTCGTAGTTTTAATGAGATCCAAGAAGGGATAAAAGTGTGCTCTGAAATGGTACTGTCCTGTGGATTTGTGAGCCCAGGACTGTTCGTGCTCATTGGTGCTTTCATTTTTAAGGAGTCTGAAAACGATAAGAAGACTCTGCAGTGGTTATGATTACTGTCCTGTTGGTTTTACGAGCCCAGGATGGTGATTTCTCGTGGTCGCTTTCATGTTTAGAGAGTCTGAAAGCAGTAAGGGGACTCCATTGGTGTTTCTTTTTCGTAAGTTTAGTCTCCAAGGCCCGAAAAAGCATAAAATGATGCAAATGGAGAACTCTTCTAGCCGATGTGACTAGAGTATTCCTTTTTCGTAATTAGTCTACGAGGTCCGGAAAAGGGGTAAACTTATACCAGGTAGACGCCCTTTCAGATACGTTTAATGAGCATGAAAGGAAGCAAGGTTGCTCGACGATCTTTTCATTGTTTTAGGAGTCAGAAAAGAGCTTAACAGAAACTCCCTAAGTGCCTTTTTCGTAAAAGGGATTGCCCGGCCCGAAAAAGGGATAAAATTATACCGAACAACAAGGGATGGATGGGAGCGAGAAAAGGTCTCAAGCGTCATCATGTGTTTGGGATACTGGATCCGGTGACATAAAGATTATCACAAAGGGGGCTGCGGCCGTTGTGGCACGCAAGCCGAGGCTATGAGAGGGCATTTTGAAAAAATGGCCAAAAAGTATGGGCGTGAGAGCGAGAAATGATCTCAAGCATCATCACGAGCATGGAAAACTGAATCCGACGATATAAAGACTGTAAAAAATGGAGAACGACGGATGTGGCACGCAAACCGAGGTGACGAGGGGGGCATGGAAAAAAATGCCCGAAAAATCTAGGCGTGAGAGCGAGAAATGATCTCAAGCATCATCACGAGCGCGGAAAACTGAATCCGACGATATAAGGCATGCCAAAAATAGACAACGACCGATATGGCACGCAAATCGAGGCGACGAGGGCACTCAAAAAATGGTCCAAAAATGGAGCTAGTGAAAACTGGAAAAGGAAAGAACTGTCATGAAGTTCTCGCTGCGCTGATTCCAATGGTACCAACGGTTTGAGAAACGGACGTCGTATGAAACCGGAATGGCGGTTGGAAAAATGGTGGAATTTCTATAAATAGGGCGTGGGGCCCATATGACGTGTCATTGTTATGTGCGAGTTTGGCAGAGCAGTCAGAGCTATTTCTTGATTTCCGGGAGATTTCACCGTTGGTTTTCGATTCTGCGAGTTTCAGGTAACTCTATTTGCTTTAGCCTTTTCAATTATGTCTTTTTTGTTTGGCGGCGGGCCCCCGAAGACTGTGAAATTCCACGTTGACCTTCCAACGTGGAATATCGCGGGTTTCGAGTCTCTTCCCGCGATGAACCGCGTGGGTTTTAGGTTGACAGTCGTGATGTTCATCGCTACTGTGAGGATGGAACCCGCGATGTTCATCGCGAGTTCATGGGAGATAGTCGCGATGTTCATCGCGACTGTGTGGCAAAAATCCGCAATGTTCATCGCGGGTTTTTGACTGGAGGCCGTGATGATCATCGCGGGTTTTAGCATGGAGGCCGCGATGGTCATCGCGGCTTTTGGTGGAAAAGCCGCGATGGGGATTTTTTCAAAATTTTTTGCGCTGGGGCTAAAAATTTCTTCTGTTTTCTGGCAGGATGTTGAGGAGACCATTGTCCTCATGGCGAGAGCGGGAGATCGATGATGATCTGATGGAGAAGATTCAGACTGATCCGGGGGTGCGACAGACTCTGGCTGTGAGCGGACTTTTGAAGTTCGCTCAGATCCCACCTATTTGTTCAGTGAGACGGCTCCTGAACAAGCTGGTGAGTTGGTGGGTGCCGGCGGAGGGTGCTTTCATTATTGGGGGTGAGAGGTTAGAGATCACCCTCACGGATGTCTATTTTCTGACTGGGTTGCCTCGTTTGGGGGAGGTGGGAAATCTCTTGCCGAGGATCCCGCCGGGTGTAGATATGGAGGACTTGTTACAGACCTTCTGTGTTGATGATGCCGTTTTGCAGAACAACTCTATTAGTCTGCGATCCCTACGTGAGTGGGATATGTGGGCTGTTGGGGCATGTGTTCTGCGGATATTGGGTGCTGCTGCGCCACATCGTTTGTCTGGGGGACAAACGATGTTGGTGGATTCTGTTCTTCGGGGGACTTACTATGCCTGGGGGCAGATGTTTCTAGCTGGTGTCCGGAGAGATCTGGACAAGGCAATTCGAGAGGGAGGAGAGTTTTGTTATTCCTCCTTTCTATGCTGTTTCTTCTTCAAGCGGTTGCCGACCTTGCGACCACGAATACCCATTCGTGCTGGTCTGGTGAGTGAGCCTCGCATGATGCGGTGGGGGCAGATGATGCCTCGTGGCGGCGGTGGTGTCCGCGGTTTCTTTACGGAGGATTTTTATGAGTAGTGGGAGAAGATGCCCCTGCTGATTGAGGACTATCCCTATGCCGGCATGGACTACCGAGGCGACCCCGAGATGCCTCGTACCCCAGGACAGGCCTGGAGTTTAGACGGTATGTTTTGTGTTATATTTTATACTATATCATGTGTTGTTTGATTTATCGTCTATGATTATAGTTGGATAGTATATGATGGCTTACTTGCTTTGTGCAGATGTGGGTCCAGTGCCACCAGCCAACTACGTGGCTCGTCGGGGGCGGGCGATGGTGGTTGTAGCGGTACCGCCTCCACATGGTGGAGGATTTGCGGCTCGCAGGCGAGGGGTTGGCCCTCAAGATGACGCCATAGAGGGTGTCAGACAGACCTTCGACAGGATCCTAGATGGACTCCCCGAGGATGGTTGGAGAGACCTGGATCGGGATATTTTGGAGGGTTGCTTCGGTGCGCCGCCTGAGTGGCGGTCGCTCTTGTTGAGGACAGCGGTGTTTGTGGCGGACCACAGGGGCGGTGGACGAGATGATCCGGCAGGGCCGGCTGAGAGGAGGATACGTCTGTGGGATGATCCAGCGGGGCCGACAGAGCGGAGACTTCGGGCTCGTCATGACCCGGCGGGGCCAGCGGAGGAGGAGCCGGAGGAGCCTAGGGATCCTGATGAGTAGATGATATTGTATCTGCCCCCAAATGCTGATGAGCATATGGGGAAGCATTTTTGTACGACTGATGTATTTTTTGTATATCGGGTGCTGAGGGCACCTATGACATGTTGACTGTTATGGTTTATATATATGTGTGTATATATATTTGGATATATTGTCATGTATGCACGTGGATGCACATTTTGTCTTTTGTATTTGCCCGTGGAGGCACATGTTTATGCACGTGGATGCAGTATTTTGTTATTTGTATATGCCCGTGGAGGCACATGTTATGCACATGGATGCATTTTGTTTATGGATATGCCCGTGGAGGCACATGTTATGCACGTGGATGCATATTTTGGTTATGACATGATGTGATTGGTGTGCCAGTCGAGGACATTGTTGGCCATATGGTCTGCTATACTATTGAGGTGTCTTGGGACATGTGTGAACGAAACGGATTCAAAATGTCTAACCATTTGTTTAGTGCGCAGGAATTTTCTGAAAAGACAGGGATCATGTACCTGGTAATAATTGTTGAGCTGGGAAACCAGGAGCTGTGAGTCCAAGAAAACATTGAGGTGACGGATGCTCATTTGGAGAGCTGCGGCCAGGAGGCCGGTCATGGCATCGTATTCAGCTTGGTTATTGGTGGCGGTGCCTAAACATACTCCGTCAATGTGAATTAACTCATGTGAAGGGGAGTATATTACCCAAGCTGCGGAGGCGAGATTGGGGGACCAACGGCTTGCACCATCAGTGAAACGGACATAGCAGAGTGGAAGGGGGTCCATCTGTGGTCATGCAGAGAAAAACAAATATTTAGGTTTTTTGAATTTTTTGTGAGAAAAAAGAAAGGAAGCTTATATTAGAATGGACGGTGGTGTCCATCAGATTCTCTATGGGTAAAATCGTTTAAGGTACAACCCGTTGCGTGGGTTGCGTAGGGGATTGCCTTCTGAATCAGTCAGAATGTATGCCCCCTGCCCGAGGTAAGTGTGTACGATGTAGGGGCCTTGCCACATAGATACAAATTTTCCCTTTCCAGTTTTGTCGTGGGCTTGATCGTAAGCGAGGACAAGGTCTCCCTCAGAAAAGGTTCTAGGGTGGACGTGTTTGTCGTAACTTAATTTTGATCGTTGTTTGGCTGCTTCCATGTTTTGAATAGCTGTGCGCCGATCTTCATCGCCCTGCTCTAGGAGTAGTAAACGTTGCTCAATCGGGGAAGTGTCTGGTAGGAGTTCAACGACGATATGTAAGGCTGGAATCTGACACTCGATAGGGAGGATGGATTTGACATCGTGAACTAAATGGAAAGGGGTAAAACCGGTGGTGGTTTTGGTTGAGGTGCGGTAAGCCCATAGTGCCGCGAAAAGAATGTGGTGCCAATTGGATTTGTGTTTGTCTACAGTGCGTTGGAGAATGGTCTTCAAAATTTTATTGATCGCTTCGACTTGGCTGTTTCCTTGGGGATAGTAGGCAGAAGAGAAATGGTGGTCAAATTTCAACATGGTTGATAATTCTTTCCAGACGACATCTTCGAAGTGAGAGCCGTGGTCAGAGACTAGTTGCTTCGGCACTCCGAAACGAGTGATAACATGGTTGAAGAAAAACCGTGCTGCAGTGTCGGCCTTGCAATTGTAAGTCGGCATGGCTTCCGCCCACTTGGTGAAATAATCTACGGCCACAACGATGTGTTTGTGACCGTCGGCTGACGTGGGGTTGCAGTCGAGGAAGTCGATGGCCCATTTACAGAATGGTCCAACAGTGACGACTGGGTGAAGGGGGGCGGGGGGGTTCTTGCTTTGGGAGCAAAGAGTTGGAATTTCTGGCAATGCTTGACTGTGGTGATACAATCAGTAAACAATGATGGCCAAAAATAACCTGTCTGAATGATCTTCTGGGCGGTGGCCATGCCGGAGAAATGGCCTCCGCAGGCACCGCTATGACAATCATTGAGGACTTGCTCTGCCTCACTATGGGATAGGCAGCGGCGTAGGATGGTATCAACGCCGCGTCGGTAAAGTACATCCCCTAACAAGAGGTATCGGGGGGCATGGTGTCGTATGCGACGGCGTCCGTCACGATCGATGTTTGGTCGAAATTTTTGCGTGCGGAGGTAAATCAAAATGTCTCCGTACCATGGGTCGTCAGACGAAATGATGAAGATTTGTGATGATGAAGAGGACGGGAGGTCGGTGATGAGGTGAGCAAGCGCGAGGGCTTTGGTGATTTTAGGAGTTCTGAAAGTAAGGTCATATTCCTGGAGGATAATGACCCATTTAGCAACACGACCTTGTAGGAGCCGTCGGGTTAGGAGATAGACCATAGGGTTGGAATCGGCCACAACAGTGGTATGACTGAGTAGAATGTAGTGCCGCAATTTTTGTACGGAAAAGACTACAGCTAGGGCTAATCTTTCCTCGTATGGGTAACGTAGGGGTGGGCCAGACAAGGTCTGGCTGACGTAATATATCACATGCTCTTGGTGAGAGGCATCTTCTTGGACCAAGACTCCGGACACGGCATGTTTATATGCCGAGACATAAAGGGTGAAGTCTTGAGAGAAATCCGGAGGGGATATCAAGGGGGCTTGTGTGAGAGCTTTCTTGAGGGCTTCGAATGCCGTGTCTGCTTGCTCATCCAAAAAAAAGGGTATGTGGGTACGAAGTAAGTGTAAGAATTCGTGGAATTTGGTGGCGTAATCAGGAACGAAGCGCCTAAGGAAATTGGACCTCCCTTGTAGACTCTAGAGCTGCCGAAGCGTACGAGGAGGGGGAAGTTCTAAGATGGATTTGAATTTTAGGGGATCAACAATAATTCCATCTTGGGAAACAATGAAACCCAACAATCGGCCTGCCGGAACGCAAAAGACACACTTGTGTGGGTTCAAGTGGATTTTATATTTGCGACAATCCAGGAAAACTTGCCGGAGGTCGTTAAGGTGGTCTGATTATTTTCGGGATTGAGCTGTAAGGTCATCAAGATAGACTCGCAGGATATGGACCAAGTCATGAAAGCAATAGGTCATGGCTCGCTGGAAAGTGGCACCAGCATTTTTAAGGTCGAATGGCATGACGCGATAGGCAAAGGTGCCCCATGGGGTGGTGAAGGAAGTCTTGTACTGATCCTCCTTGCGGATGTGAATTTGGTTGTATCCGGAAAACCCGTCCATGAAAGATAAGACTTCATGGCCCGCACACTCATCAATGAGTTGGTCAATGAATGGCGTGGGGAAATTGTCTTTTGGACAAGCGTGGTTTAAATCACGGAAGTCAGTGCATACTCTAAGGGTGCCTTGCTTTTTGTTTACGGGAACAGGGTTCGACACCCAGGTGGTGTACGGAATAGGATAAATGAATCCTGCTTTGCGAATTTTCTCGACCTCAGCTTTAACAGCGGGGAATTTGGAAGGATGAATGGGTCACTGTTTCTGACGAACAGGGGGTACCTCAGGCCATGTATCAATGTGGTGCTCTATAATGGCGGGGTCAAGACCAGGCATTTCGGTATAGGACCAGGCGAAAACATCCCGGAATTTTTGAAAAATCTTTTTATACGCCTGAGTTTCTGCTTGAGTGCAAGATGCGCCCAGCGAGATGAGCTCAGGTTTCCTTGGTGTTGTGGAAATATCTATTTGTATAATGGGGAAAATGTTGGACATGTTCCCTTCTTCGAAGGCATCCGGTGCTGAGATGGGGTCCTGTAACCAATCGACCTTAGTGGGTATGAAATCTTTTGATTCGACCGATAGCTGGTTGGATGCGGTGGATGTGGGTGTTTCCGGGAGGAAGTACGAGCGATGATGCATATCATCCCAAGGGTAGTCGGGTTCAGTAAGTGTCTCCAAAATTCGCTCATCAGTATTGAAGTAGTCAGACCATAAATCAAGGGGTTCTGGTTTGAAAGTTGTTGAAATCATATAGATTGTATTGAATTCTTACGACGAGGATGATGGCAGGGGGTAGATATCCTCGATGAGGGGAGGAGATATCTCCAAATCGACGTTGTTTAACTCGTACAATGCTACTCTATAGTCCGGGAGATTAGGAAAATGGTGAGAGTAGTGGCCGTACACACTACATATGGCACAAGAATGGTTGGTGCATATTGATCTGTCGCGAGGCTGAGGAGGTGGCTCTAGTCTAACTACTGGGATGCTGATGTCATCGTCTAACATATTCATATGCTCCTGGAGCACCGGTAACTGTGGGCATTGATGAGTTGGATGGCCTATCTCATCGCACAACGAGCATTTAGGAGGAGCTCGAAACATGGGTGGGGGTTTAACTTCCTTAGGAGGTGGTATAGCAGTGTATGGTTGTGGACCTCTTCCCCCAGTGGGTTTGACGAGAGGAGGAGGATTCATTGACAATGAAGGGATTGTGACACCAAGAGGAGGTTTTGTTGACGCCGAAGGGATTGTGACACCAGGAGGAGGTTGAGTAGTGGTAACAATAGGTTGTACCAGTTGGAGGATGACGTTTGGTGTCGGAGGTGGAACGGGAGGGGGAATGTACCACACGGGTAATCCCAAAGTTAAACCGGGGAGACTAAGGGTAGCCATAACCGGGGAACTTACCACGCCCGAGGGAGGGAATAGGAAGGGGATAGTGTGAATAGGTGTAACGCCAATGTGACTAGGGACCAATGGTGGTTTGGGTAATAAGGAGGGTTGATTACCGGGTGTTTGTGAAAGGGTGCAAAGGTTCACGACGTGGGCCTCTGGTAACAGTGGTGGAATGGACTGGAAGGTAGAGGTCATCGGCGCCTCGGAGTAAAGTCCGGGTCCTATTGAGGAAATGAATGAGGTAGTTGCACCACAAACAGGTTGTTCAACCATGGGGAGAACATTTTCAGGTGTGGCGGGGGCCTTGGGATCGTAATAGGTGAGCTGGTCGACCTTGACCACGCGTCCCTCTTGGGGGAACTGCATGGTGCGAAATACGGATGAGGCAACAACCCGCATGGCATACATGTAGCTGCGACCAAGTAAAAGGTTATAGTCTAGTTGGGCATTGATGACCTCAATGTCAATGAGCACGGTTTTACCCGCCAGCTGGATGGGGAAATTAGCTAATAGACCTTGGGGTTGTGCCGAACGGCCTTCATAGGCTCGCAATGCAGTGGTGGACTGCTGGAGAGTAGGGGATCCCAACTTCTGCCAGACGAATGTGGATATGACGCATGTGGAGGCCCCTTCATCGATAATGCACCGATGGATGACAAGATTCCGAATAGAAACAGAAACTTGGAATGCTAAAGAGGAAGGCAGGCGTGGTTCAGACTGGTCTGAATCGAATGCGATCAGCTGTGAATCATTGGGGTCGATGGCGCCAATGGCAGAGAGCAAATTTTTGCGCTGCGAAGGACAATTTTTCAAAACTTCTAAAGCAGACATGGCTGCAGGAGACTGGGCTAAGTCATCGACAATGTTGTAATTCGACGCCACACGAGCATTGGGATTATTGTTGAGACGACGAAGTGGGAAGCGAGGTGCTTTGGAAGCACCATCAAGTGGAGCCGGAGGTATACGTAACGTTTGATCTGTGGGATTAACGTTAGTATTCTTGTCGGCGGGAGGGGCTTCAGAAGTGGAACCATATTGGTTCCGACGGGTTTGGAGGTTAGCATCGGCAGTTGACATCATCAACAAATGGTGAGTACCTGAATCGAACATGGGTTGATCAGGGGTTGCATAAGTGATCTGCTGTGGTGGCACGTTGCCCTGAGGGGGGACTAACGGCTGAGTGTTCACTACACCTTGGTTTGGAAAGGGGTTTTGCAGCACCAAGGGTTGATGTTGAGGTGGTGGAGGGTTGGGTGGAGGCTGAGGAGCCGCTTGCCCTTGACGATGTGCATCGTCGATCCAGAGTTGCCGAGATCATTCCAAATGTGGGCAAGAATGCGTGTAATGACCATAAACTCCGCAGATAGAACAAGGGTGGTTTGTTCTGAGGTTATTATTTCTAGGCTGCTTAGGATTTCGATCCGGATTGCGGTTGGGAGGAGCAGCATTGTTATTCTGCGGAGGATTGGGAGGTGGAGGACTTTGCTGATGTTGTTGGTTATTACCGCGGTTACGACCTCTACCACGGTTCTGTTGCGCACCTTGGTTGCACTGGTTGTTTTGGTTCTAGGGCTGGTTGTGCTGTGTATACACTTTCCCTTGAGCAGTGGGAGGATTTTGGTTCGCCGCATGTGCGGGAGCAGGTTGTGGTGGATAATAAGCCTGTGGGGCTGGAGGTGGTCCAGTTTCCTGCTGGGGTTGTTGGTAACCCTGAGCTATTGGATGTGTTGGATTAGCTGGTGCAGCTTGCTGTGGGTACTGCATCTGTTGTGGCGGGAATTGAATGGGGTTCTATGTAGCAGGTTGGTTATAGTATGTAGGAGGTACATATGCTGATGGCGTTTGCCCGTAGCAATGTTGTGGACAAGAGGGTCCATGAATGTGATGGGTCTGGTTTGTTGGAGCATAAGAAGTTGTTGCTCCGGAACTGGATGTAGCCCTAGAGAGGTCTGGGGTGGGCATGGTGCTCACCATGATGAAAGGTTTAGCTTGTGGTGTGATTTGGCCAATAATGCCATCAGCGGCATGTGATGCCCCCGGCGCGTCCCCGCGTGAAGAGTTGCCTCGTGGGGCGTCCGGTATGATTGTGTATAGATAACCCGACTGGGCGTAAATGAGATCAAACTGTTGGGCTTTGAGGATGGCCTCTTCTTCAAACTGGGGTCTTTCGGATGCCACATCCTTCGCAATGAGAGGGAGGAGGGGATTTTAGGAACCAATCTAAGAAGATGCGGTCGTCTAACTTGATTTTGCAGAGGCTTCGGCGTCGATGCCACTCATGAATGTGGTCAGTGATGTGGGTGGTCGTGGTTTGTCTGCAAGACAGTAGGATCTCGACTCCCGTGTCATAGCGGACAGGTAACTGGAAGAATTGCAGGAAGGTGGAGGCAAGGGAGGTAAAGGAGGGATGCGTCCCATGGGGCTGCTCGATATACCACTTAGCTGCAGAGCCAGTGAAGGTGCGCTGTAATAGATGGAGGCGGACAGAGTCGTCCACTATGGAGTTGGAGGAACACCATAGATGGAAGGACATGATATGGTTCTAGGGGTCCTCACCTGCCTTTCCCTCAAACTTAGGAATGTCGGAGGGGAGTTTGGTGGGCATGTGAGGCCACGCAGGATCGTGTCTGATAGGGTCATTGGTGAGTCTGGCTAAGTCTGGTAAGTTCAGACTCGCCATGTACGGTAAGCTAGCAGATGTAGTGACGGGGACTGGGACATGCCTAGTCATGGTGGTATGATGTAGGGGTCCAGTAGCGCCTAAATGTATGCTAGGTATTGCAGGTATGTGTCCTGCAATAGGTGTGGTCTGGTATGGGCCAGCGCCTCCAAGTGCAACATGGGTTACACTTGGGTTAGGAATAGTAGTGGTGATTCCTGGAATCTGGGTTGTGGGAATCAGAGGGGGTGTGACCCCTATGTTGGGCATACCCATAACAGGTGGTGGCCCTGTGTTGGGAATTCCTATAACAGGAGGTGGCCCTGTGTTGGGAATTCCTAAATGTGGAGTGTTGCCCATATTGGGCATACCCAGGGGGGTGGTTGTTTCCATGGATGGCACTGTAGTAGAAGGGTTTGTAGACGTCTCTCCTATGGTGCTGGTAAAGAGTGGATCAAATGGTGTTCCAGACATAATGTTGGTTGGGAATAACTCTGTGGGGTTTTCGGATTCTGCCTCTAGATCAAATGTGAAGTGAGGCATGTCAGAATCGGATGAATGTCTAGTTGACCGACGATGTGTCGAGTCAAGGGATAAGGCTCGGCGTTGGTGACGTGGCGAGCCAAGTAGACTGAACTCTGGGAGTTCACCCTGTAGACGAGGAGAGCGTCTAAAATTCTCAATGGTGAGAAAATAAGTTTTTGTGGAAAAATCTGTATGTGTAAAATGGTAATATATGAAAAACTCAAAACCCTAATGCAACCAAGGGTGCAAGAAGGGGAGTAAAAATGAAGGCTCTCAGGCCAAAAAAATCAACCTCAAAAAATGCACTTATTCTAGCAGCTGTGCTACAATTAGTGGAGGGATGCAACAAATGGTCAGAGTACCAACATGCAAACAACTTCTAGAAAAAAAAATAGGTGTAACTAGACCAAAGGTGGGTTGAATCATGCAAATACCTACCTAAAAGTATTGTGAATCAACAAACTATATTCTCTGCAAGGTGATGAAATCCAAGTCAGACAATATTGAGTGTTAAGTCCACGGCTAGATATCCCCCTACCGGGAGGGACACTGTCATGTCCCAAATTTGTAATTGGGTCACAATGGCCTAATCACATTAGCCATATTCATTAGAGTTTGTAAAATTGATGTTAAGGGTCAAATAATTGCCAAGGAGGAAAATTACTAGTTTCCTAGGTTTGGGGTGGAAGCTTTGGGATTTGGAATAAGGGGGATAATAAATGATGTTTAGACATTGGAAGGGTTCAAGTATTTAATAAATAGAGTGAATAAGAAATTCAAGAGAAATCCTAGGTGACAAATGGTTTTGGAGACATATGGAGGATGTGGGACCCACACTAGCTTGATTTTTCATAATACATGGTATATCTCTTTTGCAAATTCGAATTAATGGGAATGTGAACACTCTTGGGTGAGTTGGTAAGTCATAACACATGTCATTGAGCATCTTAGGTCGAATTGGGAAGTATTGGTAACCTCCATGGAAGATAAAGAGTCAAAGTGGAAGTTTGTGGACACTTGGGCTAGATTCCCTAGCCCCATGACACCAATGATGGAGCATCTATGACAACTATGACAAATTGCAGACCTGACCTCTGACATCTGACCACTATGACATGTCAGCCCCAAAAATAGGCTCAAGGAAGTCGAATTTGGGATTTGGAGAAGCCAAAGAGACCCAAAATCGAATTTGGGAGAAGATGGAAGGTTGGAACTAGGAGACAAGTGGCAAATGTGGAATATTTCCTAAATGGAAATCTATTGAATCTATTGAGAGGATTTCGACCCTTAGAAGGCTAATGTTGGTTATAAAATGTAGAAATGAAGTATGAGAATGGCTTTTTGATCATTTGTAGAATTTGCAATTGCATTTGTGAAGAGGGAGAGCTAGTGGATGACTAGTTTCTTGCCTTAGCCAATTTCGAGGGTGAAAGATTCCCATCCAAGTTGGCAATTGGAAAGGCCATTCAGACCTTTCATTTGGAGCTTTAATGGAGTGTTTATTTGCAGGTGTAAGCTACAGGGCAGCTCATGGTTTCTTCTATTGCAGCTCGCTCCTTCAACCATTTCCAGTTTTGATGGCATATTCTTGATCCTTGAGGGAGGGCGTTTTTGGTGAGCTATTGTACTCTTTGGGGGAGCTTCTAATGCCCCATTTCTTTTGTAATATGAAGTAAATACTCTGTTCTTCATCTCCAGAAAGTTTCAGGTCGAAATTCCAAGTAGAAATGTATAAATCTCATTTTTAATGGAAGAACAATGCCATTTCCCCACTACCTTGTTGTGAACCAATGTATTGATAATGATTTCGAATGAATGGATGATTCTATGATATATTTGTGATCAATATACTGCCATGGATGTATTCTACAAGTTTCATGTACTGTACTTGAGCATTTGAAGCATTTTTAGTCAGTTTAGTTGTATTGGGAGGTGAAATAGTGCCATTTCCCCAAGGGTCGAATTGGGGATTTTTGCAGTTGAATGGGAGAGGGTGAGAACAGTTGTAATAAACCATTAATGGTGCATATGAGACCTTAATAACATACTTAACACATTACATACCTCTGTTCATAAATTTGAGTGGGTTTGGAGGCATTTGGGAAGCCATTTTCAGTACTTACCTCAGGGGGATTTGAACCCCAAATTACTAGTAAAATTGCATACTTGGTCCAGAATCTTAAGAGAGTTTGCAGAGGTCTTTTGGTGGCCATATGTTATCCCTGAACATCATATTCAATTCCTAATATCATTCATAAACCTTCCTTGAATATTTGAAGGCATTTGGAGTCAATTTGAGACCTAGAGACCAATACTAGTCAAATGGAAATCACTAGTAAAGTTACCTACATTGACCAGAATTGAAAGAGTATTTGCAGAAGTGTTTTAAAGGTACAAAGGCATCCCTGAAACACATATTTATGTTCTAATATCATCCATATACCTTCTCAGAAGATTTGGGATCATTTGGGGCAAATTTGGGACCTAGAGATCGAAATTAGTCCAAGGTCGAACCAAGGAAAAAAGTGGAAAATTGCAATGTTAATAAAATTCCTAACAAGGGACATTACAGACACCGGGTAATCAATCCTAAAGAATGGCTACTAGGATACTCCGTTCATGACGCGTCGAGAAAAGGTAAATCTGCTGTTTGGTCCTTGATCGCAATATCCCAATACAGGGATATCCCGAGAACTGCGAATGGTAGCCCTTCGGTTACTGAATGGATTTCAGTATTCCACTCGGGCTTCCGGAACCATCCTCGCGACTTCAACCCTCCTAGGGGAGAGGCCTTCCCACAAACCGGTTGTGACTGCGCCAATAAATACTAAGAGATTTTAGCTCCCTAAATGGACAACTTCTATGTCTCAGATGTAATAACTGAGGGGTGTTATTGGAACACCTATCCCCCCAATACTACCTAGCTACAAAGTTCTTTTAGTGTTCCCCAAGTGGGGTTAAAAGTGAGTTGAAATAAGGGTAAGTTTTAAGGCTCAGTTTAAAATTAGTGTTTGATTGTGTGCACGTGTGGTATTTTAAACTGAAAATTGAAAAAAGTAAATGCTAAGTATTTGAGAAACAAAGGATCTTTTGAAAACAAAAACAAATTTTATGACTTTTTCAATAAATGGAAATTAAATGCTTTTCAAGGACTATTCAAAAAACAAAGGATCTTTCAAACAGGAAAGAAAATAATATAACTTCTTTTCGAAATAAATGGATTTCATTTTCAATAATTGCTATGGGCAAAATATTAAAGAAGCAAACAGCAAAAAATTGTAAATCTAGATAAAATGCAAAAATATATCTTTCTTTCAATTGATGAAATTTTTTAAAAAGACTTCTTTCACATGTGCATTCTAAATAGTAAAATTTTTGATGGCTGTAAAAGTATGCAGAATTTCTAATACTGGAAAATGTGCTATGTGGGCAGAAAGTACAGTAAGAAATTAATTTTTTAAACGATACGGCCGAATGAAAAAATTAGCATCGCGGGTTCTGATAGAAAATCTGCGATGGACCGCGCGGGTTTTTGTCGCACAGTCACGATGGACCGTGCGGGATTTCGGCGCACTGTCGCGATGTGCAGCGCGGAAAATGTCCGCGAAGCCGCGATGTGCAGCACGCAAATAGGCCGCGAAGCCGCGGGGAACCGCGCGGAAAAGGGCCACGCAGTCGCGATGTGCAGCGCGGCAAAAGACCGCGAAGCCGCGATGTGCAGCGCGCAAACAGGTCGCGAAGCCTCGGGGAACCGCGTGAAAAAAATCCCAAAAGCCGCGATGGACCGCGTGACTGTCAGGCTAAAAACCGCGAGGCAAAAGCCGTGCACGGAAGCCGAAAAAGGAACCCGAAAATTGAAAATTCCGAGCTGTTAATGGCAATAGATGGGGCCAAAACCTAGAGCAACAATGGATCTGCTGTCTAGGATGGCAGATCTATGGATCTAAAGGTTAAAAACTAATAAAAAACTAAGATTGAAAGCAAAATTTGAGATCTATTGTTCAAAGCTAGCGGAGTCGCCAAAAACTGTTGGCCTGGTTTTGCAACCAGGCTTAGTGCTATGGGCACCTGCTAACTAGTAGCAGTAGTTTCAATAGAATTAAACAAGAAACTAATATAAACAAAACTAATCATGGATCTATGCAAGAATATAAGCAAATAATGGAAATATTTTAAAAACAAGAACAAGAAAATGTGAAAGAATAAATTTGTATTTAAAAATGGGGCAAGCTAATGCTTGCAATAGTAATACCTCCAATGGTGAAGGTTGATGTAGAGCAACTCCCAAGATAAGTAGCTCCAAGCTCCAAGAGGTCTCCTTCTCCAAGGTTGCTTATAATGGCCAAAATACTCAAGGGAGATTTCGGCAGCATGAGGATGAGATAATGGATGGATCTAAAATGAGGAGCCCCTACCACCTTTTTATAGGTTTTGGTGGTGGGTAATACCATTTGTGGTTTTGTGGAAACCAAATGGTATTGACCAACATGGTTTAGGTACTTTTCCCTCCTTTTTCTTTTTTTGAATAAAATTAATATTTTTATTCCCTTTTTAATATTTTTGGGAATTTGGACCCTTTTTGAGGGTTTTTATTCTTTTTAGGAAAAAATAATCTTTTTTAGTGGGAAAAGGGGTGTAATCAGGTCTTTTGGTGACCTTTTGTTGGTTTCAGAGGCTCAGATGGTGAAAAAGTGGACAAATGGGTCATGTGAATAGGGAAATGAGCTAGTGAGCACTTTTTGGGTGTTAACACTTCCCAAATGCCTCCAAATCCACTCAAATTTATTAACAGAGGTAGGGTATGTCTCAAGGATTTTATTAAGGTCCCAAATGCACCATTCATTAGTTATTAAGTCCGTTCCAAACCTCTCCCAAACAACAACAAAAATCACTAGTTCGACCCTTGGGGAAATGGCACCAAATCTTCTCCAAATGTAAATAAACTGAGTAAAATGACTTCAAATGCTTGAGAACTAAACATGAAACTTGTAAAATACATCAATAAAATTCCATTCATCAATAAACCATCATTCTTTTACTTATCCATTCGAATCCATCAACATTACATTGGTTCACAACAAGGTAGTGGGTAAATGGCACTGTTCTTTCATTAAAAATGAGATTTATACATTTCTACTTGAAATTTCGACCTAAAACTTTCTGGAAATGAAGAACAGAGTATTTAATTCATATTGAAAAATAAATTGGGCATTAGAATCTCCCCCAAAGAGTACAATAGCTCACCAAAAACGACCTCCCTCAAGGATCAAGAATATGCCATCAAAACTGGAAATGGTTGAAGGAGTGAGATGCAATAGAAGAAACCATGAGCTTCCCTGTAGCTTACACCTGCAAATAAAGACTCCATTAAATCTCCAAATGAAAGGTCTGAATGGCCTTTCCAATTACCAACTTGGATGGGAATCTTTCACCCTCGAAATTGGCTAAGGCAAGAAACTAGTCATCCACTAGCTCTCCCTCTTCACAAATGCAATTGCAAATTCTACAAATGATCAAAATATGGTTTCATTATTTTTTCTTGACATTTATAAAGTTCTAATGTCCTCCATGGGTCAAATTCCTTCCAAGAGAATCATGCCAACTCAAGTTGGGAAGAGATTCCAAAGAACACCACTTGTACAACAATTCCTAGTCTCCCACTTCCACCAAATCACATGTGGAATCATCTTAGCTGCCATAACACCCTTGAGCACCCTCTTGAAGTCTATTTTTAGCCTTGACATGTCATATATGTCATATGTCAGCCTTCAGGTCTGATTTGTCTCATAGGTGTCATAGCATCTTCATCATTGTTGTCATAGAGCTAGGGAATCTAGCCCAAGTGTCTCACTAGCTCCAAATTGCCTCTTCCTCTTCCATGGGAGTTACTCTTCCTCTATATTTCGACCTCATTAACTCATGCCAAGTATTATTGACCTTATAACTCATCCCAAGAACATTAGGCTTCCCATGGATTCAAAATTGCAAGAAGAGGATGCCATGTGGCACATAAATTCTAGCTTTTGTGGGTCCCACTTCCTCCATGTGTCTTCATGATCAAATGCCACTTTGATTTTCACTTGTATATATTTATTTATCTCCTTTATTAAATATTTATGCCATCCGAATGTTCCAACATCATTTATTATCCCCATTATTCCAAATCCCAAAGCTTCCACCCCAAACCTAGGAAACTAGTAATTTTCCTCCTTGGCAATTATTTGACCTTTACCATCAATTTGACAAACTCTAATGAATAGGGACATTTTGATTAGGACATTGTGACCCAATGCCAAATTTGGGACATGACATATTACATCTCCCTCTCCTTAAATCATTCATCGTCCTTGATGCAACTTACATACATGCCTTTATAAAAGGATAACAAGCATCCCCATACATGCCTCAGAAAGATAACATATTTCTAACCACAATACTCCCCACTACCACCTACTTTCATGTCCGTCTCCACTACTAATGGGAGAACTGAGACTAGTAGAGTGGACTCAAGGAAGAAACGATCGATCTTCAATCACCATGACAGGGTCTTCAAACCTCTTTACAAGGCCTTCAAACTTCAACAAATATACATCCACCTGAAAATCATATTTCAATCATCCATATGATTAACATCAGGCATAAAAATATATGATACATGATATTCTTCATCAAGAATACTTTCTTGACCACATCCCAACAACACACGGTTAGATGGATATATATATATATATATATATACATACTGTTCATCTTGATACATAAAATACATCTTCAAGATACATGATACATTAAATAAATGAAACGAAATACATTAGTATATACAAGGTACATGAGATATAGATAATTCTTCAACAAAATACTTGAAATGCCTCTACCTGAATCTTATTCTAATCAATTTCAATCATATGAAATACATCAAGTGTATCAATCAATTTCATGAAGTGCATCAACTATACCATTCAATCTTATGAAGTGCATCAAGTGTGTACTCTTTATTCATGAAATGCATTCCAGTCAATCAATCACATGAAATGTATATACTTTACTTACAGATACATGAAATGCAGCATGCATATGCTCTATCAACAAAATACATGAAATGCATCTAAGATATATGGAATGCATTCCAATTAGTCAATAACATGAGATGCATTACCAAGATGCTTTTACATGATTTATCACCCAAATACTTTCCCTACAAGGATACATGATATTTACCATGATATTTTACAAAGTTGCCTTTCAACAAAGGTATTGGATATACCGCAAGGATACCCTAACAAGATACTTTCCGCAAACATCACAAGGATATTTTTCTAACAAAGATACTTGTATTAGTAATGGATATATAAGGATACATGAAGTACATCTTCAATAGAGGTACCTGAATCATACTTTAATCAGTCACACGGTTAATACATACTTTTCAACAAGATATACGAAATACCATAAGGATATTACCAGATACTTACACATGAAATTTCACCAAGATACCACCAAAATACCTTTCAACAAATATCACAAAGATACCTTTCTAATGAAGATCGCAAAGATAAATATCACAAATATATTTTTCTAGAAAAGATCGCAAAGATCACCTGAACATTTTTTGCACTTAATGTAACAAGTAAGCATACTTATATACAACAATTCCAATCTAACTAAGAAACCAAAAATGGCCATAACGACTAGTAGTTAAACATACTACCTTTCATCTCCACACAAGCATAAGTATTCTTTAGGGAACATTCAAAAATCCATTATACATCAACTAATAGTAATTAGTATCAACTAGTAACATTAACCAATATGAGTCATACATCATTCATACATGCGTTGTTCCATAATACATCAATTCGTAATACATCAACCATAAGACATCAACTAGAACATATCGATCGTAATACATCAACCAGAATACTTCAATCAGAATACATCAACCATAATCAAAATACATCAACGAGAATACATAAACCATAATATATCAACCAGAATACTTCAATCAGAATACATTAATCAAATCAAGATACATCAATCAAATCAGGATACATCAATCAGAATACATTAATCAAATTACAATAATCTTTAACAATCACATCTACCCCACATCTGATAAACATCGATTAGTTTATCAATAACATCACCCAAGCACATCAATCATACCAATATCAACCAATGACAACAAATGACAACCAATAACAACCATATGAATAACAATATCATCCATACATCATCCACTCGACATCAACCATAAGAACCAAGAACAACCAATAATAGCCATACATATAGTAATGAAAATATCATACATGTATCAACCATTAATAAGCCAATGTCAATCAATAACAACCAATAGTATCAAACAACATATGTCGACCATAACAATCATACCAAATAGTTACTATTTATCATAACATTATATATAATTATTAGCACATGACGATATATATATCTATATATATATATATATATATATATTAATAATACATGTATACAATCAACATCACACAAATATTACTAATACTACACTTATGTAAGCACTCAACACATACACAATCATACATCTTATCTACATACATACTCCATCAATAACAATGCTATACATTGACATCAATCCCATCTAATACCCATATACTAACCATACATTATGTTACTAATTATTTACACGTAGCACACTACTTATACTATCAACCAAAGTAAATACATAGTCACCTCAAACAACCAAACATCCTACTACCAAAATATTCTAATATTCTATACTAAAATAATTATACAACACACCATCATACACTTATACCATACACCATACTTACTATTACTATGTATTATTTCTATACATACACCCATTTTGTCTACATACATATTATAATTCTTCAATCATATATCATATTATTATTAATCATATACGCAACATATTAGTCATATAACCTATATATATCATATACACTAGTATAATTATTATGTTATACCATAATATCCATACAATTACATCGGTATCATTAATTAATCCAATGCTATCATATCGGGTATGCATTATAACATATATACTAACATAATACTTCTGATCACACTATACTTCCTAATACTTTCAGACACTTCCAAATACTCCAAAATACTTGCAGACACTTCCAAATACTCCAAAATACTTTCAAACTTTACACTTAATTGCATATGTTCACATCTATACATATAGTATATACACAATATCATATACACGTAATACTCATAATTATTGCATATTTTAAAATACATATTACAATACACACACACACACACACACACACACACACACATATTCATACATATATGCTTTTTAACAGTCATATATATATCACACATATTATACAATTATATATATATATATATATATATAGAGAGAGAGAGAGAGAGAGAGAGAGAGAGAGAGAGAGAGAGAGAGAACATTTATATTATGCTATATTCAATATCATATACCCCTAATTTATCTTACATCACATATTATGTTATATATATTTAAATTTATGTCATATATATATAATATTATCATACACTACTACACTACCTACTTACACACATACAATAAAATTAAGAGAATATGAACCATTAAAGACAAGTGGCTCATTTCCTCCAAAAATAGACAAGAAATTACTCACATATATTGAAAATAAAAATAAAAAAGAAAATGGAATCACTATTAAGACAAGTGGCCTATTTCCCCAAAATACACAAGGAGTTACTCATCAATGTAACCACCACCATCCAAGTGGCATAAATAAGCCTATAAAAACATACCGTCAATAGAAAATCCAAAATCCATATAGGGTATAAATGCCACTTAATAAATCATATTAATATTTAATAACATTAAAACTATATCATCTTAATAACTTATCATTAAATTAATATTGATAATGGTACATAGTACATACTATTATAATGACAATTATTTACTTATCAATTAATAATAATAATGTACCAGTAAATAAATCATACCACATGAAGCATTCAATATTAACAATTCAATGAGTAGTAAAAGAGGCAATGCATGATGAACAAGCACTGACCAATCAAGTCACTGAACAACAAAAGAGGTAATGCACAAGCATCAACCAATCAAGTCATTGCACAATAAAAGAGGCAATGCACAAGCATCAACCAATCAAATCACTGAACAATAAAAGATGAAATGCATAAGCATCGACCAATCAAATCACTGAAATAGTAAAAGAGGCAATGCACAAGCATCAACCAGTCAAATCACTGAACAATAAAGGAGGCAATGCAAAGTGAACATGCATCAACCAATCAATCTACTCGATTATTAGATACGCACCACATAGTGCTTACCAATCAATCTATTGAACAATACATATGCAATATTAAATAATTCTAAAGCATGCAACAAACTTATCTCTGAAGTGAGGCTTCTTATTCTTCCATTAACATAATGGAGGTTAAAATTCTTTCACAAAGAGCATTTATAAATTCCCAATGCACATAAACATAAAATTATGAGTCCGTAACATGCCCAACAGCCGTAGAGTTGGAACCTAATCTCTGATACCACCTGTAATGTCCCCGGGGTATATCAAAGGGTCTTAGGGAGATATCATTAGCTCTCTAGGGCTAATTAGAATATTTTAGCACAACGAAATAATTTTATAAATATTTAATTTCATTTTCTACAATTTAATTATGACAAAATATCAATAATTTCAAATAAATTGAAATAAAATTCATAACTTATCAAGAAAATTGAACAAAGGTTGGGAAGGATTATACAACACTATCTAACATCATTATGCATCCATCCCAATCCATAAAACATATTACTTGCGCCTAAAAAGGTCATTTTTACTTATGTTAGGAACCCATGTCAACCCTTCTATTTACTTTGTTAGTATATTGTTGTTGGACGCATATGCTTTGTAAGTCGTCTCGTAGTATTTGTTGATCCATAGTTTGTATTATTGTTGTTGGACACATATGCTTTGTAAGTCATCGCGTAGTAATTGTTGATCCATAGTTTGTATTGGACCATGGTTTGTATTGACATACGGTATTGACCCATGGTATTAGGGCCTAGAATTATTATATAAGTTTGAGTTGAGACCAATGAAGGTACCGTGAAGTTATTTATATTAAGCTTACTCAAAGGAGGTTGCCCCTCGAAGTGGTCCGTGATCACTAAAAGTGATTCCGAGTTCTGTTATTTTTTCTATCTCGTGCATTCTCATTAATTAATTGTTACAGGTTCTTCACATCTGGTATCAAAGCACTTTCTTGGGCTCGTTGGGTGGAATTTCTGCCAATTTTTTTTTGCATCTATTGCAAGTTCGGATCTGGCCTATCCAATTAATTGTGGGAAGTACTTGGGCATAAGCCCTAAAACTCATTGTGAGGAGTACCATAGGAACCCCAAAGTAGCTGGCCCATTGAGAGGATCTGCCAGCGAAAAGGGAAATGGCCCCTACCTGATTGACTACTTCCCACAAACCAGTAGCTGCCGTTTGTGGCAAAGCGGTTATCAGTTTTACCTGAGCCATGGAGTGAGGGGTACTGCCCCAATACGCAAGCCGTCAAACAACATTGGTGGCTGAGTGAAACCCATGAACTGTTAGGAAGCCGAACATACCTGGGGTCCATATCTATTTTCAGCTGAATTGTTGCCGATCACTTCCATGCCATTGCAGATCCATCTGTTGCCGATCACTTCCGTGCCATTGCAGATCCATTCCAAAAGTCGGTTCTGATCCAGCCATTTCATATCCATTCTAAAAGTAGTTTCAGATCCAGCCGTTTTCGATCAATTCTGAGCCGTTCTAGATCCCGCCGTTTCTGATACATTCCGAAACCCATTTCCGATCCATTCTGAAACCCGTTTCAGATCCATATCTCCCTTGTTTTAACTCTGTTTTCCCTGAAACTTCACTGACACTCCTGCAATCCCATTCTTCAAATTTCATGGATGAGGACCCTATCCCAAATTCCACTTCCCAAAGCCAGAAATCCCACATTTGTCTATTTTTAGGGTTTGCCATAAATCCTTCGATTTTCACCCAATTTACCTCAAATTTTGCCACCATGTCCATTCCCTATTTCTGCTTCTTTGTCCCTCTCTGACAAATTTTCCCATTCTTTCACCCCGCTTCTGAAATCCTCATTTTCTGCTTCCTTATCCATTCCAAAGTTTCCAAAACCTAGTCAAACCCCAATTACCGATCCGAGTTTTTCCCAAATCCAAATTTTCCATTATTAAATAAGCTTTTGTTTGTTTTTTTCTATCCAATCCCCCAAAAAAGAAAAAAAACTCCTGGTTATGGTTGTCATCTACGCAGGAGCAAAAACCATGGAGGAAGCACTTGTAGCCATCCAAACCAAACTCCAGGATCTGCATGAAAAATTTCTCAGTCTCCATCTTGAGCATTTAGCCATGAAAAGCAAATGACAGTCCGAGTCTTCATCCGACAATGGGTTATCTTCTTCTAGCAATTTTCGTGGTCCGAAGCTTGAATTTCCTCGCTTCAATGGTACTGATCTGACTGGATGGATCTATCGTGCAGAACAGTATTTCAGTCTGCATAATACTTTTGATGTCCAAAAAGTTCCACTTGCATCCTTTCATTTGGAACAGGAATCCTTTCAATGGTACCATTGGTACATCAAGGCTCATGACGAGCTAAAATGGACAGATTTTTTTTGACTCCTTTTGCAACGATTTGGTCCTAGTGCTTTGATGACTTCACCAGAGCACTCACTAAACTTCGTCAAACTGGCACTGTGAGAGAGTATCAGACAGAATTTGAGAAACTAGCCAATCACACAGAAGGATTGTCTGATGAATTCTACAGGAGTTGCTTTATTAGTGGTCTTAACGATGAAATCCGCTCAGAGGTCAAAATGTTTTGTCCCAACACCATGATGGAAGCCCTGGGGTTGGCTAAGTTGGCAGAAGACAAGATTGCAACCCAATAGCGCTCCAAACCCACTTTTGTTCCCTTCCGAAATATGGGTTCTCAACGACCTCCCATCCCGCCAGCTCCTCGACCAACTCCTATCAAGCATTTGTCTGAAACAGAGATGCAAGCACACAAAGAAAAATGGCTTTGTTATAATTGTGATGAGAAATTCACTCGGGGACATAGATGTGTTCATCAAATGCTTTATCTCTTGGATATGGATTCTTCGTCTGCCACTAAAATTGGTGAAGAAGCTCCAAATACAATGGATGATCAGGTCGACATTCAAGAGCCGCCTATTGACCCCCCATCTTAGAAGGACCAACCAGAGATATGTCTCCATGCTTTATCCGACGTCACCACCCCCCAAACAATGCGGGTCAGGGGTTACGTCAAGAAGATTCCTCTTACAATACTCATTGATTCTGGTAGCACTCATAATTTCATTGACCCTCGGATCGCCAAACATGGTGATTGTTTTGTCCATCCTTGCTCCAACTTTGAAGTCATGGTTTCCAATGGGGGCACCTTACCTTGCAAGGGGAAGTGTCACAATGTGCGTATCTCTTTGGAAGATTATAACCTGCACTCTGACATGTTTTCCTTGTCCCTAGGAGGATGTGATGTGGTTTTGGGCGTTCAATGGTTACACACACTTGGCCCCATCTTATGGGATTTTGCTGAACTTTGGATGCAGTATTCAGTCAATGGGAAACAACACAAATTTACGGGCTTACAACAAGGGTCTCTCTGCATCATCATTTCACATCCCCTGGAAAATATCCTTAAGAAGAATTCACATGGTGTCATCGCTCAACTCCATTCCATTCAGATGCACCCATCAACGATCTCCCCTACTTCCTTGGATAGATATGCAGGTGTCTTTGTTGAACCAGTGGGCTTGTCACATTCAAGAGACCTTTCCGGTAAGAATTTAGCCACATCTACATCTCAACAGGAAATGCTGGCTATTTTTCATGCAGTACAGAAGTGGCAGCCATACCTATTAGGGAATCATTTCTGCATCAAGACTGATCTCCAGAGTCTAGAAAATTTCCTGGAACAATTGGTCTCCTCCACAGCACACCTGAAATGGGTTATCCAACTCATGGGTTATTCCTATGAGATCACTTACAAGAAGGGTAAGGACACTATGGTGGCAAATGCTCCTTCTCACACATTTGATGACCCAGTTCCTCTTACAACTATTTCTCTACTTGTTCCAAATTGGTTGCAATCGGTTCAACAGGGCTATCTCTTCTATGAACTCCATGCTTCTTCATCGGCAGGGCACTTTAGGTTCCTCAAAAGGTATGACCGAGAACAATGTAACTTCTTTTGGAAGGGACTGGAAATGACCATTCAACAGATGGGGGTTGACTGTGATACTTGCCAGGTCAACAAGGGTGAAACAACACTCCTTTCGGGACTGCTCAAACCCTTGCCCACCCCTACACATATTTGGACAACTATTTCTATGGATTTCCTAGAAACGCTCCAGTGGTAAAATACCACATCTACAAGGACACCATATGAAGCAGTCTATGGACATGCCCCTCCAGTTCTTCTTCCATACAACCTCCACAACTCCCCAGTTCAGGAAATTGACTCGGTTCTTCGAAACCGCGATCAGATTCTTCTCATTTTGCAGGACAATATTCACATGGAAATAATTTGACTGAAACAACAAGCCAATCATCACCGTTCTGAGCGCACTTTTCACGCAGCTGATATGGTTCTTCTTTGTCTACAGCCTTCCAAGCAACCCTCCCTAAAACTCAAAATGCATTAGTGGCCCGGAATGCAACCCGATGATGCTACAGGGGAACCACTACTTCAGCTTCTGCATCAATTTCCACATCTAAATCTTTGAGGACAAAGCTTTTTCTAAGGGAGAGGGGATGTTAGGAACCCATGTCAACCCTTCTATTTACTTTGTTAGTATATTGTTGTTGGACGCATATGCTTTGTAAGTCATCCCGTAGTGTTTGTTGATCCATAGTTTGTATTATTGTTGTTGGACGCATATGCTTTGTAAGTCGTCCCATAGTAATTGTTGATCCATAGTTTGTATTGGCCCATGGTTTGTATTGACACATGGTATTGACACCTAGACTTAGTATATAAGTTTGAGTTGAGACCAATGAAGGTACCGTGAAGTTATTTGTATTGAGCTTGATCAAAGGAGGTTGCCCCCTCAAAGTGGCATGCGATCAATAAAAGCGATTCTGAGTTCTGTTATTTCTTTTATCTCGCGTATTCTCATTAATGAATTGTTGCAGGTTCTTCACATAATCATGATTAACTAGTAATTAGTGTATTAATTGTGACACTTAGCGACACTAATTGACATCACTTAACATAAATTCATTTTTTTATCACCTAATCATCATTTATCAATACCAATGTATAATTAACACTTAATATCATGTAAATAAGGCATAATTATCATTTTCCAATTAATTAAACAAAACAATTACGAAATTGACTCCACAAGACTAGTTAACTAGTATTTAACACAAACAGCTAGTCTTGCACGAATTCAACACACAACCATGCCAAATTGCCAATGAACCAAAAGTGAACCTACATCCATTATACATATATTTAATCATGCACATGCATCCAAATAAATTTGCATTTGCAAGTCAGATCCTTTCACATAAACAATGATTCTTTCAAGCTAAATCAATGCAACTAGTTGATAAATACTGCTAGGAATTTAACCCAATCAATTGTACTAAGTTCCGGAGCAGACAAAGGCGAGGGTAAATATCTAGAAAATAAAATTCTATAGCAAAATTAAAGTACCAAAAACAGAGCATATTGTTGTACATTCCGAAAATTACAAAAACATAAATTCAATCTACAAACTAGTTACCAATTTCCACCGATTTGAAGCTAGTTTTCGTTTCTAGTTTCCAAATGCAAAATAATAAGAAACTATTGACCAATGTATCTCATGGAAATCATATAAGAGGTCCACTATATCTAAATGGATTTATCTTTCCGCTCATAAACATTCTTCTTATTAATTCATCAAACTAGCTAAATCTACTTCTCCAAATTGGCTAGAAATTGAGGAATGAGGTAAGATAAATTCATAAACAATTTGCAGATGTTGAATATGATTTTCATTGATGTCAAAGGAGTTCAGTAATGACAAAGGTATAACCAAGGACATGATGGCAAGGAAATGATGACATGGCATGGCATGTATGATGATGTGGCATGAAGTTGAAAATACATCTGATGGTGTTTTAGTGCTATCAGAAAGTCATTGTTGCATTTTGACAAACATTCTGACAAATATGGCAATTTGGTGAAAATCAGGAAATTGACTAAGTATGAAAAAATTAGTCAAAACTGCCTTAGGAAAATGCCCGCCATAATTTATGGTTTGACTAAAATGCTCACACCATCATACCAGGCTATAGCTTGGTGAAGAGGATATCTATTCATGGTTTCAGTTTTCCTCCATCATTTATGAGGAGAAAGTTCTAGGTCTGCCAAAACAAGGTTTTGCACCCGAGGAAGTAAAAATGACTAAGTAGCCTCCGGAAAATGCCCGCCATAAATTGTGAGTTGAAGAAAATGCCCGCACCATATAGGAATCTTGTAGGTTGGTGTTTTGTCTACCCAACCATGGTATCAGTTTGTCCAAAGAGTCTCTGAGGAAGAAAATATGGATTTTCCAAAGTGAAGAAAATGTATTTTAGATATTAAAGACAGAAATTTGACTAAGTGTCAATTCACAAGGTTGAAGAGGCATTTGGAAATGCCCGCCAAAGTTTGTTTGTGTGATGATAATTTCATCAGAAGGTACGAGCATGTTCTCTAGTGAACTGGACATCCATCCATGGAGTCAGTTCCCCCTTTGGTTCTCATTGTTAACACCCAAAAAGTGCTCACTACCTCATCTACCCCATTACATGACTCATTTGTCCATATTTCCTACCATATCTACCCACAAAACCATCAAAAAGCCTCTAAAAGGCTAAAAAACCCCTTTTTCCCCCAAAATTATCTAAAATTCCTCCAAAATAGCAAAAACCCTTTAAAAAGGGAATAAAAAATATTAAAAAAGGAGGAAAAAGAGGAAACAGGAGGAAAAAACCCTATACAGCTGACCTAAACCATATGGTTCCCAAAACCATGGGCCAACACTCCACCACTAAAAACCTATAAATAGGTGATGGAGACCCCTCATTTCACATCCACAGTCAAATACACCCTTAATATGCCAAAATCACTCTCGAAACCCTAGCTCACCCTTGAGCTACTTTCATCCTTGAGTGCCCCTTTTGGCCCATTTCCGACCTTTTGGAGAAAGAGAAGGAGCAAAGCTGGAGTTTGGAGCAACCCTCTTGGACCATTGCAAGAACTTCACCAATCTCTACACCTGAGGTAAAATTTCAATACAAAAAAGAAAGATCTTCACCATATTTCATGTTTTTGTTATGTTTATTAATGCTCATGCTAGTTTAGAATTTGTGTTGTTTTATTACTTTCATTTACTATTTATTGAACTGCTACTAAGGAGTCCATTCTCCTTAATAGGTGCTCATTTGCACAAGCTAGGGTGAAAACCCTAGCTACAGTTTTGGCGACTCCGCTTGTGTTTCTTTTGAATTTCTGGTTATAGTTTTAATAGTTTTAAGTGTTTTCAATTTTCTGCAATATTTTTTTGTTTTTTCCTTTCGGATGTCCCTTTCGGCTGCCGTAAACCTTGTCTTTTCCCCCCCGCAGTTGCATTCCGACCGCGTTTTTCAGGCATTTACCCTGCGATTCGACCGCGGCTCTTAGACTGTTTCCGGCGCCCTGCTAGCGGATTCAAGTCTGTTACCTGCGATCCGACCGTGGCTAGTAGCTTGTTTGGTGTGATCCGACGGTGACTGTTAACCATTTTTACGCATCCTGCCTGTGGCTTTCAGCCGTTTTTCTGCAACCCACCAACATCTTTAGGCCATTTTCCTGCGTCCTTCCTGCGGCTTTCAGCCATTTTTCTGCAACCCGCCAGCGTCTTTAGGCCATTGTCCCGCGTCCTGCCTGCGGCTTTCAGCCATTTTTCTGCAACCCGTCGGCGTCTTTAGGCCATTTTCCCACGTCCTGCCTGCGGCTTTCAGCCATCTTTCTGCAACCCGCCGGCGTCTTTAGGCCATTTTCTCGCGTCCTTCCTGTGACTTTCAGCCATTTCTCTGCAACATGCCGGTGTCTTTAGGCCATTTTCCCACATCCCGTTTGCGACTTTCAGCCATTTTCCTGCAACCCGCCTGCGGCTTTTGACCTGTTTCCAGCGGCCCAACTGCAGTTTTCGGCCAAAATCCCGCAACCTGTTCGCGACTGTTGTGCTATTTCCCGCGCTCCGACCGCCCAGATTTGACACATACCCGTGGTCGGTTTTTCTGCATTTTTTCCTATTTTTAACCCAGCACTTTGCTGCAATATTTTATGCACTTACACAACCATCTGTCCTGCTTGCAGCAATCCTTCCCTACAACCTTTTCTGCAGTATTATTTCTGTTCCATTTATAGAATATTTTGTTTTAAATTTCAGCATTTTAATTGAAAAACATAAAATTTTGCATTTCAAAGTTTAAATTCTGTATTGTTATTTTTAGTTAAGTTGCCCACTCTGTGGCACTTTTACTTGGGTTCATCATCATCTCACACGCACAAACTCTGTCACCTAATTCAAGTGAGCCTTAAAAAACTACTTAACACAACCAACATTCTAACCCCACTTGGGGAACACATAAGAATTTTTGTAGTTAGGTAGGATCGGGGGGATAGGCATCCAAATAACACCCTTCAGTTGCTTACACTTGAGACATAGCTATTGTCCATTAGGGAACCAAAATACCCTAGTATTTTTTGGCATAGTCACAACCAGTTTATCAGAGGGCCTCTCCCCTAGGAGGGTTGAAGTCGCCAGACTAGTTCCGGAGGCCTGAGTGGAATACCGCAATCCATTTAGTAACCGAAGGCTACCTTTCACAGTTCTCGGGGTATCCCTGTATGGGGATACCGCAGTGATAGAACCAAACACCAGATTCACCTTTTCTGGACGTGTCATGAACGGGGTATCTTAGTTGCCTTTCTTCTAGGATTGACTACCCGGTGTCCCTCCCGGTAGGGGGATATCTTTAGCCACTTGGCTCTACTATCCATATTGTCTGACTTGGATTTCATCACCTTGCAGAGGATATGTCTAGTTGAGTCAGAATACTCTTTAGTTAGGTGTTTGCATGCTCCCTTACCTCCTTTTGGTCTAGCGAGTCCACTATTTTTATTTTTTAGGAAACCTGCTGCTTGTTGGTATTCTGACCATTTCTGTTGATACTCCACTTATTGTAGCACAGCTATTACAGTAAGCGTTTTGAGTTGGTTGTTGGCCTAAGTGACATATTTTTTAGCTCTCCTTCTGCACACCCGGTTGCATTAGGGTATTTGAGCTTCTTTTCACTCAACACAACCCCCAGATATTTGACACCATTTGTCACCATTGAGTCCCTGAGACATTCTCGGCCCCTCCAGGGCGATCCCCTGCAGCACGGTTCACTTGACACCACCCATCATAGACATAGATCTTCATCACTTGATACCACTCATCATAGATCTCGAGCTTTGTCACTTAACTCCACTCGTCAACGAAATAGAACTCCGTCACCCGAGCTAGACGCCCCTTATTTTACCTGTGATTCTGAGGCAGAGTCCGAGAACCCCATTTACACTGCACCAACCAGCCCCATGGCTGGTGTGACTTCCACCCCTTTCTTTGTAGGGACCATTTGTGGAGCATCCACTACCACACCAGCTACCACACCTGCTTTGGGTATGCCCTCGATGGGGCCCACATCCACCATTCTGATCACTACACCCATTCCAGTAGCTGGAATGCCTATTCCCACTCCATCAGTGACTCACACTACCCTTGGCGGTGCAGCACCGTCCCATACCACTTTCGTCCCTACACTTGGGGGCAACTTCCCAAACCCTGCCCCTACACTTGGGGGCATTGGCCCCACCATGGTCCAACCAACTAGTATGTCACATCCTTCTACTAGTTTTCCATTCATGGCTGGCCTCAACCTTCCTGACCTAGCTAGAATGACTAACGATCCCATCAAACACGACCCTACGTGGCCTCACATGCCCACCAAGCTTCCCTCCGACATACCTAAGTTTGAGGGCAAGGCAGGTGAGGATCCCAAAACCATATTATGTCCTTCCATCTATGGTGTTCCTCCAACTCCATAGTGGACGACTCTGTTCGCCTCCGTCTGTTACAGTGCACCTTCACTGGCTCTCCAGCTAAGTGGTACATCGAGCAGCCCCATGGGACCCATGCCACCTTTACTTCCCTTGCCTCGACTTTCCTGCAGTTCTTTCAGTTACCTGTCCGCTATGACGCGGGAGTTGAGATCCTTCTATTTTGCAGACAGAACACGGCTACCCACATCACTAACCACATTCATGAGTGGCGTCAACGCCGCAGCCTCTGCAAAATTAAGTTAGACGACCGTATCTTCTTAGATTGGTTGCTAAAATCCCTCCTCCTGTCATTGCCAAGGATGTGGCATCCAAATGACCCCAGTCTAAAGAAGAGGCCATCCTCAAAGCCCAGCAATTTGACCTCATTTATGCCCAGTCGGGTTATCTCTATACCATCATACCTAACTACCCTCGCGGTGATTCCTCCCAACACGATGTGCCGGGGGCATCCCATTCTGTAGACGACATCATTGGCCATATTGCCTTGCATCCCCAACCCTTTTCCATAGCACGTCCTAGCCATGGACCCGACCTTTCACGGGCTACATCACAATCCGGAGCAACCAATTCATATGCTCCCATGGCACATCAACACCATTCCCACGGACCCTCATGTCCACCTTAGTGCTTTGGTCATGCGTCCCCCGTTTACGCCCCCCCGGTCGCACCTCAACCCTATTACCACCCACAGGCTGCACCAACTCCTGTGTCCTCTCAAGCACAACATGCTTATTACCCACCACAGGAAGCCCCTGCGGCAAACCCACAACCCGATTCGCAGATGTATCAGCAACCCCCACAGGGTTCAGCACCTGCGCAGCCTCCCCTTACTTATTAGCCATCGTAGCCTGCTCCCGCACCTGCACAACCCCAGAACCCACCTGCTGCCCAAGGGCAAGTTTACGCCCAATAGAATCCGCATCAAAACCAAAAAAACCAGCGCCAACAGGGACAGCAAAATTGTTGAAAAGGCCATAACCGTGGGATCAACCCCCCTCCAGACCAAGGTGGTCAACCTCCCAATCCCCCAGACAACAATAACGCAGCACTTGCCAACCACAACCCAGATCGGATGCCCAAGCAGGCCAAAAATCCTAATTTACGAACAAACCATCCTTGTTCTATTTGCGGGGTCTATGGCCACTACACACACGCTTGCCCACATTTGGAGCGAGCTCGGCAACTCTGGACTGATGATGCCCATCTCCAAGGGCACGCAGCTCCTCCGGCGCCACCCAACCCCCAACCCCTCAGCAACAACCTTTGGTGCTGCAAAACTCCTTACCAACCCAAGGCGTAGTGAACACTCAGCCGTTGGCTCCCCCTCAAGGCAACGCGCCCCCACAACAACATATCACTTATGCCACTCCTTATCAACCCATGTTCGACTCAGGTACCCACCACTTGTTAATGATGTCATCCACTGATGTCAACCTCCAAACCCATTGGAACCAATATGGCTCCACCCCTGAAGCCCCTCCCGCCGACAAAAACACTAATGCTCATCCCACTGATCAGACGTTACGTATATCTTCGGCTCCACTCGATGGTGCCGCTAAAGCACCTCGCTTCCCACTTCGTCGCATCAACAATAACCCCAATGCTCACGCTGCGTCAAATTACAACATTGTTGATGACTTATCCCAATCTCCCGCAGCCATGTCTGCATTAGAAGTCTTAAAAAACTGTCCTTCACAGCGTAAGACTTTGCTCTCCGCCATTGGTGCTATTGACCCAAATGATTCACAATTGATGGCCTTCGATTTGGACCAGTTCGAACCACGCCTGCCTTCCACTTTAGCATTCCAAGTTTCTATTTTCGTTTGGAATCTTGTCATCCATCAGTGCATTATCGATGAAGGCGCCTCTACATGCGTTATGTCCACATTCGTTTGGCAGAAGTTGGGATCTCCTACCCTCCAGCAGTCCACCACTGCGCTGCGAGCCTACGACGGCCGTTCGGCTCAACCCCAAGGTCTCTCAGCCAATGTCCTCGTCCAGTTGGCTGGAAAAACCGTGCTCATTGACATAGAGGTCATCAATGCCCAACTTGATTGTAACCTCTTACTTGGCCGCAGCTACATGTATGCCATGCGGGCGGTTGCCTCATCCGTTTTTCGTACCATGATGTTCCCCCATGACGGACGCGTGGTCAAGGTTGACCAACTCACCTATTACGATCCCAATGCCTCCGCTACACCCAAAAATGTTCTCCCCATGGTTGAACAACCTGTTTGTGGTGCAACTACCTTGTTTGTTTCATCTGTAGGACCCGGACTTTACTCAGACACGCCGACGACTTCCACATTCCAATCCATTCCACCCCCGTCACCCGCAACCGAAGTCTCTAACCTCTGTACTCTTTCCCACAATACACAAACACTCAATAATCAACTGCCCTTGTTACCCAAACCACCATTGGTACCTAGTCACATTGGTGTTACACCCACCCACACAATCCCCTTCCTATTCCCTCCCTCGGGAGTAGTAAGCGCCCTAGTTATGGCTACTCTCACCCTCCCCGGTTTAACCTTGGGATTACCCGTGTGGTATATTTCGCCTCCCGTTCCCCTGCCGACACCAAATGTCATTTTACAACCAGTGCAACCCATTGTCACTATTCGTCAACCACCTCCCGGTGTCGCTACCCCTTCGTCATCTACGAATCCCCCTCCTCTTATCAAGCCCACTGGGGGCAGAGGCCCACAACCATACACTGCCGTACCACCGCCTAAGGCAGTTAAACCCCCCCTTGTGTTTCGTACTCCCCCCAAATGCTCGTTGTGTGATGAGTTAGGACATCCGACTCATCAATGTCCACAATTACATGCATTACAGGAACACATGCAAATGCTTGACGACGACCCCAACATTCCGGTTGTCGAACTTGATCCAACCCCTAAGCCTCGTGATAAATCACTGCGTACCAACCACCCTTGTTCCATATGCGGTATTTAAGGCCATTACTCCCATCACTGTCCTGATCCCCCAGATTACAGAGCAGCTCTCTATGAGATGAATGATTTGGACCTTGAGACGACACCCCCCACCATTGAGGAGATCCACCCCCCGGTATCATCCCCATCTGGAGAGATTAACACCATTTATATGATCTCTTCGACTACCACTCCCTTGTCAACCGATTTGACAACTCACAGTTTCCGCAATGATGAGGAGATCCTCGAGGCTCTCACTGCCCCGGATTATCCCTGGGACGACATGCACCATCGTTCCTATTTCCTCCCAGAAGAATCCTCCTCTACCACAACCACCCAATTCGCGGTTGAGTCCAAAGATTTCCTTCCCACCAAAGTCGACTGGTTTAAGGATCCTATTCCCGCTCCTGATGCTTTCGAGGAAGGTAACATGGCCAACATCTCACCTGTCATCTACATAGATATATCTGACCCACCTGGTGCTCTTGAAATCATCACCTTAGGAGCCTCCTGCAGTAAGCATGAGATTGGAGATTACAAAAAACTTTTCCAAGAATTCCGTGATGTCTTTGCCTGGTCCTATACCGAAATGCCTGGTCTCAACCCCGCTATTATAGAGAACCACATTGACACATGGCCAGATGTACTCCCTGTTCGCCAGAAACAACGCCCCATTCATCCTTCAAGATCCCCGCTGTTAAAGCAGAGGTTGAGAAACTTCGAAAAGCAGGATTCATTTATCCTATCGCATATACCACTTGGGTTTCAAACCTCGTCCATGTTAACAAAAAACAAGGCACCATTAGAGTATGTACTGACTTCTGCGATTTAAACCGTGCTTGTCCCAAAGACAACTTCCCCACGCCATTCATTGACCAACTCATCAATTAATGTGCGGGACATGAAGTCCTATCTTTCATGGACAGTTTTTCCGGATACAACCAGATTCAGATCCGTAAGGAGGATCAGTACAAGACTGCCTTTACCACCCCATGGGGCACCTTTGCCTATCGCGTCATGCCTTTCGGCCTCAAAAATGTTGGTGCCACCTTCCAGTGGGCCATAACCTATTGCTTTGATGACTTTGTCCATATCCTGCTAGTCTATCTTGATGACCTTACAGCTCGTTCCTGGAAACGATCAGACCACCTTAACGACCTCCGACAAGTTTTCCTGCGTTGTCGCAAATATAAAATTTGCTTGAACCCACAAAAGTGTGTCTTTTGCATTTCGGCAGGCCGGTTGTTGGGTTTCATTGTTTCCCAGAAAGGAATTGTTGTTGATCCCCTAAAATTCCAAGCCATCTTAGACCTTCCCTCTCCTCGCACGCTCTGGCAGCTCCAAATTCTGCAGGGGAGATCCAATTTCCTTCGTCGCTTCGTTCCAGATTACGCCACTACCATTCATGGTTTCTTACGCCTACTTCGTACCCATATACCCTTTGTCTGGGATGAGCAAGCAGAAGCTGCATTCGCAGCCCTCAAGAAAGCTCTCACACAAGCCCCTTTGATCTCCCCTCTGGATTTCTCTCAGGACTTCATCCGTTATGTCTCGACATCCGATTATGCCATTTCCAGAGTCCTTGTTCAAGAAGATGCTGCTCGCCAAGAGCATGTCATTTATTACGTCAGCCAGACCTTGTTTGGACCACCCCTACATTACCCATATGAGGAGAGACTAGCCCTATCTGTGGTCTTTTCCGTCCAAAAATTGTGACACTACATTTTACTTAGTCATACCACAGTCGTCGCCGACTCCAACCCCATGGTCTATCTCTTAAACCGGCGGCTACTGCAAGGTTGTGTTGCTAAATGGGTCATTATCCTCCAGGAATATGACTTCACTTTCAGAACCCTAAGAGCACTAAAGCCCTCGCACTTGCCTATCTCATCACCGATCTCCCCTCCCTTCTGTCATCCCCACAAATCTCCGATGAGTCACCTGACAATCACTTGTTCATCATCTCTTTTGATGACCCATGGTATGGTGATATTTTGTTATACCTGCGCACGCAGAAGTTCAGAGCCAACATCAATCGTGATGGACGCCGTCGTATCCATCACCAGGCCTCTCGATATCTACTCTTAGGCGATGTCCTTTACCGACGAGGGGTTGACACAATTCTCCGTCATTTCCTTACACACGAGGAAGCCGAACATGTCCTCAATGACTGTCATAGCGGTGCCTGCGGCAGCCATTTCTCTGGGATGGCCACCGCCCAAAAGGTCGTCCGCGCCGGATACTTCTGGCCCACACTCTTTACCGACTGCATCACCGCGGTCAAACATTGCCATAATTGCCAACTTTTCGCCCCCAAGGCCCGGACACCGCCCGCTCCGTTACACCCAATCATCACTGTTGGTCCCTTTTGTAAGTGGGCCATCGACTTCATGGAATGTAAACCCCCATCTTCCAATGACCATAAGTACATCATTGTCGCCGTCTATTACTTCACCAAATGGGCGGAATCCATGCCCACCTTCAATTATACAGTTGACACCGCTGCCCGTTTCTTTTTTAACCATGTTATCACTCGATTCGGGGTTCCCAAACAGTTGGTCTCAGACCATGGTTCACACTTCAAAGATTCCATTTGGTGTGAGTTATCCACCCTACTGAAGTTCGAACATCAGGATTCCTCTGCTTACTACCCCCAAGGGAACGACCAAGCAGAGGCCATTAACAAAATCTTAAAAACCATCCTCCAACGCACTGTTGGCTAGCATAAGTCCAATTGGCACCACATGTTGTTCCCTACCTTATGGGATTACCGTACATCCACCAAGACCGCCACTGGTTTTACCCCGTTTCATTTAGTTCACGGTGTAGAGTCTGTCCTCCCCATCGAGTGTCAGATACCTGCCTTACACATTGCCGTCGAGCTTCTCCCAGACACCTCCCCACTCGAGCAACGTCTGCTATCACTATAACAAGCTGATGAAGACCGTCGTGCCACTCTCCAGACCATTGAAGCCTCCAAGAACCGCTCCAAAGCTAGTTACAACAAACATGTACACCCTCGAACATTCCGTGAAGGGGACCTCGTCCTCACCTATGACCAAGCCCACGACAAAACTGGTAAAGGAAAGTTTGAATCCATGTGGCAAGGCCCCTACATTTTGCAGACCTGCCTCGGTAATGGGGCATACATTTTAACTAAATCTGAAGGTCACCCTTTGCGCAACCCCCGTAATGGGTTGTACCTTAAACGCTTTTATCCCTAAATAAACCCACGGCCCCATTGGTCCGCGTTGTACAGTTTGCTCTCTTTTTGTTTTTCACATTTTTTACCACAATATTACATTCCTCATTTTTGCATGACCACAGATGGACCATCGTCCACCTCATTACATTGGCTTCGCCGATGGAGCAAGCCGCTGGTCTCCCAACCTGGCTTCTGTAGCATGGGTCTTATATTCCCCTTCACATGAATTGATTCACCTCGACGGGATATGTATAGGCGCTGCTACCAATAACTAGGCAGAGTATGATGCTATGACCGGTCTCCTGACTGCTGCCCTCCAGATGGGCATATGTCACCTTCATGTGTTCCTTGACTCCCAACTACTTGTCTCCCAGCTCAACAACTGCTACCAGGTGCGTGATCCCTGCCTCTTTAGAAAATTCCTGCGCACAAAACAACTCAGCCGACAATTTGAATCCATAACATTCACCCATGTCCCCTGGGCTCAAAATAGTGTCGCAGATCAAATGGCTAACAACATCCTCGATTGGCACATCAATCACACCATGTAAAACCTCCGTCATGCATCATCATACCATAACATCTCATAAAAATATATAAAAACCCAAAAAGATTTCAAGGGGCATCCACGTGCCTATCATCACATAAACATTTGCATCCATGTGCAATAAAAATAAAAACACATTCATATACAGGGGCATCCACGTGCCTAGTCCTACATACATAATGGGGCGTCCATGTGCCTAACATCCTACACTACTTGCATCCACATGCAGTACAAACATATAACAAACCATAAGCGCATCCACGTGCGTACACTAAATCATCATCGCAAAAAGGTGCATCCAAGTGCATATATATATATATATATATAAATGAATGTCAAACATGTCCTGAGTACCCCCGTACTCAGCTATACAAAAAAAAATCTATACATCCCTACGCCTCATAGAATACATGCCATAGCTACAAAATCGGGGGGGGGGAGTCCCCTATACTCCCTAATGAGAGTCATAACCTGCATCAGCTGCCTCCGAGTCCTCCCCTCGCTCCTCCTCTGGCAGCTCCTCATCCCCTGCGGGCTCATGTGCCCGTCCCCTGTCCGCTAAGATGGCCACCCGGATCGCTATCGACCGGAACTCCCGTGGCGCCCTCATGCAATCCTAAATCACCTCCGGATCCATGTCCCGCCACCCATCATCGGTCACTCCCACCAGCAACCGATCCAAAAGCATCTGTACGGACTCCAGAGTCCCCTCCCCGTCCTATTGACGCACCTCTCCTCGGCCTGGTAGCGCTAGTACCGCCACGTGCCCCCTGCGCGCTATATGCCCTAGCGGTGGTCTCGGGCCAACATTTGTAGATCACACATCAGTCAGCAACAATATATCAAAAAACCTATCATACACAAATCTTGACATCCATAACATGCAATAAAATCAATACGTACCATCTGGTCCCCATGCCTGTCTTGGCGCCCGTGGTGCCTCTGGATCCCCGGTGTAGTCCATATCTCTGTATGGAAAGTCATCCAGTTTCATCGACATCTGTAGCCACTACAGGTACAGCTCTTGAGTGAAGTATCTACCCACCTCACCACCACCCCGGCGGCGCATCATCTCTCCCCACCGCACCATGCACGGCTCCCTCGGTCCTCCAGCCTTGACCGGCACCCGCGGCCACAGTGTAGGTACCCGCTCCATGAAAAAAACACATAGAAAGGATCCATAACAGAATCCCTTGCCAGATTCCTTCACCGATGTTAGCTGCCACTGCACACAAGTGAGGAAAATCTGGCCCCACGCATAATAGACACCATCTAGTACCCGCTCCACTAGCTGCATCTGGCCCCCAGACATCTTCTCAGGTGACTGGGACCCAAAAACCCGAACCACGCATGCCGCAATAGCCTGTACTGCTGGCTCCTGAAGGTCCACCACTCGGAGTGCATTCCTCTGCACCCTCGCCTCTGGAACACAGTATCGCTCCAGCATATCCTCCATATCTACATACACGGATACTCGTGGCTGCGTATCTGCCACCCTACCCAGATAGGGCAACCCTGTCAAGAAGTAGACATCTGCAAGGGTGAGATCCACCCTCTCCCCCTGCAACCTGAATGCTTGTATGTCTGGCTCCCAGAAGCTCACTAGCCGGTTCAGCAGCAGCGCTGCTGACCGCATCATCGGTACTTTTGCGAACTTCAGAAGTCCGCACAATCCTAGCGTCGACCGCACATGGCGGTCCCTCTGGATAACCTCTACTATCTCGTCCAGGACCTCCCGCTCTCGCCACAGCACCAGCGGCATCCTGTCAATCACACAAGGCAAACTCATCAGACTCATGTCAACGAAGTAAACATGCACCCTGCCCAGGGAACCCTAACAGCTCGATCCCAATCGCAGCTTTAGGACCCCTTGCTGCGGTTTCCGACTGTGGCTATCAGGGTTACAGTCGCGGTCCCAAACCGCGCCTGTAGGAGCCGAACTCGCAGTTTCAAACCACGTGTTCAGCCTCAAAACGTGCGGTACAAGACTGTGTATTCCGACCCAAACATCACGGTCCGCAACCGCGTGAAACACCCTGAAACCCGCGGTCCCCGACCGCGGTTCCACCCCACAAACCCGCGGTCCACCCACGTGGACCGTATAATAAATCCCCTGGGACCCACCACCCTACCCCGAACCCAATGAAAATGCAGGTATGAGTTTGTCGGAATACCTGTAACTCCTGGATCTGAAAACTACCGATCGGATCATCCAGAAACGCCACCTCAGCTCTGGTCCACTCTGATCACTAGTCAAAGTCAACAAGTCCAAATGACACTTGTCATGTTGGTCCCATTCACTATTTATAGTCCATTGACTTTTTCTTGTTTTGGCCATTCTGAACCCATACGGAGTCCATTTTTCGAACCGTTTCCACCACTAGCATCAGCACGACGATACCGTCATGATGGTCCACTCGTTTTCTTATTTTTTCCACATCAATTTTTTGAGCATTTTTTTGACACCACTTGTCGCCTCGGTTTGCATGCCACTTCGACTGCTCTCCATTTTTTGGTATATTTTATATCATTGGATTCATTTTTCCGAGCCCGTGACAATGCTTGAGATCATTTCTCGCTCTCACCCCCAGATTTTTTGGGTATTTTTCCAAAATGCCCCCCCGTCCCCTCGGTTTGCGTGCCACATCAGCCGTTATCCGTTTTTGACACTTTTTATATCACCGGATTCATTTTTCCGAGCTCGTGATGATGCTTGAGATCATTTCTCACTCTCACTTGGTACAGTTTCAACATTGTGTCCCGACACCTTGCTGCCTCGATTTACGTGCCACATCGGTCGCCATCGGATTGTTCCACATTTTTACATGAGCCATTCACTCCTGCCATACAACAATTATTTCGTTATTTTTCCACCATTCATTATCCCGCAAGGAGGCCCACCAGTGTTCCCCCCTCCCTCGTTCTTGGTCATCATTAGTCTTCTTTGATTAAGCACTTCCTCCTTGCCTGGCAATTGCTTTTGTTCGGTATAATTTTATCCCTTTTTTGGGTCGGACAAGTCCTTTACGAAAAAGGCACTTAGGGAGTTTCTGTTAAGCTCTTTTATGACTCCTAAAACAATGAAAAGATTGCCGAGCAATCTTGCTTCCTTTCATGCTCGTTAAAGTACCTGAAAGGGTGTCTATCTGGTATAAGTTTACCCCTTTTCCGGACCTGGTAGAATAATTACGAAAAAGGAATACTCTAGTCACACCGGCTACAAGAGTTCTTCATTGCATCCTTTTATGCTTCTTCGGGCCTTGGAGACTAACACACAAAAAAGCAACCCCCTGGAGTCTTCTTATCGCTTTCAGACTCTCTAAAATTGAAAGCAATCACGAGCATGAACTGTCTTGGGCTTGTACAAATCCACACGACACTACCATTCCATTATTTTAGATTCTTCTTATCGCTTTCGGACTCCTTAAAATTGAAAGCAATCACGAGCATGAATTGTCATGGGATCGTTTAAATCCACACGACAGTACCATTTTACACACACTTCTTCTAGTTCCTTAACCCATGAAGAAGTTCCCCCGTGCCTCTTGGCACTATGATCGATCATCTCGGCAGCACCCCCAATCAGGTCACCTTTGTTCAGAGTAGTTTGCAGTCTCCTGCCATTTTACACCAGCTTGAGTATCCCTCATCCTAGTCACTATCCTTGATCCAGTACAGCTATGATCCCTTTTCCACTAGTCAGTTTCATATGCTTCCTGATCATCCCCGCCATCATACTCTGAACAAAGGAAGTTTGAGTCCACCCACTCTACTTGCCCAGCTATCCCCCACAGTCTGTCAGTCCTACCATCAGTACTCTCACACTTCGGTTCTCCACCTCGCGCTCCTGTCAAGGAAACATCATTGCCTTGATAGTTGTAGGTCTCCCTCTATCAACGACAGCCCCTCTATTCGAGAGGATAGACCCAGAGGTCCCTGCGCCTTGGACCCATCACCATCTGTGGTGAGTGCCTACGGACCATTTTGAGAGGAGTCATCATTTCCTCTCCGAGTGGTTGTTTCTCACATGATCGACTTCAACACGTTGATCGCATCGTTGAGAATCGTGAAGGGTTTATATCCCTTCCATTATTGGTCGAAGACCCCGGATCTCCCCCGACTCTAGCACATTGGTGAGTCACTTCGGAATGCCCAGTTATATGTTCCCGTGGATGTCTGGGTTGCGTTGGCGGTTGTATTCGGAAGCCATCCAGTTATATGCTTCCTTGAGTACCCAGTTCAGTTCTAGTTCAGTGTACCATTGAGAGTATGACTCCTTGTCACTATGATCCAGTAGCTCATCAGTTCCTCTGGTACCCCACTCAGCAACACTGTTGTTATTCCAGTGTATCAGTTCTTCAGCTTGGACATGGTTAGCCCAGCAGTATGTCCCAGATTTGTGTCCCCTATGGACCCTTATGATGTACACAGTGGTTCTCTATGTATCCTACGGATCCCCCTTTTTGGGCCTCACAGTTCTTTTTATGTATCTTGATACGAGCATGGGTATGCCCGCCTCGTCCATATATTGAGATTCTTCCTCATTCATTATTTGAGGCTATGTATATTTTAGGTCCCCATGTTTTGGACCCCATTGTTATTATTGTTCTATATCTTGATACGAGCATGGGAATGCCCGCCTCATCCATATGATCAGATTATTCCTCATCCATTATTGAGGTTATGTACTTTAAGTTGTTGCAGTTTGTTCGGGACCGTTGTTCCGGGCTCCAGTTTGTTTCTTCTCTTCTCCACACCCCAGGAAAACCATACACGACTTATGATGTCTATCAGCCATACGATGAGCTCCTGCCCTCACACATCAGGGGGTAATCTGTTAACACCCAAAAAGTGCTCACTACCTCATCTACCCCATTACATGACTCATTTGTCCATATTTCCTACCATATCTACCCACAAAACCATCAAAAAGCCTCCAAAAGGCTAAAAAACCCCTTTTTACCCCAAAATTATCCAAAATTCCTCCAAAATAGCAAAAACCCTCTAAAAAGGGAATAAAAAATATAAAAAAAGGAGGAAAAAACCCTATACAGCCGACCTAAACCATATGGTTCCCAAAACCATAGGCCAGCACTCCACCACTAAAAACCTATAAATAGGTGATGGAGACCCCTCATTTCACATCCACAGTAAAATACACCCTTACTCTGCCAAAATCACTCTCGAAACCCTAGCTCACCCTTGAGCTACTTTCATCCTTGAGTGCCCCTTTTGGCCCATTTCCAACCTTTTGGAGAAAGAGAAGGAGCAAAGCTGGAGTTTGGAGCAACCCTCTTGGACCATTGCAAGAACTTCACCAACCTCTACACCTGAGGTAAAATTTCAATACAAAAAAGAAATATCTTCACCATATTTCATGTTTTTGTTATGTTTATTAATGCTCATGCTAGTTTAGAATTTGTGTCAAAACCCAAAAATTCCGAAAAATTTAAAATTTTTAAGATAGCAATAAATGATATTAAATGCAGCCACATCACTGTTTGTTTAGCTTCCGTGGTTGTAAATGTGTCTGAATGATCTTTTGTTATACTTAAATGTTGTTATGGGTTCCTCTTTTCTACTACTGATTGTTTTATTGTTTTGTAACCACAAGGGGGAGTTTGTATGTTGAGATGGGCTTACTTAGCTTACGAGCTAATGTAATCGATTTTCTGTCTCTTATAGATATACAGGTAATAGCGCTCACTACCTTTAAATCTTTCAAGTATTAAATATCAAATAGCAGTACCAATTCATTCAGTAAAAAGTGTAACATGCCAACCGGTTTTTATCAAGTCATCTTAAAGGTAGAAGGTCTTCCTGCCTCTTGCTAAGTTCTAATTCTGAATATGTTTGAATTTATACTTTAATTTGCAAAGGATTTTGAGTTAAAAATTATCACTATAATTGTATTTCTCTTACCTTCAGCAATTGCAGGGTTTACCTGTCAGTACATGTTTTTCTATTATTAAGTTTAAGGATTTTCCTAGTTTGGTGTCGTCTCCTTGTTTCCATATATGATACTTTGAACAAATTCCATAAACATGTTTGGATTTAGTCTTTCGTTTCCAATATTTGACTGAAATCCTTGTGTAATAAGGATGGCAAAGGACCTTTCTCCTTGAGATAGTTTTTATGATTTGCATAACTTAGTTTTCATTAGTTAAGCTCCATAAGGAAGAATTGACGAGTGATGACTCAGCTGTGCAACGCTATCTCTATACAAAATTGTCATTTATTTTTGACCTACATCTCTACAATAACTTAGAAAGTTAATAGAGATATAGTATCTCTTATTCTTTCTCATTAGGTTAGGTTATAAAATTTAGTGATCGGTTTGCAAATAGCATTTGATTTATTTAAAAACTACCTCCTTGGCCATTTTTATAATCATTGATAACATACTCTATGTTTGGTACAGACTCCAAGTCTAAATCTCAAATGCTAATGTCCAAGCAAGTTTCTGTTGATTATAATACAACGTATTAAAGACATCATTCTAGGGTTTTGATTATTATAAGAATGATATGTGAATTATCCATTATGAGGATCTTACAATAATGTTTTATCTATAAAAAAATTATGAGTTTTTATTTTTCAACAATGATAAGAATATCATTGAGATCTTTGAACCTTATTGTCATTATCACTATTATAATGATTGTAGGTCCAAGTATTATGGCTCTCCAATACCAAATCGAAGCATGTGTTAACATGGAGATTTTGGAAAGTTTGGAACTATGGTTTATCACCATAATTGGGTATCATTGCTATGATTTTAAATTGATTGACAATAATTGGGAATGAGACTATGGAGTCTCGACCCACCGCATGTAAATATTTAAGCTGCTACGTGGTTAAACAAGAGCCAAGTGCTTGGCGATATAAAACATTGGACCCAACCCTACCTCGTCATTATCCTTCACCTTCGGGCTCAGGTCTTTCTGCAGCATCTCCAGGTATGAGTCCTTGTTATGGCGCTGTTGATTCAGCTTCCAGATTATTACAGTTCCCTTGCTTAATGTTATCGTTTGGAAGTCTCTAGGATTGGCGGTTGACAGATATGAGAGTGTTATGATTCCTAGGGTTTATCCCTGGAATTCTTTTACTGGTCTGGTCTCCATTGTTACAGTATAATAGCAGCTTTCATGCTGTCAGCCTTCGTATTGTCCATAGCTTCGTCTGAGAGTCATTTGTATTCACTGGTTGGCAACTGTAGCTGGTCACGAATCTAGGGTTTGTATTTTTGTTAACCGTAGAATCCCTGTCACAGCGTGTTCATAACTCTCGGTGTGATTTTCTTAAGACTTCCATTCAGGGAAAAATAACCATTGCTTTTGATAGCTTAGTTACTCGGTGGCAAGGATGGGGTTTTTATACATCATGTGTTCGTGGTTAGCAGGATAGTTACTGGAATGGCAGCCTCCTTCAAAACCGGTAAGTTACTGTATTCTCCTTTGTGTTTGCAGTTACAAAGAAATTTTTTAAACAAAATAAAGTTTCTAACAGATATTTCTCTGTCTTGCAGGTCCCAGCTCTACTTACGGCATGGGTGGCACGAGCTTCAGCAAGTGGCGTTTCCGGGTAAGCCTGGTCCTTGCCATGGCATTTTCCTCCTTGTTGGTGGTCTATTCGGTTGGGGTTTTAGTTTGACAGAAAGACACTGTGGCTACAGCAGCCATGCTAAATCGTTTAACTGTATGTTTGAATGAAAATAGTAAGGGTTTAACCCTGTGTTGTATTGGGATGTTACGTCTTGGGTCGATTTGGTAACTATTAATTCTCTTTTGGCACTTAAGTTTTGCTACAGAGAAATGTATTGTAAAAAATTGTGGAGAACAAAGGCTGTGAGAGAGGTTACAGCCTTGGGTGTTTAATACTGTACCCGTAAACTTGCTCAGGGTTTCTACCCGGTTTTTGGATTTTAACTTACTAAGAATTTCTCCTGTCAATTCGTGCTGGTGTGTAATGCGTATGTTTGTAATTTCTATGCTTTTATAAATGCTGATATTAGGTATTTAAGCTACTGCCGTAGGTGAATTTCGTTGTCTGCAACCCTTGTGTTTATTTTAATTAAAAACGAATGCTGGGAGGATAGGGTTACACATGACCTCCACAGTCGTGGATGGTTTTAATTATTTAATTTATTGCTGTGATTATAAATTCATCGGGAGTTTAGAGTTAAGTGAAAGTTAATATATAAATAATAAGAACTCGATACTGAGTTGGAATATGGATTTGTTGTTTCGGTGGCTTGTATAGAGGATTAAAAACACTTAAACAGTGAACCTGAGTTATGACCGTAGTTAATATTGTTGTCTTAAATTCTAGAAAATTTCTTATTTTGACAAACTGAAAAGGTGGGGTTCGGTTCCAGCTCCACAGTCAAAATTTTATTTAGTTTCTTACTCTGCTATTACAATTTGGACTCTGTGGAAAACTGGAAGTTTTAAGGGAAGATAGTACTGTTCTGATAAGCTCGATGTCGAGCTAGCTAAGGTCCTGTTACTTATTTTGTTGTTGAAACCATAACTGGTTTATAAATTGTTAATACATACTGTTTGATGAATTTCTATTTCTTTATTGTAAATGTTTTCTATTAAGAAAAAGGTTGCGGCCATAAATGAAATTGATGCCTTATATATTTAATTTGCTAGGAATATCTAGAATGATAGGGTTTTGAATCGTTATTTATGATTTGTTTAAATGTTTATTATGTCAATAGGAAAAAGAATGACTCTGTCGATTCTGTGAAACAAGTGAAGAGTATAACTAGAAGTTTTAAACTCGATAAAGAGCTAACAATCCTATTCTGTTAAATCTAATACGATTCTGTTGGTACATGAAAGTTAAAGGGAAAATAATACTGTACTGTTCAAGTTTACTATCGTTCCTATTATTGTTTGTTTATTTTCTTATAATGTACAGAGTACTACTACTTTATAAATGAACCCTAATTTTCTATTCAACAAATATAATTAAGTAGGTTATAAATATAACTATAACTATTACATAGAGTATTAATATCCACTGCATAATTTGTAGATACATTAATGGTAATATAACATAAATATTACAACATACTGACGATACAGAAAAACACAATATCTCTTAAAATCTTATGACTGATACTCTAAGATATTAAATCCACCAAACTAATTAATTACTCCTCAGACATGTAAATAAAACACAACACACATTCATTCATCTCTAATAAACATAAAGAGGCAAAATGGCAGAACCTGTTGAGCTGTGGACAACAACATCAATGGGAGGCTGTTCCTCGCTACCAACTCCTGGAGAGTGCCCAAACAACACTTCTCAGGACCCCCGAGCTTGCTCTGGTCTCCCTGGCTAGAACTAGGTGCAACAAAGCAATTCACTCAGCCAAACAGCTACACTGGAACCAAGTTGCTGCAGCATCCCACTCAAACAATTTTCCTTACTGTCTTTCCCTCTTCCTCAATGGGACTCCTGAATAGAATTCACCTGAATGTATTCTCCCTCCAGAACTATATGAGCCCCCAGCTCAGTTCATTGAGTACTATTTAAAAGATTGCCTAGGCCTTTGTTGGGTTAACTGTCATTAATGAGCCACCTGCTCAGATTTCACTTTCTTGGGGAATCATGACCCCAAATATAGGGAAGTTGCCACCTGCAACTTAGGAAATGTTTGAGGATGCTGCCACTTGTCTTTTGCCTTTCCACCTAGTTCCATCCACCAGTTAGACCAGTAACCTCTTTTAACAGCTCTCCCATGCTGTTGTCTCCATAATTTATTTATTAATAATAAAATATTCAGAATTACACTCCATTCTAGTGACTCTGCTGAGTCATCAATTCCTACTAAGCATTAAATTTAACATAATGTCTTAGTAATATGATAAAACAATTACATTATTTTCACAAAATTGGGGTATGTGACATACACACCCCCTTAAAATGTAACATCATCCTCGATGTTACTTATTCCTCATCCTCAGCCACCTGCTGGAATAGATTTGGGTATGCTTCCTGCATCTTACTTTCCAGTTCCCAGGTAGCTTCTTCAGGACTAAGGTGCTTCCATTGCACCTTCAGTTGTCCAATTGTGCGGTTCCGCAGAGTAATCTCCCTCCTCCCGAGGATACAATCCGGTTCCACCAAAACTTCCCCTTCTGGTTCTACTTGTACAATGTTCCAATCAATAACATGAGTAGCATCATGAACATACTTTTTCAGAACAGAAATATGAAAAACATTGTGTACTTTTAAATTAGGTGGTAATGCTAGCTAATAAGCAACTTGATCGATTCTAGATAAAATTTCAAACGGACCACATTAACGTGGTGCTAACTTTGCACAACTCCCCAATCTTAGGGAGCTCTTCTTTGGTCTTACCTTTATGGACACATGTTCACCTACCTGGAACTCTTTAGGGGTTCTTTTCAAATCTGCTTGGCTCTTTTGTCGATCTTGGGCAATCTTCAAATTTTCCTGCACTTGTTTCGCAATCTGTTCCATCTCTTTTAACAAATCAAGACCTAACACTAATCTATCTACTGGATTACTCCAAGAGATAGGAGTGTTACATTTACGTCCATACAGAATTTCAAAAGGACTGAACTTAGCTGACGATTGATAGTTGTTATTGTATGCAAATTCGACTAAATGTAAATAGTCCTCCTACTTACCTGGTTGATCCTTAACATACATTCTTAGCAGATCTTCTAATACCTGATTAACTCTTTCAGTTTGTCCGTCCGTCTGAGGATGGAAAGAAGTGCTGAAATTCATAGTTGTGTTTAATCCTTTAAACAAATATTTCCAGAAATTCCCTGTGAATTTAGGATCCCTGTCTGAAATAATAACTTTTGGGACACCATGTAACCGAAAAATCTGTTTCAGAAATATATCAGCTATGTTTGCAGCCTTATAAGTGGTTTTGACTGGAATAAAGTGTGCTGATTTACTTAATTTATCTACTACCACCATAATTGAATCATTCTGATGTTGATTTTTGGGTAATCCAGTAATGAAATCTAAGCTGATTACTTCCCACTTCCAACTAGGAATAGGTAAAGGTTGCAATAACCCAGCTGGATGCTGATGTTCTGTTTTTACTTGTTGATAGTCCAAACATTTAGCTATATACTCAGCTGTTTCCGATTTCAAATTAGGCCAAAAATAGTCTTTTCTCAACATAGTGACAGTTTTCTGGTAGCCTGGATGCCCTGAGTAAGGGGTTTTATGAACTTCGTCCAGAATTAACAGCTTAACTTTCGGTACATTTGGGACATACAGTCTGTCTTTAAACAATAAAAATACATCTTTATTTAAACTATAACCCTTTATCAAACTTTCTGTAGCTTTTTCTTTAGCTATAGCTTGTAAATTTTGATAAAATTCATCCAATTTTGTCCCTTCAGCCAGCTGTTCATTTAAATCAGAGGTATAGGTGCTGCTAGCTGATATAAAATTCAGCCTTGCATTTTCTGCTCAAAGCATTAGCCACCTTATTTTCCTTTCCTTTTATGTGTTGAATTTCGAAATCGTATTCACTTAAGAAGGCCAACCACCTTGCTTGCCTTGCATTTAAGTTAGGCTGATCTAAAAGGTATTTAAGACCCTTATTATCAGTCATTAAGGTAAACTTTCTGCCTATTAAGTGGTGTCGCCACATCTTTAAGGCATGAATAACAGCAGCTAGTTCTAAGTCATAAGTGGCATAATTCTTTTCATGAATTTTCAGCTTCCTGGACTCATAAGCAATGACATGCCCATCCTGAGTCAATACTCCACCTAAACCATCATGACAAGCATCGGTGCAAACCACGAAATCCTTATTAGGATCTGCTATTCTTAGAATAGGCGCAGTTGTTAATAAAGTCTTTAACTTCTTAAATCTTTCTTCACACTTCAAGTTCCAATCAAACTTCTTGCCTTTCTTTTGCAGGGAAGTGATTGGGTTGGCTATTTTTGAAAAGCCTTCAATGAATCTCCGGTAATAACCGGTAATTCCCATGAAGGACCTAACATCTGTTACATCTTTTGGTACTGGCCAATCCTCGATTGCCCGGATCTTTTCAGGATCAACTGAAATCCCTTCCTTAGTGACTACATGACCTAAGTACTGGATTTCATCTTTGAAGAAGTCACACTTACTGAACTTCGCAAAGAGATGCTGCTCTCGTAGTTCTTGTAAGACTATCCGTAAATGTTCTTTATGCTCCTCTTCACTCTTAGAATAAATTAAAATGTCATCGATGAATACGACAACAAACTTATCTAAGTATTTATGCATTATGTTATTCATTAGGCACATAAAGACGGCTGGGGCATTAGTAAGCCCGAATGGCATTACGACAAATTTGTAATGACCATACCTCGTTCTGAAAGCTGTCTTAAATATGTCTTCTTCTTTAATCCTCACCTGATGATAACCCGATCTCAGGTCTATCTTAGAGAACACCATAGCTCCACGTAGCTGATCAAAAAGATCATCTATGCGATGCAACGGATATCTGTTTTTAATTGTCATCTTGTTCAGTTGACGGTAATCTATGCAAAGTCGCATAGTTCCGTCCTTCTTTTTAACAAAAATTACTGGTGCTCCCCAAGGGGACACACTAGGTCGAATGTAATTCTTATCTATTAACTCCTTTAACTGAGTTTTTAATTCGTTAAGCTCCAAAATATTCATATGATACGGAGCTTTTGAACTGGGTACAGCACCTGGTACCAGCTCAATTGCAAAATCCAGTTCTCTCTTGGGAGGTAATCCTGGGATTTCCTCCGGGAAAACATCAATAAATTCATTTACTACAGGGATATCCTCTACTGTTATCTTGCTGATTTCAGACTTATCTGTCTCATTTGTAATAGTTACAGCGTAAGCTTTGCACCCTTTTCTGACTGCCCTTTTAAGTTGTAAAGCAGAAATCTGCCTGACTACTGTTTTCCTAGGAATACCCCTAACAGTTACAGGCTGTTCATTATTGTTCACACACCTAAAAGTTTTGTCAAAACAGTTTAAAACTACCTTATGCTGTTCTAACCAGTCCATACCGATAAGTATGTCATAAGAGCCAAGTGGCAAAACATTTAATTTAACAGTGGTCTTAAAATCATTCATATCTAGGACACATTCCTTAACATAACAGTTTACCTTCCTTTTTGCCCCAGTAGCTAGTTGTACGGACCAAGAATTATCAAACCTTTCAACATTCAGATTACATTTTTCTACTAGCTGGGGTGAAATATAACTAAGACTAGCACCCGAATCTATTAAAATAGTTACAGGGATTTTGTTAATCATACCTCCTACTTCCACCATGGAATTTTGATAGTCAGCTTGGCGGTTCTCCAATGCTGCATTGATTCGGGGCATAGTTCCTGCAAAGTCTCCAACAGTCATTTCATCTTGTATAGTATGAATATTGCTGTTTGGCTTCTTCCGATTTGGGAAAACTGAAGCATAGTGTGGGCCATTGCACTCCCAGCACTTAACAGGTTCTTTTCGTTCAAAATTTTTAGTGTAGTTTCCATGATTGTTAGGGCCTCCTTGCTGCCCTTGAAATTGTTGGAATGATTAGCAGCTCCATTTTTGTTTCTCTGGAAGCTTTTACCATTAAAATGGTTTCCGTTCTTGTTATTCTTGAAATTTTTCTGTGGTACAAACTCTTTTTTCCTGTACTCCAGCTGATTACTGTTCTTTTTAGCCTTCCAGTTAGCTATCCCTTCTTTCTTTTTATTCTGTTCAAAACAGAAATTGGCCTTTTGCATAGCCTCTTCCAGATTTTTGGGGTTATCATATTCAATTCTGTCCTTGATATGATATGGCAGGAAGCTAAGAAACCGCTATATTTTAGGTTTGTCTTCAACAAAATATGGCACATATCTTAACAGACTTAAGAACTTACTGTTTAAGTCCTTCATAGTCATAGATCCTAGCTTTAATTCATAAAATTCCTTGGCCCTCTCCTCATAGTACTGTTCGGACATAATTTTTTTTTTGAAGTATCTTTTAAAAGTACTCCAATTGACCTCTTTTTCTTTGATCCCCTTGACCCTTTTCAAGTCTTGCCACCATATATCTACCTTTCCAGAAAGGTTGTAGATGGCCATTCGTGCCTTCAGCTGATTTGAGTAGTTGTAAATCTGGAAATATTTTCTCATCCCGGATAACCAGGATTCTGCCTCTTCTCCTGTCTCAGATTCTCCATTGAAAGTTGGGGGTTTTATTTTCTTAAACTCCCTGGAAATCTCTTCATAAGGTCTGCACTTTTTCTTTCTGTTATGCTGCTCAGCTTCACTGCTGTCACTAGTAGTGTGATAGCTGTGTTGTTCCCTTCTTTCTTCAGATGATGAACTGCTGTCAGATTTAGCTGGTTTCATCCTTTTAGACCCTCTTTGATGACTAACTTCTTCAGATTCAACTCTTTTGCTTCTTCCTTCTGTCTGAAATTTTTCTATCAATAATTGATTTAGCTGCTCTTGAGTTTTCAGAATCCTTTCATTATCCTTCTTGACTGTTTCTATTTCCGTCTTTAAACCTTTTATGGTTTGCATCAGTTCTGAGGAGTGAGCAATTACCTCCTCTGTCACAGGTTCTCTCGACATCTATCTTGTCGCAGTGTTTGGAGATTCCTCCTCAGCATATTCTCCTAGCTTTTCCATACCTGCCTGTTAGATTCAGAAAAAGGAAATTTTTCTGCTCTGTATATATAAAACAGAAAATACAAGTTAGTACATGATATATATATATATATAAATTTTTCTTTTCACTGGCACTGTTCTGCGGAAACTAGTTGAGCCATATCAAGGCCTAGTGTATGAACCATGCTCTGATACCACATGTCGAAACCCAAAAATTCCGAAAAATTTAAAATTTTTAAGATAGCAATAAATGATATTAAATGCAGCCACATCACTGTTTGTTTAGCTTCCGTGGTTGTAAATGTGTCTAAATGATCTTTTGTTATACTTAAATGTTGTTATGGGTTCCTCTTTTCTGCTACTGATTGTTTTATTGTTTTGTAACCACAAGGGGGAGTTTGTATGTCGAGCTGGGCTTACTTAGCTTAAGAGCTAATGCAATCGATTTTCTGTCTCTTACAGATATACAGGTAATAGCGCTCACTACCTTTAAATCTTTCAAGTATTAAATATCAAATAGCAGTACCAATTCATTCAGTAAAAAGTGTAACATGCTAACCGGTTTTTATCAAGTCATCTTAAAGGTAGAAGATCTTCCTGCCTCTTGCTAAGTTCTAATTCTGAATATGTTTGAATTTATACTTTAATTTGCAAAGGATTTTGAGTTAAAAATTATCACTATAATTGTATTTCTCTTACCTTCAGCAATTGCAGGGTTTACCTGTCAGTACATGTTTTTCTATTATTAAGTTTAAGGATTTGCCTAGTTTGGTGTCGTCTCCTTGTTTCCATATATGATACTTTGAACAAATTCCATAAACATGTTTGGATTTAGTCTTTCGTTTACAATATTTGATTGAACTCGTTGTGTAATAAGGATGGAAAAGGACCTTTCTCCTTGAGACAGTTTTTATGATTTGCATAACTTAGTTTTCATTAGTTAAGTTCCATAAGGAAGAATTGACGAGTGATGACTCAGCTGTGCAACACTATCTCCATACAAAATTGTCATTTATTTTTGACCTACATCTCTACAATAACTTAGAAAGTTAATAGAGATATAGTATCTCTTATTCTTTCTCATTAGGTTAGGTTATAAAATTTAGTGATCGGTTTGCAAATAGCATTTGATTTATTTAAAAACTACCTCCTTGGCCATTTTTATAATCATTGATCACATACTCTATGTTTGGTACAGACTCCAAGTCTAAATCTCGAATGCTAATGTCCAAGCAAGTTTCTGTTGATTATAATACAAGGTATTAAAGACATCATTCTAGGGTTTTGATTATTATAAGAATGATATGTGAATTATCCATTATGAGGATCTTACAATAATGTTTTATCTATAAAAAAATTATGAGTTTTTATTTGTCAACTTGATAAGAATATCATTGAGATCTTTGAACCTTATTGTCATTATCACTATTATAATGATTGTAGGTCCAAGTATTATGGCTCTCCAATACCAAATCGAAGCATGTGTTAACATGGAGATTTTGGCAAGTTTGGAGCTATGGTTTATCACCATAATTGGGTATCATTGCTATGATTTTAAATTGATTGACAATAATTGGGAATGAGACTATGGAGTCTCGACCCACCGCATGGAAATATTTAAGCTGCTACGTGGTTAAACAAGAGCCAAGTGCTTGGCGATATAAAACACTGGACCCAACCCTACCTCGTCATTATCCTTCGCCTTCGGGCTCGGGTCTTTCTACAACATCTCCAGGTCTGAGTCCTTGTTATGGCGTTGTTGATTCAGCTTCCAGATTATTACAGTTCCCTTGCTTAATGTTATCGTTTGGAAGTCTCTAGGATTGGCGGTTGACATATATGAGAGTGTTATGATGCCTAGGGTTTATCCCTGGACTTCTTTTACTGGTCTGGTCTCCATTGTTACAGTATACTAGCAGCTTGCATGCTGTCAGCCTTCGTATTGTCCATAGCTTCGTCTGAGAGTCATTTGTATTCGCTGGTTGGCAACTGTAGCTGGTCACGAATCTAGGGTTTGTATTTTTGTTAACCGTATAATCCCTGTCACAGCGTGTTCATAACTCTCGGTGTGATTTTCTTAAGACTTCCATTCAGGGAAAAGCAGCCATTGCTTTTGATAGCTTAGTTACTTTGTGGCAAGGATGGGGTTTTTATACATCATGTGTTCGTGGTTAGCAGGATAGTTACTGGAATGGCAGCCTCCTTCAAAACCGGTAAGTTACTGTATTCTCCTTTTTGTTTGCAGTTACAAAGAAATTTTTTAAACAAAATAAAGTTTCTAACAGATATTTCTCTGTCTTGCAGGTCTTGGCTCTACTTACGGCATGGGTGACACGAGCTTCAGCAAGTGGCGTTTTCAGGTAAGCCTGGTCCTTGCTATGGCATTTTCCTCCTTGTTGGTCGTCTGTTCGGTTGGGGTTTTAGTTTGACATAAAGACACTGTGGCTACAGTAGCCATGCTAAATCGTTTAACTATATGTTTGAATGAAAATACTAAGGGTTTAACCCTGTGTTGTACTGGGATGTTACGTCTTGGGTCGATTTGGTAACTATTAATTCTCTTTTGGCACTTAAGTTTTGCTACAGAGAAATGTATTGTAAAAATTTGTGGAGAACAAAGGCTGTGAGTGAGGTTACAGCCTCGGGTGTTTAATACTGTACCCGTAAACTTGCTCAGGGTTTCTACCCGGTTTTTGGATTTTAACTTACTAAGAATTTCTCCTGTCAATTCGTGCTGGTGTGTAATGCGCATGTTTGTAATTTCTATGCTTTTATAAATGCTGATATTAGGTATTTAAGCTACTACCGTAGGTGAATTTTGTTGTCTGCAACCCTTGTGTTTATTTTAATTAAAAACGAATGCTGGGAGGATAGGGTTCCACATGACCTCCACAGTCGTGGATGGTTTTAATTATTTAATTTATTGCTGTGATTATAACTTCGTCGGGAGTTTAGAGTTAAGTGAAAGTTAATATATAAATAATAAGAACTCGATACTGAGTTGGAATATGGATTTGCTGTTTCGGTGGCTTGTATAGACGATTAAAAACACTTAAACAGTGAACTTGAGTTACGGCCGTAGTTAATATTGTTGTCTTAAATTCTAGAAAATTTCTTATTTTGACAAACTAAAAAGGTGGGGTTCGGTTCCAGCTCCACAGTCAAAATTTTATTTAGTTTCTTACTCTGCTATTACAATTTGGACTCTGTGGAAAACTGGAAGTTTTAAGGGAAGATAGTACTGTTCTGATAAGCTCGATGTCGAGCTAGCTAAGGTCCTGTTACTTCTTTTGTTGTTGAAACCATAACTGGTTTATAAATTGTTAATACATACTGTGTGATGAATTTCTATTTCTTTATTGTAAATGTTTTCTATTAAGAAAAAGGTTGCGGCCATAAATGAAATTGATGGCTTATATATTTAATTTGCTAGGAATATCTAGAATGATAGGGTTTTGAATCGTTATTTATGATTTGTTTAAATGTTTATTATGTCAATAGGAAAAAGAATGACTTTGTCGATTCTGTGAAACAAGTGAAGAGTATAACTAGAAGTTTTAAACTTGATAAAGAGCTAACAATCCTGTTCTGTTAAATCTAATACGATTTTGTTGGTACATGAAAGTTAAAGGGAAAATAATACTGTACTGTTCAAGTTTACTATCGTTCCTATTATCGTTTGTTTATTTTCTTATAATGTACAGAGTACTACTACTTTATAAATGAACCTTAATTTTCTATTCAACAAATATAATTAAGTAGGTTATAAATATAACTATAACTATTACATAGAGTATTAATATCCACTGCATAATTTGTAGATACATTAATGGTAATATAACATAAATATTACAACATACTGACGATACAGAAAAACACAATAGCTCTTAAAATCTTATGACTGATACTCTAAGATATTAAATCCACCAAACTAATTAATTACTCCTCAGACATGTAAATAAAACACAACACACATTCATTCATCTCTAATAAACATAAAGAGGCAAAATGGCAGAACCTGTTGAGCTGTGGACAACAACAACAATGGGAGGCTGTTCCTCCCTACCAACTCCTGGAGAGTGCCCAAACAACACTTCTCAGGACCCCCGAGCTTGCTCTGGTCTCCCTGGCTAGAACTAGGTGCAGCAAAGCAATTCATTCAGCCAAACAGCTACACTGGAACCAAGTTGCTGCAGCATCCCACTTAAACAATTTTCCTTACTGTCTTTCCCTCTTCCTCAATGGGACTCCTGAATAGCATTCACCGGAATGTATTCTCCCTCCAGAACTATATGAGCCCCTAGCTCAGTTCATTGAGTACTATTTAAAAGATTGCCTAGGTCTTTGTTGGGTTAACTGTCATTAATGAGCCACCTGCTCAGATTCCACTTTCTTGGGGAATCATGACCCCAAATATAGGGAAGTTGCCACCTGCAACTTAGGAAATGTTTGAGGATGCTGCCACTTGTCTTTTTCCTTTCCACCTAGTTCCATCTACCAGTTAGACCAGTAACCTCTTTTAACAGCTCTCCCATGCTGTTGTCTCCATAATTTATTTATTAATAATAAAATATTCAGAATTACACTCCATTCTAGTGACTCTGCTGAGTCATCAATTCCTACTAAGCATTAAATTTAACATAATGTCTTAGTAATATGATAAAACAATTACATTATTTTCACAAAATTGGGGTATGTGACAATTTGTGTTGTTTTATTACTTTCATTTATTGTTTATTGAACTGCTACTAAGGAGTCCATTCTCCTTAGTAGGTGCTCATTTGCACAAGCTAGGGTGAAAACCCTAGCTACAATCACACATGTGAGTTATTGGTCTCCCAAAAGCAAAGAAAAATATGATTGTTAATAAAGGGGTTTAAAAGTTAAAAGCTCCCAAGGGCTTAAATATGCCCGTGGGAGGTAAGGGTAAGCCCATAGGGCCTTGAAGATGCCCGCAGGGGCTAAAATATATGCCCGTAGGCAAATGAAAATGCCTGCAGAGGGGGCTATGGATGCCCGCAAGGGATAAATATGCCCACAAGGGCCAGGAAGAAGCCTGTTGGGGCTGAAGCTAAGCCCACAGGTGCTTAGGGGATGCCCGCAGGAGGTAAGGGTAAGCTCTCGGGGTCTTGATGATGCCTGCAGGGGCTTAGAGGAATATCATGCCCGAATTAAGAAGGAAGTGATGCCTACATAAGAGATGTGCCCGCAAACCAGAGAGAGCCCAAGCGAGCAGTATTGAAGGGGATGAAGCCCGCAGGATTGAAGATGATCTTGAATTAATTGATTGATTAATTAATTAAAACTTAAATAAACAGAATTACAATTAGAAAGATTAAAAATATCAGAGTTTTGAAAAGGCGTATTTATGAAAGAATACAAATGTCCAGAATAGCATTTCATGAAGAGGCACATGTTCAGAGCAAAAGGGTGTGAGTATTGAAAAGATATGAGGCTGTAAAGGTATGAAGGGAGTATTTAAACTAAAATGTAAAGAAGAAGAAGTGTGTGTCGGGTGTCTTAGTTGAAGCAGTATCAGGAACAAGCCGAGACCAATGAAAGTCCAGGATTGAAGAAATGATGTTTTGGAAGATCTGAAGAAATCAGGAAAGGGTGGTTCCAGGGCAGGCATGAATCCTGCAGGGGGTCGTAGCTTCCATCCAGTAGAAGATGGATAAAAGGGTGTCGTTGCATCCTTCCTGTAATAGAAGGAAAAATATCTAGGGTCTTGTAGCATCCTTGTCTGTAGCAGTAGGAAAAAACTAGGGTGTGGTTGCATCCTTTCTGTAGTAGCAGATAAACAATTTTGTAAAAAATTATCTTGTTAATGAGTTTGAATTTGTGGTTTGCTCTTTGAGGTTTCCACGATAAAATCCCGTGTCCTAACTTGTTTGATTCTTTGTGTGTCTTGTACTAATTGTTTTGATAAAGTAAAAATAAGGCAATACTAATTCACCCCCCTCTCAGTATTGCTGGATAATCCAACAATTGGTATTAGAGCAGGTTTCTTCACTACAGTATAATCAATGGAAGGCAGATCCTCATTAAGACCACAATGGATCAACATGAAGGATTAGCTACCAACAGACCTCCACTATTCACAGGAATTAACTATGCATACTGGAGTGAAAAATGAAGTGTCATCTAATGTCTCTTGGATGGAAGGTTTGGAGAGTAGTTGAAAAGAAGTATAATATAGGAGACAACCTACCTACAGAAAAAGAAGAACTTTACCAATATGAGGCCAATGCAAAAGCTATGAATGCAATCTTGAGTGGGTTAACAAACTCAGTGTTTGTGAAAGTCATGCAATGCAAGACAACCAAGGATGCTTGGGATAAATTAAAAATTGTCTATCAAGGAGCATCCAAAGTCAAACAATCAAAATTTCAGACATACAAAGGACAGTTTGAAATTCTAAAAATGAAAGAGGAAGAAAATATTGCAGAGTATCTAAGGGTAGACGAAATTTTTAATGCTATTAGAGGCCTTGGGGGAGAATTAAAGGAGAAAGAAGTAGTTGACAAAGTTCTAAGAACCCTGCCAATGAAGTATGACTCAAAGGTATCCAATCTAGAAGAACGAGATGATCTTGAAGACATGACAATAGATGAACTACATGGGATCTTCACTGCCTACGAGATGAGAAGAGGACAAGATGGACAATCAAAGAAAGAAGCAACATTTAAAGCCTTATCCAAGAACCAATCAAAAAGTTTAGATAATGAAGAATCCCTTTTCATCAAGAAGCTTGAGAGAGGTACTGGAAAGTACAAGGGAAAGGTACCTCTTAAGTGCTTTAACGATGGAATAATTGGACACTTTGGTACAAAATGTCCTTATCCTAAACAAAAGGGAAGTGATGAGAAATAAGTCTCAAAGAAGTTCAAAAAGGGAAAAACAGGAAACAAAAAGAAGTTCAATGAAAATAAGAAGATATTTTACACCATGGAAGATAGTGAAGATGAATACACAAGTGAAGATGAAGAAACAAAGATTCTATTCATGGGAATAGAAGCTGAATCTCAAGATGATGAATCAAGGGAAGAAGGAGAAGTAGATCTAAGATCTGAATTAATTAGTGCTCTTGATGAACTTGAAAAACGTAAGAAAAAGAACAAACAGTCAAACCAAATCATTAGTAATTTGAAAACCCAGCTTGAAGAGGCCAAGAAGATTGAAAGGGACCTAGAGTTACAACTCAAAAAGAGAATGCAAGAATCAAAGAAGCTTGAAGAAGAAATTATGCAGTTTAGAAAGAAGCTCGATGAAGAATCTATTAAATCAAAGTTTGAGAACAACTCAAAGGTTTTAGATGAAATCTTAAGTATCCAAATACCATTAAGTGATAAAACTGGATTAGGTTATGACAAAGAGAAGAATCCATAATGTTTTCCTCCTACACTCCAAAATAGAAATGAAAGAAGCTATGCTGCTGCACTGAAAAGGCCAATTGAGAAGGATAGTCAGAAGTCTGCTCCCTCATCCCATAATAAAGACAGAACTGATATGATACCTAAAGGACCAATGACAAGTAGAGTCCAACAGATCTTCTTTGGCCATTGCTACACATGTCATAATTTTGGACACATGGCTAGAGAATGCAAGCTAGGGCAGAATGCTTCAATAGAAGGTCAAGAACAAAAGAAGGAATGGAAGAAGATGGAATATATGAAGCAGGAAGATAAAACATTCCTCAAACATAAAAGAAAATTTTATGGATATTGTCACGACTGTCACAAGTTTGGTCACAAATATGTTGATTGCAGAACCGAGTGTTGAAATATTGTAACTTCTAAGAATATTCTATTTGTACTTTATCCAGAGATGTTTTATTCCTCCACTAGGACTTTATTGTATATCCGGAGATGTTCATTCCTCCGTCAGAATGTGGTAACTTGGGTTATTAGACTTCCCTAGTGGGGTTGGCCCAAAGTCAGTTGTAATGGGGTGTTTAAGTCCCCTGGTGGGGTCGGCCCAGTCAACATTATGTTGAGTGGTTAAGTTGGGGTCGACCTAGTTAGGTATTTTTTCTAGTGAGAAGTAAAGTATAAATAGAGGATGAGTGATCCTCATTTAACACACTCACTCACTTGTGAAACTCGCATAGGAGAGAAAGAGATCTGCAAAGGAGGAGAAGGAGCTCTTGTTTGGGGATTACATCTTTGTACTTGTTGATCATCTATATTGAGGAAGATTTGCTGGGTTTTCTACCCCATGAGGGTTTCCCAGGATAAAATTGTGTCTCTTGTGTTTATGTTGTGCTTGTTGTTCTTTCAATGATCATGTATATGCTATTGTTGTGAATGTAATATTGATGTTATCTATCTTAGCATATTGAATCTTAACATGGTATCAGAGCTATCCTGAAGGAAGGAAATGTATGGCACTTACGACACTTGTCTCACTTGCGACAATTTGAAAGTTAGGGTTTTGTATAGAAAAACCTAGTCATCGTGGTACTTTCACTATAAATCCATTTTGGAGAAGGTTTAGGATATGAAACTTGGACAGGCTGAAGATGAAATTTTCCTGTACCTTGTGTCCGAAGCTCAACCTCATATTCATTGTAATTTCTGAGATATGATCCATACAAGTTAGGGTTTCTGCCTCTTCCAGAATGCAATCCTAAACATGTGACCTAGGGAAAAGGTCATATCTTGGGATTGGAAGCTCCAAATGGAATTCCGTAAAAATTGGAAATTAGGGAACGGACTGTAGTTTCACATGTCCGAGTTTCAGAGGCTGAAGTTGAAACAATGACACGTGGAACTCCATACAAGTTCGCTATGTTGTTTCATCCCATAAACAAGTCATGTTGCGACACTTAGCATTTATCTCTCATGGAGAATCCATTGAAGCTCAGATCTGTGGGGTTGGAAATATGACAGGTCATGCTACCACAGGCCAAAGTTTCAGATCCTGCAGATCCTAAATTTTAGATATGTACCAGAAACAATACGGCACATATGAAATGTCTCAATAGAGGAAATCAAGAAAGAGGAGGAAGAAGCTCTCACTTAGGTTTTTCAGTTTTTAGGTATGGAAGGAACTGATACAATGTTGGAGACACCTGATGCAACATTGGAAACTTTGATAATGGATTTGGAATCCATTCATCATAGAAATTAATCCTCCATCAAAATGTTGTGGGAGGAAGGAAATTGAATATTAGGGTTTCCAAGTAAGAAGAAACCCTAGCAAAGTTGGGAGACTCATAGGGCAGCAATTAAGAAGGTTTAAATGGCACTGGTATTCTATCATCCTAGCACCATGAACATACATAATATGTTTACAAATGATCTACCTTGGATGTTTAGGGTTTTACCCTTATAGAGAAGACTACTTGACATGTATGACTTGAGAAGATACATGTATGTTTTGAAATCTGTTTCATGATTAAGTTTATAATATGTTTTTCTTCATATTATTGAGGTTAGTACAATCATGATTAATTCTAGATTGTCTGGTCACCTTAGTAAAAGTATGAATGCATGTGAATGATATAAGACATTCATTGATTAGGGTTATGACACTTATGATTGTACTAATGCCCTTGTGGTGTTGTATGAGGATGATGTTGTCTGCTAACATGAAAGGTACATCAAGAAAGACAAATCGAGTTCTATGACCATGATGACATGAAGACAAAGACTCATCCATAGTATTTGATCACATAGAATCTCTACTTACGAGATATGCATGAATTTGTTCTACTATGCTTAACTTATGAAATATGCAGGTTCTAGCACAAGGTCTCTAAATAATTGAAGAGAACAAAGAAGATATTGTTTGGGTATGCTAGACATAACCAAGCATGATAATCCAGGTATGTTTTCCTATATCAAGTTAGAATCCTACTTTGTGTTAGGATCTTAGGTAAGTATACTTGTGTATGAAATGATCATGACCATACATACTTAAGATTATTTAGAATCATAATGTTTTGATAGTATTGAGATTATACTAATGAATGTATGATTATGTATGAGATCATGAGGATGAAACTGATACGAACATAAAATAAGATAATAATTAAATAATTAATAATTAGGTTAACTAAAGTTAGGTTATGAAATGAGGTGTCTCCTCAACATCAAATTCCCGAGCCATATTTAAGGCAGGGCCATCATTGTAACATATCATGTTTTATCCTATGATAAAATATATTATTCTTATCTATTATTGAATATGAGAGTCGGATTCGACTATTAACTTAGTGAACGGAAACGTTCACTGCATTTGGTATCAGAGCTCGGATTCGGCTCCTACACTCAGATCTCGGTTTCGACTCTCCCTTTAGAGCTCGGTTTCGACTCCTCGCTCCTGCCTTGGCTATGCTCACAGCTTACGCTCTTTCTGATATGATCGCTCTAGCACGCCTTCCCCTTTTCACCACTCTGCCACACTCTCACGCCTTGACAGCTTCACGCCCTCACAAATACTCCACCACGCAGCCACACCTCCTCCTTCCTACCTCCAGCTCTCCACGCTTCCCTCCTCCATGCAGCCTCATCATCCGCACATCCTTCCTCGCTGCTAACCCTCCTATACACCAAACTCCTCCCCCGCGCAGCCACACCTCCTCCTTCCTGCCTCCAGCTTGGCCCTCCTTCCTCCCACTACACGCCCTCTGCCCACTCCCCCACCTCCTTCCCTGCCCCGCGCTACTCCACGCAGCTCCCTCATCACTTTCCCCCGTGTTTCCCCTCTCCAGCACCACCACTCTACTCCTCCACGGCCACACCCTCTCGCCCTCCCCCCACTGCGCCCTTCCACCTACACGCCAAACTCCCTCTGTAGCCACGTCTCCACCACGCCTCCTCCTCGAAGCCGCCATTCCCTCTTTCAACCCTAATTCAAAAAAATTAAATTTTAATTAAAACAAAAATTATTATAATAAATTAAATATTATTATATAATATTTAATATTATTACCATTTTGTTTTTATTAAAATTTTTACTATCAAAAGTTTGCCATAAAATTATATAATTATAATAATAATCATATTATTATATTATATATATATATTTTTACTTCATTCACTCTTACCTATTCAAAAACTTCATAGTGATATTATTATTACAAATAATAATAATAATAATTATTTAATAATTGTTTCACAATTATTAATTAAAAAAAAAGAGAGAAGAAATACCGAAAGAAGACAAGAAGAAGTCAAGAAAGACAAATTATCACCGAAAAGGTTGAAGGAAGAACTATCATAGAAGTCAAGTCAATTGAAGACTTAGCAAAGAAGTCAAAGGCCATCTATAGTCCAGAATGAGCATCCATCACTGAAGAAGTCGAAGACCATGGAAGCCGGTTTGCGACTACAAATAGAGGAATTAGAAGCCACGTTAAAACGTTATAAAAACGACAATGAAAGATTGCGCGACATAAATAACAATTCAGAAATAAGAATTGAATTACAAGAAAGGTGCAATCAAATAAAAATCTCTGACCAAGAAAGGCGTATAGAAAAATTGTATGCACAAATTGATGAATTAAAAGCCGAAAATGAATTCAATCAGAGGTCAGTAAATCAAGATATAAAGAAGGAAATAAATAATTACGAAGCAGAAATAATACGCTTGATCAAAATCGTTAGTGACAAAGATGAAGAACTAACTCAGATACGACATAAATTAGAAAGTCAAGAATCAGAGGTCGGCCAATGTCGACAACAAATAAAAGTTCTTCAACAACAAAATGACGACTCTAAAAAGGCACACAAAGTGGAGAACGCAAAGAGTAATAAAACACTATCCAACAAATCCGAAGAAATTTTCAGATTAAGATTTCATAACAAGCCACTAGTCACAAAAATTAAGATGCTGAAAAATAGTCGGAAGACAGAACAATCTACGGAAGACATTGAAGGAAAACTTCTAGACAAGCAGGAAGAAAATAGTTGCATTAAAAGTCATAATGAAGACCTTAAGGAACAACTTAAGAAGTATGAAGATGAAAAAAAATCGTAGGTCGAATTGATCAAGAAGTTTCAAAATGATAATAGGCAGTTAGGAGACAAGTTGGAAAAGATACATAATGAAACCTTAAAACCTCAAGAGACGAAAATAAAACTCCTAGCTCAGATCAATGCTCAAAAGATGACGCTCTTAAAAGAAAATGACATTGTGAAAATTCCCTATCGACACCCCAACCATAAAAGCCGATATTCTGAAAAGTGGGAAATGTCGAAAGACGATGGTACTAATGTGATCAAAGCTCTTAACGACCGATCAGTGGGGAATCCCAACAGCCAGCAACAAATCAATTTGGGATGGATTGACCCATCCACATATCGGAAGTTATGCTCTACACTTAGCAGTTTGTATCGACATGTTTCGTCAACCATGACATCGCAAAGAACAATGCGACAAAATTATAAGGCTTTGAGGACAAAGCCTTTCTAAGAGAGTGGCAATGCTACGAACAGAAAATAAGATAATAATTAAATAATTAATAATTAGGTTAACTAAAGTTAGGTTATGAAATGAGGTCTCTCCTCAACATCAAATGCCCGAGCCATATTTAAGGCAGGGCCATCATTGTAACATATCATCTTTTATCCTATCAACAAATATATTATTCTTATCTATTATTCAATATGAGAGTTGGATTCGAATATTAACTTAGTGAATGGATACGTTAATTATTTAATTATTATCTTATTTTATGTTCGTAGCAGAAACTAGTGCACACTTAAGCATGCATAGTGGTCTAGGATGGATAGAAGTTCAAAGACATATAATCATGATGCTGTCATAAAGGGAAAATAGATATCAAGCAAGAGGCAACCACACGAAAAATATAAAAGATAAGTATTTGAGTTGTTATTTGAATCTCTGAATAGTTAATGATATTGCTCATAATAGTTGTATGCATATTTGTATTCCTAGAATATATCATGCATAGTGTAAGCATTCATATAGCATTGAACAGTATACTACTAATATGCATATGATGGGTAAGTTGGACAAACATTCCATTGTTTCTTATCTAGAATGAAACCTCTTTGCTGACATGCTGAGAGCTATGCACGCTCTTGATAGTATGTTCTGGTAGAGATGGAAGGCATCTAGATAGCCATTGTATGCATACATGATATGGAAAAGTGTTGTGCCAAAGTATTGGTCAAGATAGTTGCATAACTATGTGAATCATATCAGTATGCATAATAGGTTATCATGTCAACATGATTTGATGATTATGAAGTATTACTAATCATGTAATTAAATCTGATTTGTAGGAAAGATCATGAAGAATGATGAACACTGAACAAGTGATGGATGTTCAACAAGAAGACTTACAAATCAAACATACTATAGAAGGCTCGTGGCTAGAAGATTCTCTTAGAAAGAGGAAGAGGATCATGACAGGATGTTTGCTCCAAGTGGCTAGATAATACTGTTCTCTTAATGGTGTAATTGAATAAGAAGTGTGAATCGAGAAAACTCCCAGGATTCAATTGAAGAAAGCTCTATACGAGTACCCATGATAGATAGTCATTTGATGAGCTTAATGATCACCACAGATGATGCATATTTCAACCTTTTCTACAAGGTTGAAGATGATTTCTATATACAGATGACATTATTCTCTTAGATGGATGCAAGAAGGAACTCACCACAGAGTTCGAATGATCTTGAGGCTCATATCAGTAGACCCATCTGACGAGAGATGGCACTGATAGATATGCAAAAGATCACTCAATGCAGAGTATGAATGATGTTCAGTCACAGAGGGAGAATTGATAGCTTCTTGACAAGCTTGGGCTTTACCAAAAGTAAAGCTGATCCTAACCTTTACCTTAAGGTTATGGATGATGAACCTATCATACTATTACTGTATGTGGATGATCTCTTTCTAACAATAAATGAGAAACAAAACATGGAAAGAAAGAAGAAGCTAGCTACAGAATTTGAGATGAAATATCTCGGATTGATCCATTACTTCCTAGGTCCGGAAGTATGGCAAGGATCAGAAGGAATATTTCTCAACCAGGGAAAGTATGATGTGGAAATCTTGAAAAGATTTGATATGTTGGAATGCAAAGCCATGGCCACTCCCATGGATTCCAACTTGAAGCTGTTAGCTGATGACTCATTAAAGTTAGTGGATGTGACTTTGCACAGATAGATTATTGGGTCATTGATGTATCTTACAAATACCAGGCTAGATATATGCTTTGCTGTGAACAGCTTGAGTCAATATCTAGTGGAGCCTAGATGTGTTCACCTGATAGCTGCAAAGCATGTGATGAGGTACCTAAAGGGTACGATAGACTTTGGTCTATATTATCTTGGAGATCATGACTTCAGATTGTATGGCTACATAGATGCTAATTGGGCAGGAAGTATATCAGACAGGAAGAGCACATCGGGAAGATGTTATTGTCTGGGATCTACCATGATCTCCTGGTTTAGCAAGAAGCAGTCTAGTGTGTCTCTCAGCACAGCTGACGTGGAATATATAGCTGCTTGCTCTACTAGTTGTGAAGCGATATGGCTTTGGAAGTTGTTATCAGGATTGTTTGACTTAGAGATGGACCCCACTGTGATCCTGTGTGACAACCAGAGTTATATCAAGATGACAGAGAATCTAGTATTCTATGATAAGTCAAAGCACATAGAGATCCGATATTTTTATATACGGGATATGGTGCAGAAAGGAGCTATAAAGCTCGATTATGTGAGCACTTACATACAAGTTGTTGATATATTAACCAAACCCTTGTCTTGAGTAAAGTTTGAGTATTTCCGAGACAAGCTTGGTGTAGTCTAGAACGACCCTCCTCGAAAGGGGGAGTGATATGGTTGATGATGATATGTGGATATTGGTATCGATATGGATACATGTATCGATGATGAGATTGCCTATATCAACAGTAAGGTTGATGATGAGGATACTTGTATCGATGATGAGGATACTTGTATCGATGATGAGGACACTTGTATCAATGTGGATACTTGTATCGATGATGAGGATACTTGTATCGATGATGAGGGCACTTGTATTGATTTGGATACTTGTATCGATGATGTGGATACTTGTATCGATGATGAGGATACTTATATCGATGACGAGGATACTTAAGGATACTTGTATCGATGATGAGGATACTTGTATTGATGATGTGGATACTTATATCGATGGTGCGGTTACCTATTCCGATGATGAGGTTGATGATGAGGTTACTTGTTCTGACGATGAGGTCAATGTATGGTCATTAGACTTTGTCTAAGTGGACGAGAGGGATTGTATCATACCTGGACTTCAGTCCTTGAATTGATCCGTAGACAGATGTCTTCGAGAAATGGTCCCTAGTGGACGAGAGGGATTGTATCATGCCCAGACTTCGGTCCCTGAATTGATCCGTAGACATATGTCTTCGAGAAGTGGTCCCTAGTGGACGAGAGGGATTGTATCATACCTGGAATTTGGTCCCTGAATTGATCCATAGACATATGTCTTCGAGAAGTGGTCCCTAGTGGACGAGAGGGATTGTATCATCCCTGGACTTCAGTCCCTTAATTGATCCGTAGATAGATGTCTTCGAGAAGTGGTCCCTAGTGGACGAGAGGGATCGTATCATCCCCGAACTTCGGTCCTTGAATTGATCCATAGACAGATGTCTTCGAGAATTGGTCCCTAGTGGACGAGAGGGATTGTATCATCCCTGGACTTCGGTCCCTGAATTGATCCGTAGACATATGTCTCCGAGAAAGTGGTTCGTAGACTTTGTCTAAGTTGACAAGTGGACTACATCATCCCTAGATATGATATGGTGTCTTAAATGGATAGGGATTGATCATCCCGTAAATAGATCATGTATGTTGTAGGGTATGCTTCTATGATGATGTTGATCGAGAGATCCAGATGATGTTGTTGATCAGAAGATCCATATGATGATGTTGTTGATTGAGAGATCCAGATGATGTTGTTCATCGGAAGATCCATATGATGATGTTGTTGATCGAGAGATCCAGATGATGTTGTTGATCAGGAGATCCAGATGATGAGGCTGTTGATCGAGATATCCAAATGATGATGTTGATCAGAAGATCCAAATGATGATGTTGTTGATCGAGAGATCCAGATGATGTTTTTGTAGCTGATCAAGTGTTGCAGAAGATGAAGACTCAGTATTGAAGATGCTGATGTTCTAGTATTGAATATTTTGAAGATGTTACAGTAGATATTTGAGTTACTGATGATAATTGAAGAAAGCTTCCAATGATTATAGATGTATCATGTATCATGTAGTTGATGACTCCTTTCTCTTGCAAATGTTGTCAGAATATCCTTCTCGTTAAGGGGGAGTGTTGAAATATTGTAACTTCTAAGAATATTCTAATTGTACTTTATCCAGAGATGTTTCATTCCTCTGCTGGGACTTTATTGTATATCCGGAGATGTTTATTCCTCTGTCGGAATGTGGTAACTTGGGTTATTAGACTTCCCTAGTGGGGTCTGCTCAGAGTCAGTTGTAATGGGGTGTTTAAATCCACTAGTGGGGTCGGCCCAGTCAGCATTATGTTGAGTGGCTAAGTTGGGGCTGACCTAGTTAGGTATTTTATCTAGTGAGAAGTAAAGTATAAATAGAGGATGAGTGATCCTCATTTAACACACTCACTCACTTGTGAAACTCGCATAGGAGAGAAAGAGATCTGCAAAGGAGGATAAGAAGCTCTTGTTTGGGGATTACATCTTTGCACTTGTTGATCATCTATATTGAGGAAGCTTTGCTAGGTTTTCTACCCCATGAGGGTTTCCCAGGATAAAATTGTGTCTCTTGTGTTTATGCTATGCTTGTTGTTCTTTCAGTGATCCTGTATATGCTATTGTTGTGAAATTAAATGTAATACTGATGCTATCCATCTTAGCATATTGAATCTTAACACCGAGAAAAGGGATCAAATTAGGGAATTCAAGGAACACAAAAGGTCAGTAAGCAGGGTACCTCATGGAAAGATGCGGAGAAAAAGAGAAGATTACAATGAGTCAGAGGAAACACAGATTCCAAGCATCAAAGAAGTTTCCAAATATGATGAGGAGCATAATAGTGTTGTGGATAAGAATGACATTCAGTATGATGGAGAACAAGATGAAGATGAAGAATACACCGATGGAGGAAAGGACTATAACATTTTCTTCTAAAGTCTCTCATGACCTAAAAGAGAAATCTTGAAGCTAGCATTAGAAGGGATCATATACTCAGGGGTAGTAAATATCAAAATATTGCAATTGGTATTTGGAAGACTATCTTCCTCAAAGACAAGAATCAGAGTGTCAGATTGAAGAGTCATAAGAGTACTTACCATCCATGTGACAAGTGAAGTACAAGAGTACAATTTAAAGCTGAAATGTAAATAAAAACATAACCATGATCAAAAGTAATGGAAAAGAAAATGATCTCAGTAACATTTTTTTTTGTAAGCTAGTTGTGAAACCTTATATTAACCAGGAAAGAGTGCATAGAAATACATATGCAAGCTAATGGCCTTTCCCCTAATACCTATGGCTAACAAAAAACGAATTTTCTGAGCCTAATTGACAGAAAGTTCCATGTATGAAACATCCCAGACATTTAATACATCAAGTTGGTCCATGAGGCACCCAACGTGGATCCTTTTTCTTCCTTCGAACATCAATCCACTCAGAAGAATTGTTGGGATGAGATGATATCGGAATTACTGTTAGTTTTTGTGTCGAAGAATCTTCTATGTTCTTCCGAATGCTCATATCTACCTCCTTATCACCTTCAGAGTGATCAGATTCATGGGGTCATTTTTGGCCACCCATGCCTGAAGCTGAAATAATGAATCTATCATTACCATTTTCATCATTGGGAGCAGAGCTAGGGGCATTTGACGTCATGTCTAAATCCAGAGCCGAATGTGGCTGAGATGAAGCAGGAGGGATGGGGATGATTTTGGGGAAACCAGTCTTCTGCGAGGTCGGGGTCTTCTTGTTTTTTCCGCTTTCATTCCATCCATGTGGTCGTCTGTGAAAGGAAGAGACCGGGGCTATAGGGCATGAATCCTGGAGATTCCCTGGTTGTTGACAGGAATGACATATGAATGCTGTGTGTTCATAATCTAAGACTTGCAGGTGGGTTTTGTCTCCTCCCTAGTCTATAAATATTTTGTTCGGCAGGCCTCTGCTGAGATCTAGCTCCACACAAATATGGGCATAAGACACTAGACCTTTTGAAAATCGATCTGTATCCATGTTTAGAAATCTTCCTAACGCATTCCCTATAGTGGTTAGAGAGCTCGACGACTAGAGATGAAGAGGGAGATTCGGTAGTCTTACCCAGACGGGCGTGACCATAGAAGGGGCTGACAAAGGATCAAACCCCTGGAACCAACATTCAATGGATAGCCATGATCCTCTTATCCCTGATCCTCCCCAAAATTACGGCCCGCGTTCTATTATGTTGTTATAGTCCTCCCGTGTCTCGAACTAGGCTATAAAATACCCTTTGGAGCAGAAGAAAATTTCGAGATTCATTTGCCAAGATTGTTGTATCCATTCTTGCAAACTTTCGGCAGAGGGCCAAAACCCATTAAATATGCAAATGAGGGTTGTTTTTGGGAGTTCACAACCTGTGATTAAGGCCTATCTGCTCTCCAGCTTCGCTGTGGGTGTTTCCTCTAAGTGTTCTACAATGAAGGATGAGCCAGAAAACACCTTCTGGGTTGAGCTCGCGCTCGCTCCTCCAACTCCAGGTTTCTTCACGGCTACTTTGAAGGTTTGGTATTTGGGAAGATGTTTTGTAGAAGGAACCTTGCCACCTCTGCAGAGGCATGCCACTAGGGAAATTGTTGATGTATATGTAACTTCGGAATGTATTTCACATATATGTATATTGTATTCCTATAGAGATTTTATTATTCCTCTATACATAAGTGGTTGTATTCCTATAGAGATTTTATTATTCCTCTATACGGAAGTGTCGTCATTTATACTGTAAGTGTCGTAACTTATACTTGATGGGTTATTAGATCAACTTGTTGGGGTCGGCCCTGTATAAGTCATGTGGGTCAAAGGGTTATTAAACCACCCTATTGGGGGTCGGCCATGTGGGTCAAAGGGTTATTAGACCACCCTAGTGGGGGTTGGCCCAGTCAGCATTATGTTAAGTGGTTAAGTTGAGGCCGACCTAGTTGAGTAAAGGTCAAGTCAAGTTAGTGTATAAATAGAGAGTCTGTCTCTCTCATTTTACACAATTCTATTCTCTCACTCACACTGTGGAGAGTGGCGCACTTGTGGAGGAGGAGGCTCTGCTGCTAGGAGAAGACTATCTCTTGTATTCTGGTTGTATCATTGATCTATCTATCTCTGAGGAAGTTATTGGAGTTTTTCACCTTTATGGTTTTCCCCAAGTAAACTCGGTGTCTCTTCTGTGCTTGCATTATTGTGTCCATGAATGATATGCCGTAGATTTGCTGTACATGTTGTTCTCTCCGTTAAGATTCTAGATCAGATTGAAGTAAATTCTAAAAATTTAACATGGTATCAGAGCTGTACCTTGTTTCCAAAGGAAAACCTCTAATTCGTTGTACTTTGTGATTTATGATCTGTACAATATAGGGTTTCTGCCTCTTCCAGATCTGAGTCAAAATTAGCTAACCTTGGGAAAAATGTCATAACTTGGGCTAGGAAGCTCCAAATGAAATTTCGTAAAACGTGAAAGGCAGTACACAGACGGTACTATCTCAAGAAACTGTTTCAGAGGCCGAAGTTGAAACAGTGACACGTGGCATGCTGTACAAGTTCGCTCTCCTGTATTATCCCATAAACAGGTCACGTTGCGACACTTGGCATAACTATCTCTCAGAGAATCCAATTGAGGTCAGACCTGTCAGGATGGAAAGATAATAGGTCGGGATATCTCAAGAAACGTGTTCAGAGGCCGAAGTTGAAACAGTGACACGTGGCACACCGTACAAGTTTGCTCTCTTGTATTATCCCATAAATAGGTCACGTTGCGACACTTTGCATAAATCTCTCTCAGAGAATTCAATTGAGGTCAGACCTATCAGAATGGAAAGATAACAGGTCGGGCTAGTTCAGGAAAAAATTTCAGAGGCTGAAGTTGAAACAGTGACACGTGGCATGCCGTACAAGTTCGCTCTCGTGTATTATCCCATAAACAGGTCACATTGCGACACTTGGCATAACTCTCTCTCAGAGAATCCAATTGAGGTCAGACCTATCGGGATGGAAAGATAACAGGTCAGGCTATCTCAGGAATATTTTTCAAACCCTATGGATTGAAAAGTTCAGAGTTACACCAGAAACAATCAGGTACATATTTATGTCAAAACAGAATTATTTTTGAGTACCTTCATTCATGGCTTCCAGATTTTAGGGCTTCGGAGAAAGTTGGAATTTTTGTAATTGGAGACCACGGCTGAATTCTACTCATCAAAATAAAAATTTAGAGACCAAGATTATAATTTTTGGTTGGGCAGAAGGTTGGGCTTGATCAGACCCTAGTTCGAGACTTTGATCAAAAAAGTGGAAAATTAGGGCTTCTGTAAAAATGGGAATTTTTGAAATCTGTGACCACGGCTGGAAGATCCTCAGAAAAATAGAAGCGTAGAGCTTTGGATCAAACCTTTTTATTGGACAGAAGAGTGGGCTTCATCAAACCCTAGTTCAGGGTCACGTCCAGTGAATCCGGAAGTTTCAAAGGAAAAATTGAGGAGTGAAACTTTGCAGTTTTCAAATTCTGAATGTACCAGCTTGATCAGCTCATCAAGGCGCATATTTCTATCCTTTCAGAAATTTGAAATTCAAAGTTTGAATTTTTGGGGTTTCTCTGACAAACCCATATCCAACTCCAGGTCCAGTTCTTGCAAATCAAGTGGATTGGGTTAATCCTAGAAGAAGATGGATTGGTCACCTGCATAAGTGAAGAAGTTCATGTTTCAGAGGGAGATGAGGTTAAGGCCTTACATAAGAATATTACAAGCGATCTCGACAGGTATGACTCATCAAGGTATGTTTCAATATTTGTTCATGATTAAGTTTATGGTATGTTTGTCTTCATGTTATTACGGTTAGTACAATCTTGACTTTAGATTTGTCGTATCACCTTAACAAAATTATGAATGCATGATAGAAGATATTCATTGGTTAGGGTGTTGACACTTATGATTGTACTAATGAATTATGGTGTTGTATGAAGTTTATGTTGTCTGCTAACATAAAAGGTACACCAAGAAAGACAAATCATGTTCTACTTCAAGAATGTATGATCATGGTGACATGAAGACAAGGATTCATCCATTGTCATGGATCACATAGAAGATCTACTCTCGAGGTATGTATAACTTGTTTCTACAATGGTTAACTTATGAGACATGCAGGTTACTAGCACAAGTCACTGAAGAGAACCAGAAGACATTATGCGGGTATGTTAAACATAACTAGCTAGCATGCTAATCTAGGTATGTTTTTCCTATATCAAGCTAGAATCCTACCTTGTGTTAGGATCTTATACTGTTGTGTTGTTGATAATGATTATTCAGGAAGTCATAGGTTTGAATAATCATGGTTATATGCATATTATGTTTCTTACCATAATTGATGATTCAACTAACCAGAAGAGTCCTATGATCAAATAAGAAAATGTATGAGTAAAAGAAGACTTCCCTGAAACCTTGAATTCTTATGTTTATTATCTGTGAATGATCATGAATATACATGTTTAAGATTATTGTGTTTTGATAGTATTAAGATTATACTAATAAATGTGTGATTATGTATGAGACCTCAAGGATAACACAATGATGATACTAATAAGCATGCATAGTGATTAAGGATGGATGTAAGTTCAATGACAGGTAATCCAGGAAGCAAAGATCAAGAGGGAACACACTCTAGTTGTTCTTGCAAGAAAGCAAAGGAGCACACTTCAGTAGTTTCTGATGCAGATATTCAGAGGGAGTTGACCACTTCTCACAATCCACATAAGAATGGAGTTGCAGAAAAGAAGCAAAGACTGAGAGGGAGTCAAACCAACAAACAAACAAAGATAAGTATTTAAATTGTCATTACTTGCATATTTTATTGTTTAAATAATACTGTTCAATAATGTATATACTGATGTTCCTAGAATTAGGTTGTGTATTATGCATATTAGAATAGTTGCATTGATGAACAATATACTACTAATATGCATGGGTAAGTAGCCTATGGCACTGTACAACATTCCATTGCTACTTATCTAGAATGAAACCTCTTTGCTGACATGTTGGGAGTTGTGCACACTCTTAACAATGTTCTGGTAGAGATTGGAAGGCATCTAGAAAGTTACGGGATATGGATAAATGTTGTATTGAAGCATTGGCTAAGATAATTGCATGACTGTATGATATATTTCTTTATGTGTAAGAATTTGTTCTGAAAACTATGAGATGTTTTCTAATCATGCAATTTAACTTGTTGTGTAGGAAAGATCATATGCCATCACCTACAAAAGAAGAACTACAACATTTGTTCAGCAACAAAATTATCTAGTGAAGATATTGAAGTTCCTAGGATATGGGAAGAATGCCATGATCCGTCGATCATGAAGAATGATGTTTGGGATGTAGTCCCAAGACCTGAAGGGAAGTTTGTTATGACTTCCATATGTATCTATCAAGATCAAGCATGCTGTAGATGGCAGCATAGAGAAATATAAAAGTGATGAAATAGAAGATACACCAGATGGATTTCAAGACATCTTTCTTGAATGGTGTAGTTGAAGAAGAAGTGTATGTGGAGCAGCCACTTGGTTTTGAGACACATGACAGGGAGTCATATATGTGCAGAACTTGGGTATGATGCACCACTTTCTAGGTATGGAGGTGTGGCAGAGTGCATATGGAATCTTGCTTGGACAAGGGAAGTATGCAGTAGAAATCCTGAAGAGGTTCAGGATGATGGGCTATGAGGCTATGGCATCGAACCTGAAGCTTCTGTGTGATGCTTCATCTGAACTAGTTGATGTCACTATGTATTGTCAGATGATTGGGTCCTTGATGTACCTGACAAACATGAGACCAGATGTTTTCTTTGCGGTGAACACATTGAGCCAGTTCCTAACAGATCCGAGGAGTGTTCACCTGGTTGCTGTAAAGCATATTCTGAGGTACCTGAAAGGTACAGTGGATTATGGGCTCAAGTATGAAGCGAGTCAAAAGTTTAACCTGCAGGGTTATGTTGATTCATATTGGGTAGGCAGTGTTGCAGATAGGAAGAGCACATCTGGGTGCTGGTTCAGTATGGGATCAGGTGTGATCTCTTGGTTCAGCAGGAAGCAGTCCTACGTAGCACTGAGTACAGCTGAGGTAGAGTATGTTGCATCCTGTTCAGCTAGTTGTGAGGTAGTATGGATATGGAAGCTACTGTCTGAGTTATTTGATCTCCTGTTGGATGCTACTGGTATCTTTTGTTATAACCAGAGTTGTGTGAATCTGTCCGAGAACCCAATGTTTCATGACAGGTCGAAACACATAGAGATCAAATATCACTATATCAAGGATATGGTGCAGAGAGGAGCTGTGAAGCTCCTGTACATTGCGACGGACGAGCAGATTGCAGATGTGCTGACGAAGCCACTAGCCAGGGTGAAGTTCGAGTACTTCAGGGAGAGGCTTGGTGTTCTTCAGATTGATGACACTTCGAGGAAGAAGTGATGGACACATTTGTAGAATCCATTCCAACCATGTTGGAAGGAGGATCCTTCACATGGTTGTGGATGTAAGCGCTGGATGATGAGCATCGGGACGATGCTCCAGTTACTGCTCTGTATACGCATCATGTTGGATGCTGAATATGATCAGTTGGATCATTTATATATGTATGCATCATGTTGGATGTTGGATATGATCAGTTGGATCATTTGTATGTATTTTGTATATGCATCATGTTGGATGCTTGGACCATGTATCTGTATATGTATCAGGTGGATACATTGTATGATCAGGTAGATCATGTATGGTGATATGTATCATGTATTTGTATTTGTATCAGGTGGATACACTGTATGATCAGGTGGATCATGTATGATGATATGTATCAGGTAGATACTTGGTATGCATAAGGTAGATGCATTGTATGATCAGGATGATCATGGATGACGAGCTTCAGGATGTTGCAGTGATGATGATCAGGATGATCATGTGTACATCAGTATGATGTATGGTGAGTATCAGGTTGATACTCTATGGCCATGGAACAGGTTGTGCAGATAAGCATGTAATTTGTGCCCTGGGAGATTTGCAGATAGTCTTTCGAGGTTTTTCCTATGACATGTAATTTGTACCCTGGGATATCTGGCAAATGCTCTTTCGAGGTTTTGCTTGGGAGGACATGTAATTTGTGCCCTGGGAGATCTGTAGATAGTCTTTCGAGGTTTTTCCTATGGCATGTAATTTGTGCCCTGGGATATCTGGAAGATGCTCTTTCGAGGTTTTGTCCTATGGCATGTAATTTGTGCCCTGGGATATCCGAGAGGTTGAGCCGTGTGCTTGTAATCAGTCCTGGGATGCTCTCTCGAGGTTTTTCCATGACCACATGTAATTTGTGCCCTGGGAGATCCGATAGGTTGAGCCTTGTGCTCGTAATCAGTCCTGGGATGCTATTTCGAGGTTTTGTGGTGGACCACATGTAATGTGCTCCTGGGAGATCCGACAGGTAGAGCTGTGTGCTCGTAACAGCCTGGGATGCTTCAGCCAGGTTTTGTGGTGAGATCACATGTAATGTGCTCTTGGGAGATCCAACAGGTAGAGTTGTGTGCTCGTAACAGCCTGGGATGCTTCAGTTAGGTTTTGTGATGGGTCACATGTAATGTGCTCCTAGGAGATCCTACAGGTAGAGCTGTGTGCTCGTAATAGCCTGGGATGCTGCAGCCAGGTTTTGTGATGCACGTAATAAGTCCTGAGAATTCCACAGTATGGCCAGTGATGACGAAGACCTGCAGGTGGTGGGCCTACATCCAGTATGAAAAAGGACTGGCTTTATATAAATTCCTATGACGAGTAGATTCAGAGATTGATTAAGATAGCAGCAGCAGTGATGATGATGATGACTCGATGACGATTATCCAGTGACGATGATCCAGAGAAGAAGACTTGTGCTAGAAGACCTATGCCGAGAAATACCTTCCTAGTTAAGAGGGAGTGTTGATGTATATGTAACTTCAGAATGTATTTCACATATATGTATATTGTATTCCTATAGAGATGTTATTATTCCTCTATACATAAGTGGTTGTATTCCTATAGAGATGTTATTAATCCTCTATACAGAAGTGTCGTCATTTATATTGTAAGTGTCGTAACTTATACTTGATGGGTTATTAGACCACCTTGTTGGGGTCGGCCCTATATAATTCATGTGGGTCAAAGGGTTATTAGACCACCCTATTGGGGGTTGGCCATGTGGGTCAAAGGGTTATTAGACCACCCTAGTGGGGGTCGGCCCAGTCACCATTATGTTAAGTGGTTAAGTTGAGGCCGACGTAGTTGAGTAAAGGTCAAGTCAAGTTAGTGTATAAATAGAGAGTGTGTCTCTCTCATTTTACACAATTCTATTCTCTCACTCACACTGTGGAGAGTGGCGCACTTGTGGAGGAGGAGGCTTTGCTGCTAGGAGAAGACTATCTCTTGTATTCTGGTTGTATCATTGCTCTATCTATCTCTGAGGAAGTTATTGGGGTTTTTCACCTTTATGGTTTTCCCCAAGTAAACTCGGTGTCTCTTCTGTGCTTGCATTATTGTGTCCATGAATGATATGCTGTAGATTTTATGTACATGTTGTTCTCTCAATTAAGATCCTAGATCAGATTGAAGTAAATTTTGAAAATTTAATAGAAATGGTAGTATCCCATCCAATTCCGTAGTCTCTTAGCTGGGTGTCCTCCTCCAGGTAGCGGTTCTGGAACAAGAGCTTGAAATGAATCTTGGGGATCCCAGTCCAAAGTTGAACTTTGAGCAGGATTTTGGAAAACGGGTCTGCTGTGTGCATGCATGTACATCTTGTTGTTCTAGAAAGCAGCTTCACAAAAACTCGGATGCCCTCCAACTCTTCTAACGGTCATATTTTCTCATGTTGCTCTTGAAGAGTTTTGTTCCTGCTAAGAGTCGTATCAGTATCCACAGTTGAGGGTTTCCAGATAGAAAGGGCATCGACCAAAACTCCTTCTGGCGCTTGCAGCAGGGCTCCCGAGTGAGGGTTTGGCTGCTCCGAGACTATGCAAGAGGTTGAAGGGCCTGCATCCTTCTGGCTTTTGACTGATCTTGGCATCTACGCAGTCTTGCGCTTGTATCTTGCTTTTCTCTTTAAGAGTTGGGCCCTTCCGGCTTCCCATGGTGGCACAATGTGGTGGCTGGCGTTCCTGTAGAGGCTAGCCTCCTCTGCATGCATCCAAGCAAGGGAATGGGAAATGTTCCATGATGGGGGTCCCCAACATATTTGTTGCACATTAGATGGAATGAGAAGAGGGAGGCGGCGTACATGGCTAGGGTTTCGTTCAATTTTTTCGTCAAATTTTCCCCGATCTTTTAGGAACTTAGCACTACCTAAATATCCTGATCTCAGTAACATTGAAGAAGAATATCATATGAATAAAGTCTGGAGATTTGGATTTTGTCTAGTCTTTGGTGGCTACTTTGCATCTTCTTATTTAGAAATAAATCTTCCATAGGTTTCACTTTGAGCATTTGGTAATCAGTTGTATGAGATAATAGATTTATTGATTGAAGACATAAAGGTTTCTCAAAAACAATTACATGCATATACAAAGAAGATTTGATATCAGTTTTGAAGAAGGAAATTGTTAACAGAGGAGGAGCACTGTGATAGGGGGAGCCTATGAACTCATCATCCATGTTCTTATTTCGAATACTAGCTACAAGAAGGTAAAGAAGGATGCTAACTAAATTATCATTCATAATGGTCAACACCAAATCCAAGTTAACAAGAGGAAGATAATAAAAAGAAGTAAGAAGAAGTATATTGGCAGAAATGGTTGTAAAAAAGGAGAAGGATACGAAATTCTCTATCGAGATGGTTACAACAAAAGAGCATAATAAGTTATCCATTGTCATTGTTGTCAAAGGGGGAGAATGTTTAGATGTTTCCATCAATGACAAAGGGGGAGAATGTTGAATATGATTGTCATTTATGTCAAAGGAGTCTAGTAATGACAAAGGAATAACCAAGGACAGGATGGTAGGGCAAACTCAGTGAAAGACAAAGGAATGACAAAGGAAGTGATGACATGGTAGATATGATGACATGGCATGGCATGTATGATGATGTGGCATGAATTTGAAAATACATCTGATGGTGTTTTGGTGATATCAAGAAGTCATTGTTGCATTCTAACAAATATGGCAATTTGGTGAAAATCAGGAAATTGTGACCAAGTATGGAAAAAATAGTAAAAAATGCCTTAGTAAAATGCCTACCATAATTTATGGTTTGACTAAAATTCCCACACCATCATACCAAGATATAGCTTGGTCAAGAGGCTATCTAGTCATGGTTTCATTTTTCCTCCATCACTTTTGAGGAGAAAGTTCTAGGTCTTCCAAAACAGGGTTTTGCACCAAAGGAAGTAAAAATGACTAAGTAGCCTTAGGAAAATGCTCGCCATAAATTGTGAGTTGAAGAAAATTCCCGCACCATATGGGAATCTTGTAGGTTGGTGTTTTGTCTACCGAACCATGGTCTCAGTTTGTCCAAAGAGTCTCTGAGGAAGAAAATATGGATCTGCCAAAGTGAATAAAATGTATTTTAGATATTAAAGACAGAAATTTGACTAAGTGTCAAATTCACAAGGTTGAAGAGGCATTTGGAAATTCCCGCCAGATTTTGTCTATGTGATGATAATTTCATCAGAAGGTATAGGCATGTTCTTTGGTGAATTGGACATCCATCCACGGAGTCAGTTCCCTCTTTGGTTCTCACACGTGTGAGTTATTGGTCTCCCAAAAGAAAATAAAAATATGATTGTTAATAAAGGGGTTCAAAAGTTAAAAGCTCCCAAGGGCTTAAATATGCCCGCAGGAAGTAAGGGTAAGCCCATAGGGGCTTGAAGATGCCCACAGGGGCTAAGATATATGCCCGCAGGAAAGTGAAAATGCCCGTAGAGAGGGCTATGGATGCCCGCAAGGGCTAAAGATGCCCATAAGGGCCAGGAAGAAGTCTGCTGGGGCTGAAGCTAAGCCCGTGAGTGCTTAGGGGATGCCCGCAAGAGGTAAGGGTAAGCTCTCAGGGGCTTGATGATGCCCGCGGGGATTTGTAAAGATACGCAGGGGCTTAGAGGAAGATCATGCCCGAATTAAGAAGGAAGTGATTCCCGCATAAGAGATGTGCCCGCAAACCAGAGAGAGCCCAAGCCCCAAGTCTTGAAGGGGATGAAGCCCACATGATTGAAGATGATCTATGAATTAATTGATTAATTAATTAAAACTGAAATAAAAAAAATTATAATTAGAAAGATTAAAAATATCATAGTTTTGTAAAGGCGTGTTTATGAAAGAATACAAATGTCCAGAATAGCATTTCATGAAGAGGCACATGTTCAGAGTGAAAGGGTGTGAGTATTGAAAAGATATGAGGTTGTAAATGTATGAAGGGAGTATTTAAACTAAAATGTAAAGAAGAAGAAAAAGTGTGTCTCGGGTATCTTAGTTGAAGCAGCAGCAAGAACAGGTCGAGACCAATGAAGGTCCAGGATTGAAGAAAATATGTTCTGGAAGATCTGAAGAAATCAGACAAAGGTAGAAGGGTGCTAGAGCAGGCAGGAAACCTGCAGGGGGTCGTAGCCTCCATCCAGTAGAAGCTAGAGAACAGGGTTTCAATGCATCCTTTCCTGAAGTAGTAGGCAGAAGATATGGGGTGTTGTAGTATCCTTGTTTGTAGCAGCAGGAAAAAATTGGGGCGTGGTTGCATCCTTTTTGTAGCAGCAGATAAACAATTTTGTAAAAATTCATCTTGTTAATGCGTTTGAATTTGTAGTTTTCTCTTTGAGGTTTCCACGATAAATACTTGTGTCCTAAATTGTTTGATTCTTTTTGTGTCTTTTATTAATTGTTTTGATAAAGGAAAAAGAAGGCAATACTGATTCAGCCCCCCTCAGTATTGTTGGATACTCCAACAGCAGAGTCATTCGGAAGCCATTCCAACTGTAAATACCATGTATTATCAGTCTTATCATAGGTATAACTCATATAAAAATTTCTTCAAACACCTCTCATGCAAAGTCATAAATCCATTTAAAACAGTTATTTCGAAACTACATAAAACAACCCAACTGGTGAACTAGTTTTCAAATGGAGGCTAGAACACTGTAGAGAGGTGTTTCCAATCATTCCTAAGCTATTGCAAAATACAAGTACACATAATATAAATAATAGAGGAACAATGATCATATTTGTAGAATAGGTTCCAAATAAACATTTTTCTCAAGCACTTGCTCACAAAATACCAAAAACTAGTTAGCTATTTTTCCCAAAAACTAGTAGCATAATGTAACTAAAATCTATGAGAAATTTATTCCATAATTAGCTCATATATTTTCTCATACATTTCATGTAAAACCATATAAAAATCATATCAGAGCTAAGTAATTCAAATAAATATGAAATAAAGTACTTATCTTGCAAAATATGCAACTGAAATCGACCGTGCCACGTTCCACCTAGCCATAGACACAATGCAAGCCAAAATCAATTTGAAATGGTCACCACCGATCCAGAACCATGATGCCACAAGAAAGAGTGCACTAAACCAAGAAAACCATCTAAAATTGGTCCAACCACAATCCAATGGAAAGTGGATTCCACATCACTTCCAATCCAGGATCTCCAGTGGCAATTCCAAGACAAATTTTTTAGGAGAAATCAGTCCAACCACAACCCAATGGCAATTATTCCTCGAATTCCACTCCAGGGAAATTCCAGTGGCTCCAGGAGAAAAGATTCAGAAATATATCAGTCCAACCTCAAATCCAATGGCAAGTGGATTCCACATCACTTCCGATCCAAGATCTCTAGAAGCAATTCCAGAGTAACTCAACTTGGGCACATGCTCAGCAAGCGCGCACCAACCAGCAAAAACTCATGTCAATAGAAACAAAAAAAATACACCAGTACCATAGAAAAAACAAGATCCAAGAGCATGCCTAACCAACAAGAGAGACTTCCTCCCATCCACCCAAATCCCATTTCCCAATAGCAATTAAAATTGGGGGAGAGAGAGACACACAAGGGGGGAGTTACATTCCCCAAATTAGAAAAATGGGAGTTACACTTCTCAAGATGGTGCATTAGAGGGGAGAGGAAGAGTCCTCATCAAGGTGGGATTTACAAATTTTCATGAGGGGTGCACTAGGTGAGGAAAAAAACTCTAACTCCAAATAAAATTAATCCCATAATAAAATAAAAACCAAGGGGTAACACAACATAAGAGGGTGCATAGGAAAGAAGGTCCACAAAGTCCACAAGAAGGGTGTCAACATCAACATATACACAAACAAAAAGGTAACACCTTTCCCCACAACCCCTTGCTCGTAACACCATGGTTCCTCATACTCTCTTTTGTGGCATCAGTCAATCTGGTTGTTTTATTTTATTAATTAATTAATAATAATAACAACATAATAATAATAATGTGCAAGTCATAGTCCTGGCACCTCCTACCATAATGTCACAACATCAAAATAATAATAACATGTCCTATTGGGCCTGGCCCAAGTGGGGCATTTTTTAGCAAGAAGGATTTTTGGAACTGTAGAGTTGAGCGCAGTTCAGTTGAAGTATCTTGTTGTATATTTTTTTGGAATGATGCGAAGTTGCACACAACGTAGTGTCGGAAGAGCTGTGAAGTTCAGTGCTCCAAGGAGACAACGTTGCGGTGTGTCCAGTATACGTGGATCTAGAAAAGTAGAGTGTTGGATGGAAGATGGAACAGGTTTTGGTTAGACCAGCGGTGGTCTATTTTTGGTAAATATGCTCCAGAAGTGCCAAGAGGTGGGTAGGAGAAGAAGTGGAAGAAAGCGACTGGTCGCACATGCGAAAGAACCACTACCTGAACCAGTCACACGAGACTGTTAGAGGAAGAACGACACGGTGAAAGCGACCTGTTGGCATGCGTGCGACAGGAAGGCCAATAGCGACGTGGGCATGCGTTGGAGGCAGGCCACGATGGAATATTCGCTACCAGAAGCCAGCAAGCTCGATGAGCTGGAAACTGTAATGGTTTTGTAAACCTAAGGGTTTTTGCCTGCGGATTGTAAAGACATGACCTACGGGCATGATCTATAAATAAGGCATTTTTGTATGGGAAAGGGTTGTTGGGTTATTGAGTACTCTTCATTTTTTTAAGCTTTGAATATTGTTACATCTTTTAAGCTTAGTGCTATTGTAAGGCTCTGCAACTGTGTGCGCAGAGGCTAATTGAGAGAGAAGAGAGTTTGCAGCTGAGTGCACAGATAAAGAACTGTTGTACCCTTCCCAAAGACTAATATAACAACAATTCTTGTGGACGTAGCCTCCATCCAGGGGGTGAACCATGTTAAATACTGTGTAGTGTGATTGTTTTTTTTCTGCATTTGCTTATTTTCCTACTTTGAATGTCTGGATTCTCATTTATAAGTTGTATGTTAATGATTTTATATGTATTCGCCATGGAGGAAAGATGGGAATAATATGTTAAGTCTTACATGAATAGATGAATGATGAATGCGCAGTATTCTAAGTAGGTGGGAGTACCATTTTATTGAATAATCACAAGTATATGTAGAGATTTAATTGTGTAACTCTTTGAATACACTGCACTGGAGGTGCGCAGCCTCGTATATCTCGTCTGCTTGCATATGTTCTAAAAGCCAATAATCTAAGGTAGTAGATGAATGGTTAAATGTTGAAGTAGAGACTTCAAGATTTGTTAAGTTTGGAAGAGGAAGCGTATGACTTTGTTGTGCTATCCTATTAATTGTATCCTTCCCAAACTGCACAGCCCTTGGGTGCGTGGGTTCCGCATCGGTTAAAGTTGTAGAAGTGCGGGCTGCGACGCAGTCTATTGTTGCACAGTCCTCAGTTCGCAGGACAAGTCCCAGAGCGTGCTGCGCAGTAGTCTGTCCGGACAACTCATCACATCACTGTGGAAACTTGATTCCGTAGTGCCCCCATAGCTACACCTCGGGTGAGACTTTAGCCCGTTCGCAGGTTGTTGCCAAAACGGCCGGTGAGAAGGGGTTTTGTTGGTTCATTGAAACCGCGAAGAACCTGGGTCTACATTGGAAACCTATATATTAGTATATTAAGCCAACAAATGGTTCCGTTGCACGCTAATAATCCGTGATGAGTTGAAGTCGTAATGTGTGACACAGAAGAAGTTGAGCTAGGCGTCGACTTTTGGTATCCAGACAAGAAAGAAATATCGGCGTGGTGTGACAAGACAGAGAGAGACTTCGCCAGGAAAGAAAACAGAAACCCACATCTCTCTAACATTCAGTGGTTGAATAAATACCTATGGAAAGACATGCACGAATTTTTCTAGGCATCTTTTGGATGTGAGCTACACAAGTGGTTGTCAAGACTTGTGGAGCATAGAAACTCTATCCCGCAAAGCGCACCGATCGAGTGGACACCAGATCTTATTGAATAGCTCAAAGCACTAGACAGTCCATTCGTACGAGCAGTCGATTACTGGGTCGACAATACATTACAAATTTTTGTGACGTAGTTTGCTGTGGACATGCTAAAGTCCTACAGCACAGCCGAGAGAGAGTTTTTCAAAGGATTCAGAGGTAAGTATCTGAACAACCTCAGTTTATATATTAAAATGCTTTTAGATGAGAAAGGTGTTTTTAGAATGCAATAAAATATTTGCATCTGTCATGGTAGACAGTACATTAGTGGTTCCTACAAAGAAATTCATAGCCTTAGAAGTGGAAAGAGATACAATTTCGTTCCTGATCAAACTACTAGTGGACCTGGACTCCATGTAGACATACATTCAGAAGCTGACCTTGATATCCAAACCGCACCTCTATCTTCGACCTGTCAGCCTAATACACCAAAAAATCCACTAGTTGCACATATCGTGCCTCCCTTATCTCTGAACCCATCCATCTAGAACCCACTGGTTGCGAACACCGTGCAACTCGCACTGTAGAACATTAGTACTGGTAACACCGCAGGAGCTGGTGCCTAGGCTATTCCAAATCAAACTAGTCAGTCTCAGGTTGTACCACTTCAGAATGTCCAACCTCAGAATATTATACCTAGTACCACTCAGAGAATCGTGCCACCTCGAAGGAGGATGTTTGATGATATCAAACTGCCGATATTCAAAGGAGCGGGTCTAGAAGACCTTGATCAACATTGGTTTCTATGTGAAGCCGTATGGAGTGTAAAGCAAGTACATGACGATGCTATGAAGCAAGCACAACTCGTCACCACATTTAGAGATGGAGCCTTGCACTGGTTCATGAAATATTCGCAGGGACACCAAAGAACCCTGACAGAAATCAAGGTTGCACTCTTAGCAGAATTTAAGAAGCCGAAGTCAAAGTCACAGTGTATCACAGAGCTGAAAGAGATCAAACAGAAACCTAATGAAATAGTCTGGGATATTGATAAGAAATTTAAGACACTACTGGACCAAGTAAGCTTTGATATTCCACCGCAGTAGCAAAAGGAGTGGTTTATAGACGCGTTGTTGCCCCACATTAGATAGTCGTTGATGCAGCAGAAAGTGGCTTCGTAGCCAGAAGCATTGGAGATCGCGATGAAGCTATAAGCTTCAACTATGGGAGAAAGTAGCACTGGGATGTCGTAGATTCAGAACCAGTTGGCTACCCTAACTCTACAATTGCAAGACATAAAGTAAGGAAAGCAAGAGAGAAAGGAAATCTGGTGTACAGGCTGTAAGGGAGAAAGACACACTAAGGATCATTGTCCTTTATTCCAGTATTTCCTTAACATGGGTGGACCAAACCCATTAAACCCACATCCAGGGCCATGGTGTGAAATTTGCAGAACCAGAGGGCACCGGATAGAATACTGCCATATGATACAGAAATACGTCAGAACACATAAAAACCTCTATTTTAATTTCTATAAATCAGTTGGGCACGATGAGTCCAACTGCCGTGCATATGAGCTCATGTTAGAAAGAAAGAAATATATTTAGCATATGGATGGAGGAATGTACAGAGTCCAAGGAGAGACTCAACATAAACAAGAAAATGCACAGCAGGATCAGGGAGCATATAGAGGCCGTGGAGGATACCGCGGGAGGGGAAGGAATAATGGCCCGGCACAGGGATGAGGCCAAGGCCAAGTAATCTATTATAATTGCGGCCAATCAGGACATGTATCCAGAGATTGTACCAACCCATGCACTGCATGCAACTATTGTATCTCTTTCGATCATGTTATAGAAGATTGCCCAGTGTTGGAGGTAGAAATGCAGAAGAGAAAACGGTCGGAGGTGCCAGCCCCAAATATCCAGTTGATCGCAGGAGAAAGGAGACTTGCGGATCAAAGTGTTAACATAGTAATGCGCAGTGGTGTTGCGATAGGGAAAGATAGAGGAGCAAATGCTTCGACTTCTGGAGGTTTTGATACTAGCAGACTCCTCTTGAAACGATATGGATAAGGAAATATACTGGGAAAGCACCTTCTTTTGACTTGAAGAAAAACAGAGAAGTCTTTGAAGAAGCGCAGGATATCTTCAAAGAGCCATCACCAAAATCGCCAAGAATCCCATTGTGCAGCGAAATACCGCATATGGAGGATATGCCGGCTGCGTACGACAGAACGAGCACCGTAGTAGAGACATGCACCTCTATTGCGCAGTTCCTTAGGAGCTGCATGAAGTTGTTGAAGGTTCCAAATGCTATAGTAGAGTTGCAGAAAGTAATAGACCAGTATGAACTGCGCGGAGAAAATGAAACTACTGATAGCGTAGTTCATCATATTAAGAAACACAAGAGAACAGGGCGAGAAATGAGACTCAGTGCACATATAGGATATTATGAAATGGATGAGATCATTCTTTATCTGAGATTAAAAGTAAATGTATTAGCCAAGAAGACATGGCAGCAGATGGGGATACCAAAGCTGTTATGGTCACCTATCCAGTTGAGAATGGCCAATCAGGAGAAAGTCATACCCTTTGGACGGTTATCCAACGTGATTGTTGACATTAATGGAGTGCAGAGTCACGCAGATTTCGAGGTTATTGAGAATGTGGATGATAGTCATCCTTTTCCTGCACTATTAGGAATTGACTGGGCTATTGATAACCTCACCATCATAAACTTGAAGACAAGGAAGATGATCTTCGAAGGAAAGCATCTCATGGTCATTGCACCATTGGACCCTGCAGATGGAGACAGATACAGTGAGCCGATTCCAGAAGAATCCAGGGCTCAATATTTGGACAGACTATATAAGATGAGTGCGAACCAGGATGACTGCGAGCCGATTCAGGAGGAATCCAGAGCTCAAGACTTAGACCGGTTGTACAAGATGACCGCGAACCAGGAATATTACATTAATCCTACTGCGGATGGAACACTCAGTTGGAGATGCGACAATTATTTCATTTCAGACTCGGATCCAGGACTGGAGAATTGCCAAAGTCACTGCGCTGGATTGGAAAGGAGGTAATCCCAATCATGAAGATGCGCGCGGGTCACAAAGTCACTGCGCTGGATTGGAAAGGAGGTAATCCCAATCCCTACATATGATGGTTCATCTAATGTTTATTCATTTATCAAAGATTATACTACAGCAATTAGAGATGAGCATCTCTTACTAGCATTAGATATGACACTGTGCGAAACACCCGCCAGATGGTGGGCTGTGCATAAGCAGACATTGACCACATGGGATCAATGCCGAATTAAGATGCATATCAGGTTTGCTAACAAAGTTACCCTATCTTTTGAGAAATACAATGGACAAACAAATCCAAGACAACATATTGAGGTCTAGTCACAAGCATGTTAGGAGAGACCAAAGACTGAATGGGTGCATTTGTTTGTGCACACACTGGAGGAAGAAATTCGGAAAAAGTGGTACTTGGACATGGAGTTGCGCAGAGGAACTACAGATTGGGACATGCTGACTGCGAACTTTCATAAGAGCTTTAGTTTTGAATATGAGAACCATACCATAAATGATGCGCTGCAGATTATTAAGGAAAGAATATTCAGGCCAGAATTTCCACACAGAAATATGACCCTAGAGGAATTCTTTGGAACTAATAGCATACCTGAATGCCTACAGACAGAATGGAAGAAACAGGTAGAACATGCTATGGAATGTTACAACTTAGCTCAAGAGGCTGAAGAAAAAGAAGACAATGATGAGGAGGACCCACGCAACATTAAGATACCTGAGTCAGAAGGTGCACGCGAGGTAGAGGGACCTCCGCTGGAAATTTCAGATATGAGCGGACCTGTGAAAACAAAGAAAGTAAATATTAGCACCATCGAAGAGCCAAAGTTCACGTCTATTGGGGACTACTGGGATGATCAGACTGTGATGGAGATCGTGCATATATTGCAGGAACATCAGGAGTTATTCCCAACAAAATTTACAGAGATGAAGGGCATCTTGGGAGACTTAGGATTTATGAAAATACCTCTTAAGCCAGGTGCGAAGCCCGTTAAGCAAAGACCATATCGCTTGAACCTGCGATACAAAGAAAGAGTGAGAGCAGAGCTGGATAAGATGCTCGATGTAGGGATCATTGAGCCAGTTGAAGAGTCTTAGTGGATAATCCCTATGGTTGTCCAAGATAAGAAGACAAAAGCTGAGATCAGGATTTGTGTGGATCTCAGAGAGTTGAATGATGCTTCAATGCATGACCCATTTCCTACACCTTTCACGAACGAGGTGCTTGATAATGTTGGGGGAAATGAGGCCTATTCCTTTACTGATGGTTTTTCGGGATATCAACAGATAAGGATTGATCCCGAAGATAGACATAAGACCACTTTTTCCATAGAATGGGGGTCGTTCTAGTACACAGTGATGCCATTTGGTCTGAAGAACGCACCTGCCATATTTTCCAGAGTTGTCATCGCAGCGTTTAAATATTTAATGCATAAGTTTTTAGAAGCTTATTTTGACGATTGGACAGTATTCAGGTTGCTGAAGAACCATGGTGCCAACCTCAGACTCATGCTAGAAAAGTGAAGACAGCACCAAATCTCTTTGAACTTAAAGAAGTGTGTTTTCTGTGTTCCTTATGGGATTCTATTTGGACACAATGTCTTTAAATAGGGTCTGATGGTTGATCTTGCGAAGATCGCTGTCATTGTAAACTTGCCAATGCCAAATTCAGTCAAGCAGTTGCGCACTACATTGGGACATACCGGCTATTATTGGAAATTTATAAAGGGGTATGCGCAGATAGCCACATCCATGGAGAAGCTGCTGAAGAAAGATGCACCGTTCATTTGGAACGTAGAGTGTGAACAAGGTTTTGACACCTTGAAAGAAAAAATGGTCACCGTGCCGATCCTAGTGTTTCCAGACTGGGGGAAGCCATTTCATGTACATGTGGATGAGTCATGTATAGCATTGGGGTTTGTCTTAGCACAACCGGGAGAGGGAGGTATTGACCATCCCATTGTTTATTTGAGCAGGAAGCTCTCATCTGCAGAGAATAATTACACCACTACAGAGAGAGAAGGCCTCGCGATGGTATATGCACTGCAGAAGTTTAGGCACTATTTGCTTGGCGCGCACTTCTTGATGTTTACTAACCATTCTGCTTTGAAATACCTAGTCAATAAGCCAGTGTCAGGGGGGTGAATCTATAGATGGTTATTACTCTTTCAGGAGTATGATTTTGAAATTGTGGTTAAGCCAGGCAGATTAAACTTGGGACATGATCATCTGTCAAGAATCGAGTTAGGAGAAGAGCCTACCAACTTTGAAGACAATCTGCCTGACGCACAGTTGTTTTCTATCCAGATAGATGATGATTACTATAAATACATCATAGAATTTCTGACTACTGGATTAGCACCCATTGAGTTCACTACGCCGCAAAAGAAGCAGCTGGTAGTGCGAGCAACAGACTTCACCATTATCACAGGTCAGTTATATAAATTGGGATCGGATGAAGTATTGCGCAGGTGTGTGTTAGAACATGAGAATCCATTTATATTAGTAGATGCACTCTTAGGAGCAGCAGGAGGTCACTATGCAGGAAAAGCCACCGTGCAGAAGATATTACGGGCAGGGCTATGGTGGCCTATGATTCACAAAGACTTGAAAGAGCATTTCCAGAGCTGCGATGTATGTCAAAGGACAGGAAAGCCATCGCGACAAGATGAGATGCCATTAAATCCACAGCTGATATTATAGGCATTTGAGAAATGGAAAATTGATTTTGTGGGACCTATAAACCCACCGGGAAAGAGAACTGGCGTGAGGTACATTATTACTGCAACTGATTACCTCACCAGACGGGCAGAAGCAAATCCAGTGAAGGACTGCTGCGCAGTTCATATTTGAAGACATCCTTACGAGGTTTGGATGACCAAAGATTTTGATGAGTGATCAAGGCACTCACTTTTTGAACAGAACCATTGAGGCATTGAAAAAAGAATTCCGCATTCATATTCAACGAAGTATGCCTTATCATCCATAGGCGAATGGAATAGTTGAAGCATTTAATAAAGTACTGGAGAATGCTTTTACCAAGGTATGCAATGTGAATAGGGATGACTGGGACTTGCGCATTCCCGCTGTGTTATGGGCATATAGAACCACGTGTAAGAAGTTGACATGCCATACACCGTTCAGGTTGGCTTATGGACAGGAATCCATTCTACCTATGGAGTACATTATTCCCATCTTGAGAAAAGCTGTGTTCACAGGAATGGAAGATCGAGAGACACTAGAAGAAAGACTTCTACATTTGGTTGGCCTGGAGGAGGATCGCTTCATCGCAGGATTCCACCAACAAGTGTAGAAGGAAAGAGAAAAAGCATGGCATGATCGCTACATCAAGAACAAGTCTTTCCAGGTAGGTGATCTAGTCCTCCTGTATGATAGTAAATTCATGAAATTTCCTGGAAAGTTTAAAATGCATTGGCTTGGTCCATATACTATTATGCACGTTACTAATGGTGGTGTAGTTCAGTTACCACATTAGCAGGAGATAAATTTCCCGGTTTAATTAATGGAAGCAGACTAAAACCCTATCGGGATAGTCCTGCTTCACAAAATCTGCGATGATCAGAAAGAGGAAAATTTCTAAGTGCCAAGTACAGTTGGAATTGGGCACTAGAAATGGGAAAGAGTTTGTACACAATGTATGATGAGGAACCTGTATATACCACACAACACTGTTAAGATGTGTCGTTGCACCAAAAAAAAATGAAAAAGAAAGAAAGAAAGGAAAAGAGGTATCGCGCAGTTGAGAAATCCAAAAGGAAAAGATGCAGAGCAAGCGAACAAGGAAAGATATTAAGTTCAGAAGCAAGAAATCAGGCACCGCGAAGTAACTGCGCAAGAGCAATGGTGACCTATCGCGCAGTTAGATGCAGCACTCCATAAAAATAGTCGTTACGATGTCGGATGAATATACAGTGATCTGCCAGCAACCGCTTGGGAATTTAATGCACAGATAGTCGTTCTGAATGCGTTTATGACGGAAAGGACTGAAGAATCCGACGGATTTGGCCAATGGACATTGCCATTAATGTTTATCTAGTCGTTAAGGGGTGCAGAGGAGGTCAGATGCACCTATAAGTAGTGCCACAGTCAGATTCGCGGGCGTTACCGAACACTTAGAATTTTCTTGCTCACATTACTATATGGGTTAATTTCAGCAAGCTATCTGAAACCTTGTGAAGTTTATCTAGTGAATGTCTGAGTGGTCTCCCATAGAAGAAGAATTCACAATCCAGGAGGTGTTTCAATATGGAGGGATTGAAGGGTTAATGAGAACCCCATCCAAGAAGGGCGTCTTAGAACCAGGTGAAGCATTGAGAAGATCACCGAGACACGGCCCAAAGATGTAAGATAAAGGAAAAGATCCAGCACAACCGAGGACGAAGGTACCAAAGATGGGTTCAACGGTGCAGAAACCATCGATAGCTGATAAGGAGATACCTCTAACAATGACCCTAGACTATATTTCACCGCGTGCACTGGACACACCGATTTTCAAGTTGATGAAGAACGCCAAATATGACATCCCGCTCTCACCAATTTCAAAGCATGTCGATGTCGACAAGAATTTGCTAGGTAAAATTATGAATGTAAATGGGACGATTATGATCTACTTCAAATGTAGAAGGACGAGCCCTATGGACCTAGGTTCCCACAGTTCCATCCTGGCCAGTACATGTGCTGGAAGAAGGATGCAAAGGGTGAGCTTAACCTGGTCGCCGAGAGTTGGTTATCTGAAATAGTCAAGTTGGAATTGCTTAACCTACTTAGACTCCCGCATTTTGACAGATCACCAGAGTTAAATGTGGTGGTGCGAACACTGATGGCACGCATTCACCAGGGATATTTGTGGCTTGACCGCAATGTCGACCTGACCATTGATATTATCCACCGCATCACTAGGTTGAGTAAAAGGGGTAAAGACCCAAAGCAATTTTTTCAAGGGAAAAGCAAGGACAAGGAAGCAGTGGCGAAGAGGAAGAAAACCCAAACCATCATCAAAGGAAAGAGGAGCTTTCAGATAGAAGACATAGATGATAAATCCACGCGCTTTATCACACAGTTGTTATCTAGCAAGATTTTGAGAAAATGCAGGCCACTGGAGGTACCTGCGGGCGCGGTACTACTTGGCGTCGTAGTCACAGAGGGAGAGCAATTCAACTGGTGCCAATACGTGTTGAACAAGTTCTTGGAGGAACTTAATGATACATAGATCAATGGAGGAAATTTCCATTTCACATGGCTCATAGTGTTGATCACCTGTGTCGGGTGGAAGGAGCCAACGGATTATGTGGGCGTAATCACAGATACCAATGATTGTAGAGGAGCCCGCTATTCAAATCTTTGGGAAAATATGAAATCCCAAAGACAGCATGTGACAGCTATGGTTTTCTATCAATATTTTAGCCAGCTGCGCGACGCAATCAAAATCACGTCGCAGATAACAAAGCAGGTAACCAGTAAGTACATTCGCATTGTTGATTTTTATGCTGACATGCGTAGTATTCATATATCATCCAAAGCACATAAGAAGAACGTGGAATGGTTCCCAGGGAACTAACACTTGTATGAAGATGATATTGATAATATCATGAAGGAATGGCTCGCCGAGTTCCAAGTGGAAATTGTAGATGTCCCAAGGGACTCTGGTGAGGACGAACCTATTCCATGTCCTATCACTGAGGAAAAGGAGATAGGGAAAAGAAAGGAGCCTGAGAGCCCAAGACAGAAAAAGGGGCGAGGAAGAAGCAGAAAGCTTATAAGAGCCAGTCAGATGCAGTCCTCCATGATGAGTATTATGAAACAATTTCCGCGAGGATCACAGAATCAATGGAAGATCTGATGACCGATAAGGAGAAAAAGGAAAAGGAAATTCAGGAAAGTCTGCAGAAGAATCTGAGCACGTTGCAGGGTATTACGCAGAAAATTGAAGAAGTACACAAGAGATTACCCCTGCCGCAGGACTCAGAGTCTGAAGGGAATTCGAGAGGAACATTGCAGCAGAAGGAGTCGCAGTTAACCATGACCGTTCCTGCGAAGTCCCGTATCGTCCATCTGGATCCGATAACAGTAAGATTTCCTATTCTAGAGCAACTAATGTTAGACATGAAGGATGCCAAGCATGTGGAGCTCGACCTTGCAAAGATACCACTGCCTAGGTTACACTACTTGCATCTGTAGGTTGTTGAAGAAATGCATGAGAGAACTATTGACGCGCTCAAAGGAAAAGTTGAGCTGCAAACAGCTAATAAGCAGTTGGAGGAGTCTAGCTCGTGGAGAGCTATGGAACTACAGGATGAGTATGATCGTTGGAAAAGACTAGAGTCCACGATCACTGCGGTCACATAAGAGATTGAAGAATTTGAAGTGCAGGAAGACCCCGCGGACACTATCGTAAAGATTGGCGAGCTAGTTACCAATCTTAAGACAGAGATACAAGACATGGAGATCCTCCATGAAGCTAAGGTTGCTTCCTTGCAGGCGCAGATCAATCCAGAGACCCCACCAAATAAGCAGTAGCTAAGGGAGAAAGAAGTGAAGGCCGCAATAGAGAGTATTGCTGCCGAAGTGGCTAAGTGCCAGAGTCTGTTGGAAGCGGCATCGAAGGCATTCACCGCCCTTGAAGAGGACCCAATATTGCTGCAAGCAAAGAATGTTGTCAAAGATAAGCAAGCAGCACTAGAATAGTTGGATGCAGAAGTAAAGGCCCTACTACCAAGAGACAGGCTGCAGAAGTACAGAGAAATCAACGTGCTAAAGAAAAAAGTGCAAGCCTTAAGAGAAAAAGAGACTGAAATGGGAGACAAGTCGCAACCCTTACTAGAAGACGCTAGCACGATCTCGCAGGAGATCAAGGAGAAGTTAAAGGAGTTGCGTGAGAATCACGAATAAGTGGAAGGCCAGGTCGACGATGAGATAACACCTGATATGATGGAAACAGTTGAGTAAGACATGAAGGACGTAGTCGAAAAGCTGATTGCTACATACAACGAGTTCACTGCGAAGCTAGCTCCGCAGCTAGAGGAACAACTTGAAGAAGTTACAGGTGGCTCGGGGACAAGCCACATGTGAGGTTTAGGGGCCTGTTGGACCTGGCCCAAGTGGGGCATTTTTTAGCAAGAAGTATTTTTGGAACTGCGGAGCTGAGCGCAGTTTAGTTGAAGTATCTTGTTGTATAAGTTTTTGGAATGCTACGAAGTTGTGCGCAGTGCAGTGTCGAAAGAGCTGCGAAGTTCAGTGCTGTGAGGAGACAGCGCTTCGGTGTGTCCATTCTATGTGGATCCTGCAAAGCAGAGTGTTGGATGAAAGACGGCACAAGTTTCGGTTAGACTAGCGGTGGTCTATTTTGGTAAAGATGCTCCAGGAGTGCCAAGTGGTAGGTAGGAGCAGAAGTGGAAGAAAGCGACTGGTCGCACATGTTAAAGAACCACTACCTGAACCAATCGCACGAGACCATTAGAGGAAGAACGACTTGGTGAAAGCGACCTGTTGGCGTGCGTGCGAAAGGAAGGCCGATAGTGACATGGGAATGCATTGGAGGTAGGCCATGATGGAATATTCACTACCGGAAGCCAGCAAGCTCGATGAGCTAGAAACTATAATGGTTTTGTAAACCTAATGGTTTTTTCCTGCGGATTGTAAAGACATGACCTACGGGCATGAGCTATAAAGAAGGCATTTTTGTATGGGAAAGGGTTGTTTGGTTATTGAATACTCTTCATTTTGTTAAGCTTTGAATATTGTTACATCTTTTAAGCTTAGTGCTATTGTAAAGGCTCTGCATCTGTGTGTGCAGAGGCCAATTGAGAGAGAAGAGAGTCTGCAGTTGAGTGCGTAGACAAAGAACTGTTGTACCCTTCCCAAAGACTAATATAACAACAGTTCTTATGGACGTAGCTTCCATCCGGGGGGTGAACCACATTAAATACTGTGTAGTGTGATTGTTGTTTTTCTGCATTTGCTTATTTGCCTACTTTGAATGTCTGGATTCTCATTTATAAGCTGTATGTTAATGCTTTTATATGTATTCGCCATAGAGGAAAGATGGTAATAATATGTTAAGTCTTGCATGAATAGATGAATGATGAATGCACAGTATTCTAAGTAGGTGGGAGTACCATTTTATTGAATAATCACAAGTATACGTAGAGATTTAATTGTGTAACTCTTTGAATACATATCACTGGAGGTGCACAGCCTCGTATATCTCGTCTGCTTGCATCTGTTCTAAAATATAACGCAGCACAAGTCTCAAAGCATGCTGCGCAGTAGTCTGTCCAGACAACTCATCACATCACTGTGGAAACCTGATTCTGCAGTGCCCATATAGCTACACCTTGGGTGAGACTTCATCCTGTTCGCAGGTTGTTTCTGAAAGGGCTGGTGAGAAGGGCTTTTGTTGGTTCATTGAAACCACAAAGAACCTAGGTCTACATTGGAAACCTCTAGATCAGTATAGTAAGCCAACATGTCCAGGGGATAAACTAGAGGTTATTACACGTATTCTCTTTGTCATGCACCCTATGTGAACTTGACTAATAAAAAAACATAGCAGAAAGTGTTTTCTTGAATGCATATGCTCTTTGGTTTGCACCTTGTGCGAACTCAGTAAATCAGAAAAAATGAGAGAAATTGCATTTTTCGGGTAAGCTAACTAAGGTCTAACCCTAAATTTGAGAAATTCCAGTTTCAAAATTTTATATTTTGTTTTTGTGTGGTTGTATAAAAGTGTCTTGCAGGCAAAATGAAGGTTTTTGGGTTGGCACACTCTCCGACGATGACAACAACAACAACAACAACCTCATTCTCCTTCATAATATTATTAAATATTTTGTTTAACTCACTTGGTTGAAAGTTACTTTATTAAATAAGAATTCTTGGGTTCAATTCATTTCTCATCTAACTTTATGTTGCAAAGTAGGTTCATTGTAAAAGTGATTCCCACTTCTTTTACAAAAGTAGGTCACTTATTTTAAAAAAATACCTTATTTTAAAAAATGAGCTTACATGAAAAGTTAGTAGGGGGGGATTATTTACTACATTGAGCACCCATCACCACATGGTTCAACCTCTACTTGCGATGTGGTTCCTTGGTTCCTTTTTGTTTCTAAAAAAAGGGCATAACTTTGACATCCATATCATGTTTTTAGTGCCTTCTTTTTTTAATTTTAAACTACTTATTGTTTCGAGATTTTTTAATCTAGATCATTAGTTTCTTCTTTTGAAAACATATTACCTACATATTATAATATGGCCATTCCAAGTGATATTCTTCTTACTAGTACCAACTACTTCTCATGGAGATTCAATATGGAGGATGTTCTACAAAGTAGGGAACTTTATGATTACCTTTAGAAAATAAAATGCGCTCACCGATGTCGAAAATAGAGAAAAATGGGATAGTAAAAATGATGAAGCATGTGGATTAATAAATATATATATATCTAACAGCTTATGGTTCCACCTTCAAGGAATTGATACACTATATGCAGCTTGGAAAAAACTGGAAACCGTATTTGGTCACCACAATGAGATTTGAGGTCACCATCTTGAAAATGAGTTGGTTGTTGTAAATCCAAGTGAAATTTTTATATATTGAGGACTATCTATCTAAATTCAAAACCTTTATTCTCTTAGTTGAAGAATGTAAGATAACTAAGCCAAAAAAGTAATGTATTTATGTTATTCTTGCTAATCTTGGTCCTCATGCTATTTTTGTATTTAATTTTCACTCCACTAGAGAAGCTCTACACACTACTTATATAGAAACTAGTCTTGAAGATTTTGTGATTCATTGATTAGAGAGAAATATAATCTCATGCTTCTTGGAATGATTAGCAATGAAAGTACATCTAATAAAGCCTTAGTGGCACAACAAAATGACAAATCAAAACATCGATAGAAACAAAACCATTGCAACAATGAGAAAAAAAGGGTCCCAAACCCTCTTATCAAGTTCATACACCTAATGGTGATAAAGGAACTAAATTGAAATGACAGAAGACCGAATGAGATTGCAATTTTTGTGAGTGATATGGTCATGTGGAATCTAAGTGTTTCAAGAAGATGGAAGACTTGGAAGCAACAATGAATAAGCATAACATCAATATTGATTCTTCTTCTAACTCTTCTTCTCATGGAAATGCACATTTGCTTATGGTTTTTCCTTTAATGCATCTTCTTTTTCTTCTTCTAATGAGTGACTCATTGATTCTACCATATGACTAATGATAAAGTCATTTTTTCAACTCTAAATGTATGTAACACCAAACAATTATTTGTTGGTGATGGTAAATCTCTTAGTGTTATAGGATCTAGAACAATACAACTAGATGATGGTGATTTCAAAGATATGTTATGTGTTCCAAGTATTTCCTACAGTTTATTGTTAGTCTATCAGATCTCTAATTATGGTGAAGGTAATATTTTAGAGTTCAAATATCCTAATAATGTGTTAGCAACCAAAATAATTGATGACATTACTAGGTTGTACATATTTAACAACTTCGGGTCATCACATTTTCCCTCAATTTTTATTTCTCAAAACGATGATTTGATAAATCTTTGGTATGAGTGATTTGGACATTTAAACTAACGCTCATTGCAACAACTATGTCATTAGAAAATTGTGATTGCTCTTTCTCTAATTTATTGTAGAGATGTTGTTTGTCTTAGGTGTGTTCTCGATAAACATCATTGGGGTAGTTTTGACAAATGTTCCTCTTGGCATGCCTCGAACCCCTCACAGTCTATTCATAGTGATTTGTGTGGTATGGCTATGTTATCACACAAGGTTTAGCTACCAACTAAAGAGTTAATATCCAGGACGGTAGAGGAGGGAATCTAATCAGTGACACTTGCAATGGCCTCATTCACCGCTAGATACAAAGCTTGTCACATCGAACAAGCACTTGTCATTTTAGATCAAGTTGGAACAAGATCAAGGGGGAGACCTTATCCAACTAGTGAAGGATAGAGAACCTACTCAATGCATTCTAGGATGATATGGAAATGGAAGTGAGAGTGAGATCAACAGTAAGTGGATATAGATCTAGGGAATGAGTGGCTTTAGGAGTTAGTGCTTGGTTGAGGAGGATTAGGAAAGAGTTAAATTCTCAACCGAAGAGAAATGTGCCATTGTTGAGTTTAGATGAGTAGATCTAGATAGATCTAATGCTGATCTAAAAGACTCAAATGAGATCCAACTAGGGTTTAGTCAAATTCGAGTGAGGTGGGTTCCACTTGGTGAAATTAGGCAAGGAAAGGAGCTATAATGAGGGCTAGGTGATGGATTTGGAGGTTTAAGCACAAAATAGCAATACCCAACTGATAGATCTACAAAAATGACTGAAAACCCACAAGTGCGTCTTCCCCTAGAGATGGACAGTGTCTGGATTTGTGGGAAAATAGAGTCATATATTCACCAAACTTGGTCTCTAAGGTTTATTAATTATTTAAGAAGTGGGTTTTAAGTATTAATCCCAAAATATCGTTGGATCTATCAGATCTAGAAAACGAGGGTTGAAACTTATGGAAATGAGTGACAAATGGATGAAAGTAAATAATATCACTACATACCTTGTATATCTTACCTCAATTTCTTGCGGTCATCAAGTACATTGATGATCCTTTCACTTAGTTACAATTCCGAGTGAGATCCAATTGATCCCGAGCTAAAACATGTAGATCCAAGGAGGAAATATGCCTTAATTCTTCGCCTGCATATTCAGACAACCCAAGTTAGATTTGATCCACAAATAAAAGAAGAACTATGCATGAAATATCAAAGAAAATAACTCAATGGATGAAATCACAATTAGCTACTCCCTGAGAGATGAAACAATTTTCCCAAGAAGAGATGGAGAAACGCTCACAATTTCCCCTCCAAGCAAGTCGCACCCTACAAAAGATCAATTCGACATCCACAAAAAATGTCGAAATCACATGAAACTCACTGATATGTCTAAGAGAGAGGCATTCCAATCATGTACAAGAACATTCATCAAAGAAAGAGAGAAAGAGAGCTGCAAAATAGTAATAATATTTGTATTCTAGAGCCAAAAATATCTTTTACAAATGGCGAGAGTGGATATAAATAGCCTCTCATAATCCAAAACCATAAAATCCCAATAGTATAGAGGGATAGGATCAAAATATACAAATATAATATCAACGACTAAGAGAATACAGTCAAATAATACATAGATCACTCATGACTAAGGGGGACGTCCTCCCTCAATGACGCCCTATGGGGACGTGCGGCACATGACATAAATAGGGACACAACATGACATCATTACGTGGTTTGGGGGTCTAGGAGATAATATATTCACTAGAATAATTCCCCACCTATATCAAAATAATATAACATGTGATAAAGTGTCAAAAGACAGTAGGACCTGTGTCAAAAATACAATAATAAACCCCCAAAATGATGAATGGGATGATGTGTGGACCCCACTGATGTCAAATACCATGTTGGAAGGTGTGGAAAATATCATCTTGAAGTCCCAGACCAATCTCATTCTATTTCCTCACCCCACTGATCCAAATCGATTTCCTTTGTTAGTCATTTTATTGTCGGAAAACCACCTTTGAAAGTACAAAAATGCATGTAACTCTCTTCCATGTGCCCCAGGCACAAAACTGACTACATCAAAATGTATGGGGATGGCGTAATATGGAAATATAGACTGGATGGACCCCACATCCCCTCAGGATCTCCCTAGGAGAACAAAAATAATCAATGAAAGTACTGGACATGCCATTTCTGCATGGAAAACTGAAGAAAAGTGGTAATCTGACCATATCATCACTTGAAACTGCCTGAAACTAATAATGGAGTGTACCAATGAACTCATAATTCTCAAATCCACTAGGAATGAGTACTCATAGACTATGTGACCATCAAGAGATACATCTGTAAGCTCATCCATGCTTGGAATAATAAAATAATGGCCTGCAAATAATAATAATAATAAAAATCCATAAAACCATCATCTGAAACTTCTCTTTGAATCATGAAACCATATAATGGTCACAAATGGACCATGAATGATCCATCTTGAACACTGTTGGCCCATACTCATCCTGGACCCTTTGATTGACTTGGTCAAACTAGGTTGACCAGGTCAAGACTGATCAAAATAATGATCCAGACTACAAATAACTGCTGCTGCAAGTACAAATGGATGAGATATGACTTGGTATGACCTCCATTTCCAGCCATCGTCCATAGGTGCAATGGAGTGACCACCCTATTTCCCTATAGGGGCAAATGACCTTACATCAAACAAGGATGAGTGCTCGTCCTTTGGCCACTGACTAGCTAATATAGATATAAGTAGTAGTGTTTAACAACACTGTTTTTTTTTACTTATCATTCCTTTAGATATAGCATTTAAGTTCCAATTATTTAGTGTTTAGAAACACTGTTGGTAGGCATACTTGGTTTCAAGGACTAGAGGAGAACAATCACTGTGACTAGAATCACACACTCCAGGGCCGAGATGCAAGGTAAACACGGAATCTATCCAACAAAGAGGTCTAGGTGGGGAAGTGTTCAATATTACTAGTTAAGGTGTAAGCTAGTATCAAATCAAGACTAAAATATAATGGATGGATGGGGAAGTGATTGATGATTCCAAGGATAGAAAAATCCCTACAAAGGGAATGACTGATTCCATACTTATACAGCAAGGGAATCACCAATGAGTATACATAAGAATATCCTACTCATAGTAACTGACCACTTCTAATCTAAACAACCAGTAAGAACAATATAAAGTATCGCCAGTAAAAAACCATCATGTACCCAATCAAAACTACCAAGATAAAGGAAAGAGAAAATCAACAGTCCAAATGCACAAACCATATACATGCTTGATCATATACCTGAGTCTCTGATCTAAACATCTGAATCATAATGAAGCACTGTAGCTAAATACATCATGGGATTTTTCAACAACCTTCTCTGGATGATAGAAGAATGGCTAACTCAGTCATCAACCAGGGGTCATGGGGCTCAGTCCTGGCATGAAACTATCAAATGTACAAGCTCTAGATCCACTGAATACATGAGAGTGATCATCAATATGATACTCATCATCAACTGATCTCAACCAAAATGTGCAAAGGACTGCTCAAAAATATACTGGGAAATGATTTGCAATCATTGTAGCTCGACTACTATGGATGCGACAACATCTGGCTCCAGCTGGTACAAGTTCTCTAAGGGAGAGAGTGTTTGAGAACCTCAAAAATATATGGTCCACAACACTCACTGCATCAATCCTTGATCATGCACTCGAGCATCTGCATCATCTTCAGAATATCAACTTGTAATCTGCACAATGCAATGTGCTATACCAATCTCACAGACCTGTCATCACTAGTTTGCATATACATATAAAATAATGCATAAATACAGTACTGGAAATCAAATGCTAATCTAATAACTGACAATTTTTATTTGACTGCAGGAAATAAACAAGACTAACCAGACAAGAAGAAAATTGTCGGACTCAATGGCAAAGACAAGAAAGGAAAAGGGTGTCGGACTCAAAGGCACAGGTGACTAACTACTTCTCAAGGGAGCTTATTCGGATTCCTACCTTCCCTACTCTATCCCACTTAGACAAGTAGTAAGTGAAGTCATATATCCAATGCAACCATTCATCAAACAGATTAATGAGTCTTCCATAATGTTCTTTAACAAAACAAGTCAAGTTTGGATTAATAATTATTGAATTTAATGTCACGATCTTCCTGACTTGTTCAAAAGTCAAAGTACGATTTGAATGGTGCAAAGTGAAATCATGCCAAGGAGAATAATGACTTATACAAATATCCTCCATCAAAATATCAATAGGATCGTATAAATTATGCAAGTTATTGTCAAAATGCATGTAGTTAAAAGTTGTGACAAATGATTCAACTCCCCTTGACTCAAATTGTTTTGTTCAATTGCTAAGCTTGCATACTTAATTTTATTCTCTCTAGGATTAACGATAGAACCAAGTGGGAATAAATTAAAGCTTAAAGGATCTGAAATCAAGATTAAACCCACTTGTTGCTTAATGACCAAGAAAAGATGGAAGTTATCTTTATATACCCTTTCAAACCACCAATTAAGAAATTTAAAAGCGTCTCACACCAAGAATAACTGAAACAGGACATAAGATATTTGACTATCAACCATGCGACAATCACTAGACTCCCGACCGAAGATATCAAAAGAAAATGTTTGATTCGAACCCAAAACCATGCAAGAGGACACCAGACGTTGGGATGGGTAGGCGGATTGAAAACATGTATCCATTCTCATATGACTTATGTTGATTGATCATGGAATTTGAGAGGAAAATGTTTTTTGATCAATGAAGCTCTCAGTCCCACGAATTATTTCAAGATTTATAGGAGGCCTAACAATTACTTCATGAAGACTAGAATTGTCATAAGATGGGACCAACTCATCCTGATTAAGCACTGAGTGAGGAAAAGTATCAACATAAGTCAAATCACTCCTTGAAAGCTTCTCAAGAGGATCATCAATGGACTCACTGATTGAAAGTTCAACCTAAGAATTTCTTCATGATGCTCAATGAGATCCCTCTCTTCATCTATGACTTCTTTAGGAAATGATGACAAAGAGATTTTATCAAGCTTCTCTTCCAAGTCAATATTCAAATCGAATCCTTGAGGACCCAGGCTGTGCACATCATCATGGATACTCTTCAAATATTCTATAATCTCTTCATGAATTGAAGGATCGTTCTAAAGATAAATCAAAGGCACATTCACTGTTGGCTCAGGAGAGGAGAAATCAACTTGATAAGGAAATTCATCACTCATTTCATCATCATTATTATGATTGTCCTCATCAAATTGATCCTCAACAGTACAATCATTGCTTGATGGATATGTTATGAATTCTTCAATGTTATAACCCCATTTATTCTTTAATAACTCAGTGAACATGTCGTACCCAGTCATGGGTCCCAGTGCTAAATTATAAAACCACAATCCGACATTTCCGCCTAAGGATTCACCCAAGGCCCGCATACAGACATCTTCATTGTATGCACCTCTAACTTACATATGATACCAAAGTATTTGCAAATGGAATTCGATTGATTCAATATAAATTCCATAGAAACGGAGCAACCCTTCAAGGTAATTATTCAACATAGGATGAAGTGTCCCATAAATTTCATAAAATTCAAAAGGAGATGGCTTAGCTTGCATTCTAACTACTTTGGATTTTCCGCTAGGGATTTGATTTGGATGTCTAATTGGAGTACAAGAATCATTCAAACGAATGCTTTGGTTGCAAGGCCGTGGCTGAGATTGACGCTTACTTGGAGTAATTGGGGAAACACTTCCATTAAAAGAATGAGGAAAATGGTGGGAATTATAAGAATTATGATATTCAGGTTCACACCCAGAATCATGTTCATAATTACCCCCACATTGATATGCTAATTGACTTTCATCTCTTTCCTCCAATTTCCTTTTATACTGAGATAGATTTTCATACATTTTGTTCATGCATCTTAACATTTGAAGGAAAACGTCTGAATTCATAATGATTTATAAATTTTAAAATTGAAATATGGGTACCGGGTCATTCCTCAGCGGAGTCACGTTTTGGATTTGTCGGGTAAACTATAGATATCGCCTATCGAAATAAATGTCGTATGATAGCGAGGAGAGATGAGTGAAATGAGATGGCTATGTATAGTTTAATGAAGTAAATTATAACCATCTTGAAAAAAAAACGGATGCGATAAGATATGAAATACGCACAGACACTTGCAGACACCTGAGGTAAGCCTCTACCTCTCGGGAAACGATGCCAATTTATGTTATCACACAAGGTGTAGCTACCAACTAAAGAGATCCTATCCATGACTATAGAGGAGGGAAGCTAACCGATGACACTGGAAAGGGCCTCGTTCACCACTTGATACAAAGGTTGTCACACCGAACATGCAATTTTCATTTTAGATCAAGCCAGAACAAGATCAAGGGGGAGACCCTATCCATCCAATGAAGGCTAGCGAACCTACTCAATGCACTCTAGGATGATATGGAAATGGAAGTGAGAGTGAGATCAAGAGTAAGTGGATATAGATCTAAGGAATGAGTGGCTTTAGGAGTCAAGGCTTGGTTGAGGAGGCTTAGGCAAGAGGTAAATGCTCAACCGAAGAGAAATGTGCCACTATTGAGTTTAGATGAGTAGGTTTAGATAGATCTAATGCCAATCTAAATGACTCAAATGAGATCCACCTAGGGTTTAGTCAAATTGGAGTGAGGTGGGGCCCACTTGGTGAAATTAGGTAAGGAAATGCACTAGAATGACTATTAGGTGATGGATCTGGAGGTTTAAGCACAAACTAGCAATACCCAATTGATAGATCTACAAAAATGACTAAAAACCCATAAGTGCATCCTCCCCTAGAGATGGCCAGTGTCTGGATCTATGGGAAAATGGAGTCGGATCTTCACCAAACTTGGTCTCTAAGGTTTATTAATTATTTAAGAAGTGGGTTTTTAAGTATTAAGCCCAAAATATCGTCTGATCTATCATATCTAGAAAACGAGGGTTTGAAACTTATGAAAATGAGTGACAAATGGATGAAAGTAAATAATATCACTATGTACCTTGTATATCTTACCTCAATTTATTGCGGCCTGTAAGTACATTGATGATCCTTTCACTTAGTTACAATTTTGAGTAAGATTCAAGTGATCCCGAGCTAAAACGTGTAGATCTAAGGAGGAAATATGCCTTCTTCACTTGCAAATTCAAACAACCCAAGTTAGATTTGATCCAAAAATAAAAGAATAAATATGCATGACATATCAAACAAGATAACTCAATGGATGAAATCAGAATTGGATACTCCCTGAGAGATGAAGCGATTTTCCCAAGAAGAGATGGAGAAACCTTCACAATCACCCCTCCAAGCAAGTCGCACCCTGCAAAAGATTAATTCGGGCTCCACAAAAACAATGTCGAAATCACATGAAACTCGTTGAGATGTCTAAGAGAGGGGCATTCCAATCATATACAAGAAAATTCATCAAATCAAGAGAGAATAGAGTTGCAAACTAGTAATAATATTTGTATTTCAAAGCCAAAAGTCCCTTTTACAAATGGTGAGAGTGGATATAAATAGCCTCTCACAATACAAAACCCTAAAATCCCAATAGTATGGAGGGCTAGGATAAAAACATACAAATATAATATCAACAACTAAAATGATCCGGTCAAATAATACATAGATCACTCATGACTAAGGGGGGCGTCCTCCCTCAATGATGCCCTAGGGGGTACGTGAGACACATGACATGACTAGGGACACAACATGACATCATAACATAGTGGGGGAGTCTAGGAGATCATGTATTCACTAGACTAGTGCCTCACCTACATCAAAATAATATAACATGTGTTAAAGTGTCAAAAGACATTAGGACGTGTGTAAAAAATACAATAATAAACCACCAAAATGATGAATGGGATGACGTGTGGACCCCATTGATGCCGGAGACCATGTTGGAAGGTGTGCAAAATATCATCATGAATTCCTAGACCAATCTCATGCCATTTACTCACCCCACTAATCCAAATTGATTTCCTTTGTTAGTCATTTTACTGTCAAAAAACCACCTCTGAAAGTACAAAAATGCCTGTAACTCTCTACCATGTGCCCCGGGCACAAAAATGACTGCATCGAAATGTCTGGGGATGAGGTAGTATGGTAATAACGATTGGATGGACCCCATATCCCCTCAGTAGCTCCCTAGGAGAACAAAAAAATCAATGAAAGTGTTGGACATACCATTTTTGCATGGAAAACTGAAGAAAAGTGGTAATCTGACCATATCATCACCTGAAACTACAGGAAATGATAACTGAGTGTGCCAATGGACTCAAAATGCTCAAATCCACTAGGAATGAGTACTCATACACTATGTGACCATCAAGAGATACATCTATAAGCTCATTCATGCCTGGAATAATAAAATAATGGCCTGTAAATAATAATAATAACAATAATAATAATCCATCAAACCATCATTTGAAACTGTTGTATGAAGGAAATAGAAAATCAACAATCCAAATGCACAAACCATATACCTGCTGGATCAAATACCCGAGTCTATGATCTGAACATTTGAATCATAATGAAGCACTGTAACTTAATACATCATGGGCTCTGTCAACAATCTGCTCTAGATGATACAAGAATGGCTAACTTAGTCATCGACCTGGGGTCATGGGGCTCAGTACTGGCATGAGACTATCAAATGTACAAGATCTGGATCCACTGAATACATGAGAGTGATCATCAATATGCTTCTCATCATCAACTAATCTCAACCAAGATTTGAAAAGGACTGGTTCAAAAATATACTGGGAACTGATCTGCAATCATGGTATCCCGGCTACTATGGATGTGACAACGGGTTCCTTATACTTCCTTATTTTGATTCCTTCTTAAGTTTCATTGATGACTTCTCTAGATGCACTTGGGTTTACTTTTTAAAACTTAAGACTGAATATTTTGACATGTTTTTGGTCTATAAGGCCCTTGTAGAAAAACTATTTGGTTATCAAATACACAAGAATGGGGGATAATATGTAAACAATAAATTACAAATTACTACACTACACGTGGCATTCAAATGCAACATATTGTGTCGTACAAATCATAGAAAAATGGTGTTGCTAAGAGAAATAATCACACATTAAAGGAAGTGGCAAGTTGCATGATACAATCTAAGGGATTGCATCCTTTTTTATGGTGGAAGCCACTAATTGTGTCAATTACATAATCATTCACACTCTCACAAAGGTTCTAAAAGGTACAACACTGGAAGAGGTATGGAGTAAAATTAAATTTGGTGTAAGCCACTTTCTTGTGTTTGGTAGTGAAGCATGGGCTCATGTTCCTGATGAAAAATGAAAAGCATTACAACCTAAGAGAGAGAAGTACATTTTTGTTGGATATTTTGAAGATGTAAAAGGTTATATACTTCTTCAACCTAAATTTAATGACATTAATATCAGAAGAGATGTTAAATTTGATGAAAATATCTTGTCATGTGAGCATAATTCAACATGTGTGCCACCTTTAGCATGCATGCCATCTTCAATGATTGTCCCAGCTTCGATTCCCAACTTCTCTGCTTGTGATCCCACTTCAGTTTCTTCTTTAGATGATGACATCGATGATGAGAATCCACCTCTTCTTGCTCACTTTCCTCCAGTTGGGTCCATTGAACATGAACTTGCACCAACACCACCGCTTCCTAGATGGGTCCATACAATATGTGAAGCAACTAGTGATCTTGTTGGTGATCCTAGATATCAACACCGACGTTATAAACCAAATATTTAATTTCGATCGTACACAAGAGATATCCAATAATATCCAACTTTATTATTATGCCAATGATACTTTTGATGGGATGAATCATCCTATTCTCTCGCCTCTTCAAGGAGGCTACCTCCTAATGAGCTAAGCTCAACATACAATATTTTTCTCTACCCTCTCGTAAGGAGGAATCCATCCTTATTCATAGAATCACAACAAAATATTAATCTCCTAACCTCCTAACTACCTAGTGGACCTTCTTTAATAAGGTCCAATTACATTTATTTACTAACATAGTGGACCTTCTTTAATGAAATCCAATTACATTTATTTAATAGCATAGTGGACCTTATTTAATAATAACAATATAGTGGACCTAGTCCACTTTACATTGAATGGCCTCCACTATTATTCTAATGGGACCTCCAAGACTGCCATTAGACCCATAGGGAGTGTCATAATATCCAAACACATTCATAGTTCTAGTGAGCCTCATGATTCATAAACATTTGCAGAATCATTTAACATTACTAAATTTGGGGTCCAAATTTGACGTTGGTTCATTTTTTGTGTCAAGCAAACATCGAATAGTAAATGGTTCAACGTTGATGAAGATATATCAAATATTGAACATTTTAATGTCGAACAAATGCCTCTTAAGGGATGTTATTTGGGTGTTATGAATGTCTCTTATGTGACATTTACTGGACATTAGAAACACTACTTAATGTATGGTAAAAACATCACTTCAGAGACGTTTTTTAGACATTAAAATTTAATGGTATGTCTATTAAGTGGCGTACATTCAATGTTTTTCTTATATGTGTGATGCTTGACAAGTCGATTAAGCGACATATGCTTAGTTCAAAAAAAAAAAAAAAATCGGTTGGTTTTGGTTTCCCCAATCAATGTTATTTTAGCAATGTAACATCATGAGTTGATGCAACATTATTTGATTCTAAACTACTTACAATTACATAATTATGAGTCTCCTTTTCCACTTCTAGAGATGTTGTTTAGGAATATACTTTGATACTACTCGCCATCACAACTAAATTGGGTTTTAGTCCTTCCACTTTCTTTTAATAAAATAATTATAATGCATCATTATGATACCTTTATGATGGGATTGGCAGTGTTAAATAAATTTTGAAATAAATGAGGTATAAATTTGGAGATGATCAGAGGTTACATTCCGTTGAATTTGCTCTAAAGGGTACGCTAGCCTATAGGTGGGACACATAAAGATAACCTACCAAGCTAGGCCAAAGTATCATCTACGATAACCCATAGGATTATGCCCCATAATTCTCTGCTGGTGGTGAAAAAATTAAGTTCCATGAACTCTACCAAGGAAATAAGGATCATGTGATTCATATTGACAATTGCACAAAGAAATGGTCTATAGAGGGGATTCTTGAAGACTCGTAGGTGCACAAGTTTTTGTACACCTTAGGACAAATCCCAAGGTCACGTGGTATCACCATGATGAGTTGTTATAACCAAAATTAGCATTTCTCTATCTGTGACGACACTTGCATGTTGATGCTCTCATGATGACACTTCATGAAGCTACTATTTTTCACACAAAAGGAAACTATGGATGGAAGAGCCATATTTGGTGCTCAGTAGTGTGTCCTTAACTTATTCATTGATTATCCAATAGTTAAGGAGCTTGTGACCATATTTGGAGACCAAAACACCCCTTGAAAAACCCTCAAAATGGCATTTTAAGCCTCCCCCCCCCATGTGCATGTTGCACTTGGTTCACCTGCGTGTGGTGCACACCTTACCCTTTTCTCACTTGCGTGTGCCTTTAAAAATGCCAAAAAATATAAAAATTATCGAATTTGGGGTAGTTTTGGGAACTTCCCCAACAGAGTCGCCAATTCTATTGTGAGGAGAAACTATCCTACGATTGGGGTTGAGTTCACCAACATACTAAGGTTTAAAAAGCAGACATCTAGGGTTTTGCAATAAGCAAAAACAAAAAAAAGAGTTTGAAACTTAGAAAAAAAAGAGTTTGAAACTTATAAGGGCATGTACCTTATTTATATAGTTTGATCCTAGCTTTCCTTGAATCCTTGAGCTTTGCTCTTGATCTTCAGTCAAAGAACTTGCAACACCAACTCAAAAACCTTCCTCAAACACATTTGGATACAAATAAATAATTGAAATTCAAATAAATCATAAAAATATAATCTATTGAAAATCAACAAGTAACCAAATTTGATAAAAGCATAAACACAAATGTTAGGAAAGGGAAAGATATCTATTCTTTCATTAATCATTGAAGCAAGTACAAATTTACCTTCCTTGAAGCAAATTTTATTTTGTTTTATTTGATTTTTTTTGTATTTTGAAAAATTTATAATATTTTTATGATGTGAGAACTAATATGTTAACATGATGCAGATATTGGACCTGTTAGAATGTACTAGGTACCTTGGGGCCCATTTTCATTGTCGATGGGTTCCCTCGCATTTGTTGATGGTTTACATTAATGAGTGGTAATCAAACGGTATCCCCCTGGTTCGAATTTAGTTCATTTATTCACATGGTTAGGATTTGTACCTTTAGTCATTTGGATTGAAGACCTTGGGCCTATAGTAACTACATCGTCATATTTTGTTATTGCCCAAGTTGCGCAAGACCAAGCCACACTCACTTTGGCTCTTGATGAGACATATTAGATCTATTTTTGTTCAATATGGCTATGATATCCAGCGTTTACATAGATCCACCTTTGAATTCTTGTGGCTATGATAATTTGTTGGACATGGATCCACTTTGTCAGCTTGTGGCTTGTTGTAGGTACAACAGATCCCATATTTTCTACAAAACATGGGAGCCCCAAATTTTTATATGCAAAGAAAATGATTAAAATCCTTGGTCATTTTGGGGTTTTTCATCATGCTTTCATTTCTCTATTTTGGTTTGATCAAGTTAGTAATTTTTCCTTTTGAAAAATTCCCTTGATTTTGTGTGTTTTTCAGAGTTGCGGAAAGAACAGGTTTTCCTTAAAAGTCAGTTTTTCCGCAACCCACAATGCGGATTGTGGGATCTTGGTTTTCTAGTTTTGAAACGCTTTTCGTTCTGCAACCCGCAATGTCGATTGCGGATGCGGAATTGTTTGTCTAATAATTGTGGTTGGTTGTTCCGCAACATGCAATGCAGATTGCGGGAACACTTTTTAAATTAGTTTTGCGGATTGCTGTAGACTTTTGTTTGATAATGTTTAGAGTCGAGATCCCGCAACCCGCAAGTTGCGGATTGCGGATTGCGAGAAGGATTGTGTATATGTCCAAAATAAACCTTCCGCACTTGTCCTCCGCAGCCTGTATGTTTAATATTGACCGTTGATTTGCCTCAATCCTGCAGTTGATATTGGATTGTTTTTGTTTTGAATAATCATTTCAGTTCTCCGTTTTTCTTCACCATTTTTTTATTTGCAATCAGATTTTTAAACTGCGATTTGTTTGGGTACACAGGGTACTACCAAAGGACCGAACATCAAGAGCAACCACTTCACACAAACAGATCACAGATCAACACACTGATGTTTTGACGTGGTTTAAACCCTCTTGAGGGAAACACTCCACGGCCCCGGCCAAATAGCTTCTACGGGATAATTTATTATGCAAAGAAAGAAAGTTACAAATGAGCTTCTCATAATCGATCAACTAAACAATGACCCTCCATGCTCTTTAAATAGAGATCATGGACCAATCGGGTGTTAAGCCACGGATCAAGGTTAGGTTTGATCTAAGAGAAGTTGAGCCGTCAGATCACTCTATGTCGGAAACATATCGTGACCGTCGGATTAAGTATTTACAAATGCATACTAATGCATACTAAATAAACACACTATCCCTAACAGATATATTACACAAGTTGATCTTAACTAACTCCTAAGTGTCTAAATATCCTAACATCCCCCCTTAAGAACAACTTGGGAGAGGATTGAAGGATTTACAAAAGTGACACTATTAGGAGAAGGAAGGAGGCATTAGAGCCTATCCCCCCTTAATGACAAGTTCCTGAACTCCTAACATAGATCGAAGTTTAGAAAACTTTGTTTCTGTAAGAGACTTGGTGAAGATGTCTGCAACTTGATCTTCTGTAGGGAAAAAGAGCACTTCAAGAACACGATCATGAACATGATTTCTGATGAAGTGCATATGTAGCTTAATGTGTTTGCTGCATTGATGTAGAACTGGATCTTTGGCAAGCTTGATGGCACTTTGATTCTCGCACCAAAGTGGAGTAGGCTGCTGGTGCTCGAATCCAAACTCTGAAAGGATCTGTCGAAGCCATAAAGCTTCCTGACTGGCATTAACTGTTGCTCGATATTCTGCCTCTGCTGAAGAAAGAGCAAGAGCTTGTTGTTTCTTACAAGCTCAAGTAATAGGTCTAGATCCCAGACTGAAAACATAACCTGCAGTAGACTTTCGATCATCAGGATCGTCGGCCCAATCTGAATTAGTGAAACCAACCAACAAAGGTTTCCCCCCTGTACTATAATGAATCCCAAACTGAATTGTACCTTGAATATATCGAAATATTCTTTTAGCTACTTTCCAGTGACTTTCATGAGGTGTCTGCATATAACGGGCAACATGACCAACGGCAAAGGAAATGTCAGGATGGGAACCAGTCAAGTATAAGAGACTACCAACAAGCTGACAATACAAGGTGGCATCGACTTCAGGTGAAGTACAAGTGGCAGAAAGTTTGACTCCAGACTGGAAGGGAGAAGGGGTTGGTGTACAATCTTCCATGTGAAAGCGACGAAGAAGGTCACAAGCATACTTAGACTGAGAAAGAAAGATTCCTTCTTTGGTTTGTAGGACTTGGAGACCAAGAAAATAATGCAAATTTCCTAAGTCTGACATTTCAAAATTTTGTTTAAGACTGGATTTCACATGGGTTATAAGCTTAGGGTCACTACCAGTAAGAATAAGGTCATCAACATATAGAACAAGTATGATGAGATGGTTTCCTACTTTCTTGGTATAGACGTTAGGGTCAGAATGGCATCTAGAAAAACCAGTGTCAAGGAGAAAGTTATCCATTTTGGCATACCAAGCTCTAGGAGCTTGCTTAAGGCCATATAAGGATTTCTTAAGGCAGCAGACAAGGCTAGAGTTATTCTGAACATAGCCAGGAGGTTGTTCCACGTAAATTTTCTCCTATAAATCACCATGTAAGAAGGAAGACTTGACATCCATTTGATGGACTTCCCAGTTGTGTAAGGCTGCAAGGGAAAGAACAAGGCGGATGGAGTTCATTTTTGCGACGGGAGCAAAGGTTTCATTGTAGTCAATCCCTTCAACTTGGGACAAACCTTTGGCAACTAACCTTGCCTTAAGTCTTTCAACACTTCCATCTGATGCATACTTAGTTCTGTAGACCCATTTACATCTGACAAGTTTTCTTCCTTTTGGAAGAAGTACAAGATCCCAAGTATCATTTGCCATTAAGGAACGATATTCTTCATCCATGGCTGCATCCAAATCTGGATTCCCTGAAGCTTCTGCAAAAGTTTCTGGATCATGATTCTCGGAAACTTGAGCCAAAAGAGAAGAGGCTCGCTGAAACTGAGAACGTGTTCGACGTTGATCTCTAGGATCACCGGCAAGATCACCAGCTGCTTCACATGTTGAACGGACCCATCGAGGAAGCACTTGTGTTGGTGCAACTGGAGGAACATGAGCAGGCGGAGGTGGATTTTCATCCTCACTGTCATCATCAAAAACTGGAGTTGGAAACCTGTCAAGGAAGTTGGAAGAAGAAGAAGAAGGCACAAACGTCGAATCAGGCTTGCAGGCCAAAGATGGCACAATCGCCAAGTTAGGCTCGCAGGCCAAGATATTTTCATCAAATTTAACATCTCTTCTAATGATTATATCATGAGAATGTGGTTGAAGAAGTCTATAACCTTTTACATCTTCAGAATATCCAACAAATATGCACTTTTTCACTTTTAGGATGCAATGCTTTCCGTTTTTCATCCGGAATGTGAGCCCATGCTTCACTACCAAACACACGGAAGTTACTTACATCAGGTTTAGTTTTACTCCATGCTTCTTCCGGTGTTATACCTTATAATGCTTTAGTGGGGGTGCGATTAACTATGTAATTTGCGCAAATAATGGCTTCAGCCCAAAATTGAAGACTTAGTCCCTTAGATTGGATTATATAATTAGCCATTTCTTTTAAAGTGCGGTTCTTCCGCTCAGCTACACCATTTTGTTGTGGTGTATATGGAACAGTGTGCTGTTGTTGGATGCCTTGTTCAGTGCAGAAAGTAGTGAACTGTTTGTTAACATATTCTCCTCCATTGTCAGATCTTAACTTAATAATTTGATGACTAGATTGTTTTTCAACAAGGGCCTTGTAGGCCAAGAACATGTTAAATACTTTGCTCTTAAGTTTTAGGAAATAAACCCAAGTGCGTCTGGTGTAATCATCAATGAAAGTTAAGAAATATTTGAAACCAGAAAAGGAAGTAGATGGAAGAGGACCACACAAGTCACTATGCACAAGCTCCAAGGGAACCGAGGCGTGCCAAGAGGCATGTTTGTCAAAACTGTCCCGATGATGTTTTCCGAGTACACAACCGGAGCAAACACCATCTCTGCAAGATACCATCGGAAGACCTGTCACCGTATTTTATTTACATAGTTGTTGCAATGAGCGATAATTTAAGTGACCAAATCGCGCATGCCAAAGTTTGCTCAAGTTATCATTATGAGCAACAAAAACTGAAGGGAAAGATGATGACCCAAAGTTGTTAAACTTGTACAACCTGGTAATATCATCAACAATTCCGGTAGCCAGGACCCGTTGAGGATCTTTAAAATCCTTGATTACAACTTGGTGAGGTGTAAAGGTCACAGTTTTACCTTCAACAGAATGAGTGATCTGATAGACTGATAACAAATTGTAGGAAATTCTTGGAACACATAGTACATCACTAAAATGACCATTATCTACTGGAACTGTTCCAGCTCCTACAACACTTAGAGATCTATCATCACCAACAAATATTTGTTTGGTGTTACATTCATGCATAGTAGAAAAGATGACTTGATCCTTAGCCATATGATAAGATGCTCCATAATCAATGAGCCATTCATTTGAAGTAGAAGAAGAAGATGCATTATAAGAATAACCAGAAGCACAAAGTGCATGTCCATGAGAGGAAGATTCTGAAGACGGATCTAGGCTGATGTGGTGCTTCTTCATTGCTGCTTCCAAGGCTGCCATCTTCTTGAAACACTTAGATTCATCATGATTATCTTTCCCGTAATAGTTGCAATGATGCTCAGTCTTCTTGCCTTTTGGCTTGGATCCTTTGTCATTTTTTAAAGAAGGAGCTGACTGAGAGGGTTTTGGACCCTTGTTTGACTTATTATTGCGAAAATTTTGTTTCTTGGGAGGCTTAAACTTTTCTTTCTGTTGGGACAATAAGGCTTTCCCAGATGTATCTCCATTGTTGATTATTCCAAGATGAATGAGTTTATCTTGTTCCCTAATCAAGGAATCACAAAAGGATTCAAGACTAGGCTCTTGATAGCTAGCTGCATTCAAGGATGCTTTCATGGAGAAAAATGTAGATACAAAAACAGAATATGCAGGTCCAAGTTTGGAAAGAATATGATAAATGCATTGTTTGTCTTCCCTCTCAATCTTACATTCTGCACATAAGAGCTTAAGAGTTTTGTACTTAGATAAATAATATTGAATGCATGAAAAGTCACTTGGATTTAAAGAAATCAACTCATTTTCGAGTTGGTGATCTCGAATTTCATTGTGTTTACCAAACACAGATTCCAACTTGTCCCAAGCAGCATTAGGTTCATCAATTCCAGATATGTGGAATCGCAAATCAGTAGAGATTGACATCCCAATCAATCCACGAGCTTCATGACATCTATTTGCTCATTTTATTTTCTTATCATCATCAGTGGGTTATTTTTCTTTCCCTGTGGTAATTCTAAAAAGTCCCCTACTTCGTAGAACATCCTCCATACGAGATTTTCATGAGAAATAGTTGGAACTGTTAAGTAGAATATCACAATGGGAGACCATATTTGTAAATTAATGACTGTAAAAGCAGAAACCAATATTCTGGATGTGAAGAGCTCAAAAAAATAGGTGGTTTAAAAAAAAATGGCACTGAAAACTGACTCTGTATGATGAAGTTATGCTTGAACAAAGAAACTGTTGAAGATGTTCCCAATAGTGACGTGGCAACTAGAGAATGTCCAGCAAAAAAAAGAACCCCCCTCTTCCCAAGGTGAACCTTTTGACAATCACTTTACAAGAAAGTTGCTTTAAGTGAACCACTTTTGTAAAATAAGTGATTTCACTTTTACAATGATATTACTTTTAAATAGTGCAACAATAAAAAAAACTTAAGTGGCTCACTTGTATTTTTGTTTTTTATTATTTAAGTGACATGCACTTTTACAATAAAGTAACTTGAAATTAGAAATCGCATGCACTTTTTCTTTTAAAAGTAACTTCCTAAGACTTGAAGTCAAGACCTATTAAGGAATAAAGCAACTTTGAACCAAGTGAGCTAAATTAAAAGGTATGTAAAATATGGGAATGAGAAAGGGTTTTTTTTTTTTTTTTGCTCGGTTTACGTGCTTGCCCTTTTTCCTGCAAAACAAACCACAAATCGAAACAAAAAAACTTTACCTTGCCCGGAAAGTCTACGTTTTCTCTCTGTTTCTGATTTGCCGAGATCGTGCAAGGTGCACGGCAAAGAGCATACGCAGCCGAGAAAAACCCTTTCCCTTTCTGTTTCTGATTTGCCGAGATCGCTCAAGGTGCACGGCAAAGAGCATACGCAGACGGGAAAGCAACAATCCGAACCCAAAAAAAATCTAACAGTAAAAAAGATGAAATATGAGATTTTTTCTTTTTTTTAAAAACGAAATAAAAAAAATGCGTCATTGTAACATTATACCTTCAGATCTGATTAAATACACGTTTCTGGAGCAACCAGGAACCGTTTTCGATCAAACGAAAACTATTTCCCAATGGAAACGACGCTCCAAACGCAATGGAACACCTCCCACAGCCCAGAAATGCACAGAAATACCAGAACTAGAAACCCTTTCGAGTTTCGGCAACAATAGTTCAAGATCTAGATCATAACTGGAAGTGGCACTTCATAAAAGCTCTGATACCATGTTCGGGTACATAGTCTACTACCAAAGGACCGAACACCAAGAGAAACCACTTCACACAAACAGATCATAGATCAACCAACCGATGTTTTGACATGGTTTAAACCCTCTTGAGGGAAACACTCCACGGCCCCGGCCAAATAGCTTCTACGGGACAATTTATTATGCAAAGAAAGAAAGTTACAAATGAGCTTCTCATAATCGATCAACTAAACAATGACCCTCCATGCTCTTTAAATAGAGATCATGGACCAATCGGGTGTTAAGCCACGGATCAAGGTTAGGTTTGATCTAAGAGAAGTTGAACCACCGGATCAATCTATTTTGGAAACATATCGTGACCGTCGGATTAAGTATTTACAAATACATATTAATGCATACTAAAGAAACACACTATCCCTAACGAATATATTACACAAGTTGATCTTAACTAACTCCTAAGTGTCTAAATATCCTAACACGATTTTCACCTGTGACGACTTATGAACTGATAATCATTGATTCAACTAATTTGCAATTGATTGAGTGTTAATATTTGACATTAATCATACGTGAATTATTGCAATCTTATCATGTCTTAATCCAATCCCTGTCGACGCATGTTGTGCGTTATTTCAATACAGACCCGATAAGTGCAAGTTCCAGACCGTAAGGTTTTAATCATGGCAATTCATTATGCTCAGTCATTCCTGGAATCTTTATTGTTCTCTATTGATACAGACTTCAATATGGGCAATTGGTTGTTCGCCATATTGTGATAGAAAAGTCTTGTTAGTTTATTTTCATAATTTTTCCTTCTAATTGTTCCATATTACGAGAAATATGCAGAGAGATCATAAATCTTTGGTCGGGTTTTGTGAAGAGAAAGAACTTCAGCTTCTTCTATATCAAGAACCTGTGTCTCCACCTTTTGATGCAGGTGTTCCTGATGAAAGCAATGGTAGTGAAGAAGAACCTGAGATTCAACCCATCTGCATATAGCTCCCAAAGAAGAAGAGAAGGAAGATCATTGAAAGGCCAGCTGATCCAGACAATGCCATTATCCAGGATTTTATAATCAATGAAGAACCTATCACTCCATTAATCCCTCCAAAGGAGGAACAAGTGGTTGACTTTTCAGTTTTCGAGAACATTGTTGATCATTATAAATCTTCTAAGAAATAGTTTTCACCTCCCTTACTATTCGTTAAAGACAGCTAGTAGACTGTGGTTAACCTCCACAATTTATTACGGGATGTTTCCCGCAATTATATGATGAACATCTTTTGAAATTTTGTGAAATGCTCTCTATGAACCATTCTCTACGATGATATGATTAGAATAGTCTGATTTTCTAAATCCCTGTTTTCCTGGGAAAGCTATCCTTTGTAACCATTTTTGTAATTATTATTTAAAGGGATAGAAGCCTCTTGGGGAAGGGGGAAGATAATCACCAGAGAAGGACTGGAGAAACGTTGTTTCACTTGTGATCATGTAATTTTTTGCAGACCAATGAATCAAAGTTACTTTCTTTTGGCATCTTCTTTGTATAAGTTATCAAATTTATTTGATGATGTTTGATTTCTTTACCTTAATTATCAATTAATACTGTTGATTTTGTAGCCAATCATTAATGCATTGATCTAGAATTTAGATTTTTCTTAATTCATGATCTTCGTGTATTTATGTTTTAATGGAATTTCTTTCATTAAAATATTTATCTATTTCTGCAAATGATTCACAGAAAATTATTAAGTTCATGTTAATTTTTCAATTGGAAAAAGAACAACAGGATAATCTTGGATATGCTTAATCTTTGAATTATTATCAGTAATTTTCATTTCCTGATTGTATTTTGAAGTAATGAGTTAATGATTCAATTTCACATTTCTGTCAAGTTGATGAGATAACTTATTGGAACTCAAACCAAGTTACTCTGCATACAAACAACACACTCCCTTTAGATTAGATCTGACTTAGATTAGGTTTCTTTCAAGGTAGAGTTGTCTTAGGTTTAGATCCACTTTAGACTCAGGACACCTTTTTGATCTTCCATCTCAGACAAGTCCTTCCAAGATCAAACCCTATAAGTGTCAGTGGAGGCCTTTGTATCCGTGGGAGATTACTATTCCAAACAGGCTAGGGATAGAACTGTCCTTGCGTAGGACCTTTTGAATCCTTTCAGTCTGGGTTTTCACCCTCTGTTGTTAGCCTTAGAACCCATTCCAGCACCTACTCATCTGAGGCTTCAAAAACTGGCGCTAGAAGGAGGTCCGAGTGCAAATTATGTCTAAGTGAAACACTAGCAGACCTCCTCCAGCAAGAATATCGATTGTCACCCGTAGTCACACACAGGCATCCACTTCTGCAGAACAACAGGTACAAGATCCAACCGGCATTCCTGCCACTCCTGTGATAGAGAAGGAAACTAGAAGGGGCAACATTATTTTTGTATCACTCACTAGGGGACCCCTTACACTTGAACAAATACTCAAAGGTTCTTTTGATAGTGTTGTTGGGTTACAACGAAGGATCGCTGAAGAGCGTAATCAGGGACTAGCAGCAATTCATCACCAGAACACTGATCCACAAGCTAATAACTTAAATAATCAAAATTCAGATCGTTCAAACCCTCAACAATATAATTCACCTCGCCACAATTTGATTCCTGATTTTGATCTTGATATATTATTTGGCGAAACAGAGCAAGATCAACCAAACATTGCCACAAGTGGACCACCACCAACACCTCCTTCATCTTTATCATCCTCATCCCATGAATCATCTGGTAGTGATTCATCATCCAGTTCAGATTCAGAAGACATACCCATGGCTGAAGGTGTGAATAGGCCCTGGCTGGACCAGGATGTTGTGTTCGTTGTTGGTGAACAACACAGACTACCTAAAAACCCTGAGAAATGGCTCCCCGAGTTTAATCTTGATGACAAATCACCTGCACTTGATCACATCAAAACCTTCATGCAGGCCATTAGGCTTAGGAATGTCATTCACGAGGATGTAGTTTGTAGGTTGTTCCCATACACCTTCTAGGGAAAATCATCCACATGGTACTTTTCCCTAGAATCCCGATCCATTCCTTCATGGGATGACTTCGAAAAATTATTTATCCAGAAATTTGGATGTGATAAGACTCCAGAAGACTTGGTTTTAGACTTATCCTCAATGAAAATTAGAGGCAAGGAGAGGGTAAAAGATTATAATCAAAGGTTTTCATATTTGAAAAATAGAATCCCTGTTACTCTTCTCCCTGCAGAAGAATTGCTAGTTGCTTATTATGTTAAGGGCTTACCTATTCCCATTGCTATGTGGGTTAAAAGAGCACGAAAAGACAATTTGCAGGAAGCCTTTGCTGAGGATATCCAGGTTGAGAAATACATATACTGTCTAAAGGATAATCTTAATGTTGCATCAGATCAACCTTCAACCTCTAAAAGAAGCAAGAGAGCATCCCAAAGCCCATAGTGCAAAACAAAGACCCATTTGAGATGAATGACATGAAGAAGTTCCTCCAAAAGATATCAATGAGATGGTAGACCTGAAGAAAAGCAACACAGAAAACCAGAATAATAACAGGGGGTTCAACAAACAACCTTTCAGAATACCTTACCAACCCCCACAAAACCAAGTTCCACCTAACCCTGATGAAGGATTGAATGTCGAGGAAATTCTTTCTATCTTTAAGGCTTTGATTTCAGAATCACGGAATTATCCTGATCAGGAAGATCAAAATCCACAAGAGAATCAATATCCTAAACCCACAGACGAAGTAGAAGATCAACAGATAAACACAATTAGCTTCTTTTCAGAACTTCCTATGGCTGAGGAGGAAGATGAGCCTGAGGATGTCTTCAATGTCCAACATCGCTACAATACAAGGAGTAAAGGGCAGCCCACATAAGAAGCTTCCACTTCAGCACCCACACCAAACAGAGGTAAAGAACCAACACATAAGGACACTTTAATTCCTAAAATAGAATACAATCTAATTGATGACTTAAAAAGAATGAAATGTAATATTTCCCTTTTAGAACTTATGAAAATCCCTACAATGAGAGATAGTCTTCCCAAGAGTATGATTGTCAACAAGCCCAAGGAAACTCAGAACAACAATTTGGAAATATACCTTAATAATGGAAATCAGAATCCAGGTAGCAAGAAGACACCTCCTTTCTTGCTTACTTTTGAAGTCTTCAATAGAAATGTCCATAATTGTATGATTGATTCAGGGGCTTCTTTAAATGTGATGCCTCTGACTGTATGCAAAAAGTTAAATGCCTCTTGGGAGCCTTGCCCTGCGCAAATTGTTCAATTGGACAGATCCAAAGTAAGGGTAGTGGGAGAACTAAAAAATGTCTTGTTAACATTATCTACTCACCCCAGAATCCACTAGACAGTGGATATTATTGTGGCTGACATTCCAGAAATGTATGGCATGTGGCTGAGCAGAGATTGGTAAGGGAAGCTTAAAGGCTATCTTGCTATTGATCCGAATTTTAGGGGGCATATGGTCTAAATTCGGATGTATAAGCCATAAAATTATTAAATTGAGAGGCCACCCTCTCTCATCCATGGTATTTGGTAGCACATAGTTTTGGCCCATGGTATGGTTTCAAGACACATTGTAATAATGCTATATAAAGGCCTAGCAAGCCTTCTCATAATAACAAGTTACTCATTTGGTTTCTCTCCTATTTTCTATTGTTCATTGTGAGATTATTTAGATCTGAGTGATTTATTGGTAATTAGTTTCAGAGGTGGGGCTCCTCTTTGAGCCTCACCTCCCATTCACTTCATGTGTTTTTGTTCATGCTTATTCTTATGTAATATTAGGGTTTTCATGTGAATTTTATGACAGATTTGCATGCTTAATCTCCTCCTCTCTCAGCATTCAAGCATTCTGGTTCTCAGTTCCCAAGATCCGGATCAGTGGTATCAGAGCAGGTACGCTCTCCATCGGGACAAGATTTTGAAGCATTATGCGGGTTCAACGGAGGTTCCACAACCTCTACAACAACCCATGCTTCTCTACAAACCCGTGGCATCTCTATACTCAACACTCTCACATTCAGTAAACTTTGAACAGGTTCCATGGGCTTCACAGAATGTTTTAGAGGCTTTACCATAGCTCATTAGAAAGGTATTTCCGTTAGCTCAAATGGGTATTTCACGGAATTTCCTTTCGTTTCCCGGTTTGTGAGATATGCTTGTTTGAAGTAGCACGTGTTTGTGCATAATGCGGCCGGACGTAAAACAACTTTAAACAAGTGCTACATACTCCAAAAAATGTCTTAAAGGCTCTTCCATATCTCATTGCAAATCTCTTTCCGTCATCTAAAATGGGTATTTCACGGAATTTCATTTCATTTTTTGGTTTGTGAGATATGTTTGTTTGAAGTAGTACATATTTGTACACAATGCAACCGGACGTACAACAACTTTAAACAAGTGCTACAGACTCCACAAAATGTCTTTGAGGCTCTACCATAGCTCATTAGAAATCTCTTTCCGTCAGCTAAAATGGGTATTTCGTGGTTTTCCATTTGGATTTTTGGTTTGAGAGATATCATCCACTGAAGCAACATATGTCTGCAAAATAGTGTGCGCGCATCTCTTTAACTTCAACAAACATTTTCTCAATCTCTGGGCCACCCCAGAGAAAATATGTTATATGGATGGAAGGTTTCTTCGAGATCTTAAATGGGTCTTCAATAGAATTGAATTTCAGTACATGCATCAGAAGCTATGAATGGATTTGCAGCAAGACATCAACTGCACCAAAGATCATGAATTTTTTATTTTTTAAAAAATCTTAATGTAATCATGGTTATGGGTCAACCACACAAAACCCATGGTTATGGGTTAACCACACAAAATCCATAGTTATGTATTGTAATCATGGTTGTGGGTCAACCACACAAAACCCATGGTTATGGGTTAACCACACAAAACCCTTCTCTTCAGTGGAAACAAGCTTGTCATTGCCACCATGGTTATGGGTCAACCACATAAAACCCACGGTTATGGGTCAACCACACAAAACCCATGGTTTTGAGTCAACCACACAAAACTCTTCTCTTCATTGGAATCAAGCTTGTCATTTCCATCATGGTTATGGGTCACCCTTGAAAAACCCACGGTTATCGGTCAACCTCACAAAACCCACGGTTATGGGTCAACCACACAAAACCCTTCTCTTCATTGGTAACTAGCACATTGTAATCATGGGTCTCTTTTTAGCATGAAATGATGGGGACCATCATTTTCTAAGGGGGGAGGAATGATCCGAATTTTAGGGGGCATATGGTCTAAATTCGGATGTATAAGCCATAAAAGTATTAAATTGAGAGGCCACCCTCTTTCATCCATGGTATTTGGTAGCACATAGTTTTGGCCCATGGTATGGTCTCAAGACACATTGTAATAATGCTATATAAAGGCCTAGCAAGCCTTCTCATAATAACAAGTTACTCGTTTGGTTTCTCTCCTATTTTCTATTGTTCATTGTGAGATTATTTAGATCTGAGTGAGTTATTGGTAATTAGTTTCAGAGGTGGGGCTCCTCTTTGAGCCTCACCTCCCATTCACTTCATGTGTTTTTGTTCATGCTTATTCTTATGCAATATTAGGGTTTTCATGTGAATTTTATGACAGATTTGTATGCTTAATCTCCTCCTCTCTCAGCATTCAAGCATTCCGGTTCTCATCTCCCAAGATCCGGATCAGCTACTGATTGGTATCATCTATGGCTTCCCTACAATGGAAGGCCAAACATAATTAAAATCAGCAGGGAGCCTTATATGAAGCAAATTGTCACAGACTTGAATGATCCCAGTGAGCTTGCTGCATACTTTAGCTCACATGTGGAACATTACACTTTTGATACTTTATTTGGGGATCTGCCTGCGGATTTGTCACCAGCTGAGAATATACAGAATCAGTCCAAATTGTAAATCTCACTTCTATTCCATTCTCAAGTACCATTTTCCATAATGTATATAATGTAAATACAAATTTTAGGTTAGATTTAAATGCATGGACTCTATTTTTTTATGGTTCCGGATCTAAATATGGAGCTAGTGCAGGTTGTGTCCTAACTGATCCAAAAGGGACCAAAACTATGATTACCTGCAGACTCGAGTTTGAATGTACCAATAATATAGCTGAGTATGAGGCCCTGGTCTATGGACTCAAGAAAGACATTGACATGGGTGCACAGGTAATCGAGAGCTATGGAGATTCTGAGATCATAGTTAAAAAGGTAAGAAACAAAATACATTGTTTGTCTCCTCGTTTGATTAATTATCAAAAAATGGTAAGAGATCTCACTAACTCTTTTTCTGCATTTAATATCAAGTCAGTTCCAAGATCACAGAATTTTGATGTAGATTTGCTTGCTAATACTGCATCTAGGTTGATCCCACCAGAAGGTTTGTCCCCTAAAACTTTTTCAATTGAACTTATGTACAGGCCTTCTATTCCCGATAATGTGACGAATTGGAAGGTATTTGATGATGATCAACAAATATTAGACTTTCTCACAGCCCAGGACACTTTTCAAGATGTCGCAATAGATGAGGCTAAGCATGAGGAGTCTCTATCTGATCCTTCCAACCTTATCCCTAAATCAGTTATCAACCTGGAGAAATTTTATGATCTGCAAGATAAGTTCAAGCAAAATACCAACTGCAAGACCCAGAGTTTATCCATCAACTATGAGCCAGTCAACCTAGGAACTGAACAGAACCCTCGTTTCATCAATCTAGGGGTTGATTGCTCTATTGAGGAGAAGAGGGATTTTATCAAACTCTGCAAGGAGTTCAAAGATGTCTTTGCATGGACATACAATGAAATCAAGACTTTTGACACTGGTATCATGCACCATAATATACCAATGAAACCATAAGTAAAACCTTATCAACAGAAGTTAAGGAAGATGCATCCCAGTCTGGAACCCTCTATAAAGAAAGAGCTTGGGAAGCTACCGGCGGCAAGAATTATATTCCCTGTCAGGCATACACAGTGTATTTCCAACCTTGTACCTGTTTGGAAGAAGAATGGGGAAATCAAACTCTGTGTTGATTTTAGAAATTTAAACAGAGCTTCCGAGAAGGACAACTACCATGTTCCACCAATGGATCAGATTGTACAGAAGGTAGAAGGGTCTGAAATGTTTTCTCTCCTTGATGGCTTCTCAGGGTATAACCAAGTCCTGCTTGCCCCCGATGATAAACTAAAAACAACTTTTAGGACCCCTTGGGGAACCTTTTCCTACAGGCGAATGCCTTTCGGGTTGATTAATGCAGGTGCTACATTTCAGAGAGCTATGGACATAGCTTTCAGGGGTTTGTTGCACAATTATGTCGTTGTATATTTAGATGATGATACTATTTATTCCAAAAAATGACATAAACATTTTTATGCCTTGACATAGGTTTTTGAATGCTGCAGAAGATATGGAATCTCATTGAACCCGAAAAAATCGATCTTTACAGTCACCGAAGGTAAGTTGTTGGGTTTTATTGTTTCGAAAGAAGGCATGATTATCGATCCAGAGCGCACATAAGCCATTTTGAAGATCGGCCTACCTGATTCACGTAAGGCCATGCAATATTTTCTTGGTAAGATTAATTTTGTTCATAGATTTGGTCTGAATTTTGCTCAAATTGTTAAGCCGTTACAAAAATTGGTTAAAAAAGATGCTCAGATGGTCTGAGGAACAAAGAAATGCCTTTGTTGAAATCTGGAGAGACATTGCGGAAGCCCTCGCTTTGATGTCTCCAGATTTCAGCAAAGATTTTATTTTGTACATGTTTGCTACTGACTTCTCCTACGTTGTCTTGACACAGAAACATGAGATCCACTTTCAAAGGATCAGAACTAAATTACTCGCATATTGACAAACAAGCTTATGCGGTCTATAAATCTGTGAAACATTTTAGACCATATTTATTGAAATCTCGGACTAAAGTCATAGTTCCTTATTCAGCTATCAGAAATGTACTGGTTCAGAAAGAACTAGGAGAAAAGAGAGCTCACTGGATGACAGCTCTGCAAGAATACGATTTGGAGATAAGACCAAAAAATATTGTTAAAGGCAAAGGCTTATGTTTGCTAACCGCTCACTCCAATGATCCTGTGCAACATCAGATTGAGTGGGAGCAGGAGGAGAGTACAAAAACAGGTTTTGTTAATGTTATCACAACCCAAGCATCTGAATGGTATGATGACATTAAGTTCTTCCTTACTCATGGGTTTGCTCTTGAAACCTCAGACTTAAAAAAACGTAGAGCTTTAAGGTTGAAAGCTTCACCTTATCAATTTATCGATGGCGTTTTATTTAGGAAGAATTATGATGGTGTTTTTCTCAGATGTTTAGAAAAAGAAGAAACTAGTGATATTCTTTTTCAATTTCATGCAGGACCTGCGGGAGGGAACTTCTCAGGAGCGACCATTGCACATAAGATCCTCAGGGAAGGATACTACTGGCCTACTTTGTTCAAATATGCATATTCATATGTCAGAAGATGTAAAGCATGACAGAAGTGTGTTGGGAAAGTAAAAAAACCTGCCTTTCCTTTGCAGCCAGTGACGGTTCAGTTTCCATTTCAGCAATGGGGACTGGATTTTTTTGGACCCATCAACCCTATTTCCTCCTTGCAGCACAAGTATATCTTAACAGCTACTAAATGATTTACTAGATTGGTAGAGGTAGTGTAATGTCCCTTGTTAGGAATTTTATTAAAATGGCAATTTTCCACCTTTTTTCCCTAGTTCGACCTTTGACTAGTTTTGATCTCTAGGTCCCAAATTTGCCCCAAATGATTTCAAATCTTCTGAGAAGGTATATGAATGAGATTAGAACATAAATATGTGTTTTAGGGTTTCCTTTGGACCTTTAAAATACTTCTGCAAATACTCTTTCAATTCTGGCCAATGTAGGGAACTTTACTAGTAATTTGCCTTTGACTAGTATTGGTCTCTATGTCTCGAATTGACTCCAAATGCCTTCAAATATTCAAGGAAGGTGTATTAATGATATTAGGACTTGAATATGATGTTCAGGGATGATATATGGCCACCAAAATACCTCTGCAAACTCTCTTAAGATTCTGGACCAAGTATGCAATTTTACTAGTAATTTGGGGTTCAAATCCCCCTGGGGTAAGTACTGAAAATGGCTTCCCAAATGCCTCCAAAGCCACTCAAATTTCTGAACAGATGTAGGGAATGTATTAAGGATGTTATTAAGGTATCATGTGCACCATTAATTGATTATTATATCTGTTCCAACCCTCTCCCATTCAACTGCAAAAATCACCAATTCGACCCTTGGGGAAATGGCACTATTTCTTCTCCCAGTGCAATTAAACTAAGTAAAAATACTTCAAATGCTCAAGTACAGTACATGAAAATTTTAAAATACATCCATGGCAGTCCATTAATCAGAAATGCATCAGAGAATCATCCATTCATTCGAAATCATCATCAATACATTGGTTCACAACAAGGTAGTAGGGAAATGGCATTGTTCTTCCATTAAAAATGAGATTTATACATTTCTACTTGGAATTTCGACCTGAAACTTTCTGGAGATGAATAACAGAGTATTTAATTCATATTAAAAAATAAATGGGTCATTAGAAGCTCCCCCAAAGAGTACAATATCTCACCAAAAACGCCCTCCCTCAAGGATCAAGAATATGCCATCAAAACCGAAAATGGTTGAAGGAGTGAGCTGCAATAGAAGAAACCATGAGCTTCCCTGTAGCTTACACCTGCAAATAAAGACTCCATTAAAGCTCCAAATGAAAGTTCTGAATGGCCTTTCCAATTACCAACTTGGATGGGAATCTTTCACCCTCGAAATTGGCTAAGGCAAGAAACTAGTCATCCACTAGCTCTCCCTCTTCACAAATGCAATTGCAAATTCTACAAATGATCAAAAGCCATTCTCATACTTCATTTCTACATTTTATATCAACATTATCCTTCTAAGGGTCGAAATCCTCTTAATAGATTCAATAGATTTCCATTTAGGAAATATTCCACATTTGCCACTTGTCTCCTAGTTCCAACCTTCCATCTTCTCCCAAATTCGATTTTGAGTCTCTTTGGCTTCTCCAACTCCCAAATTCGCCTTCTTTGAGCCTATTTTGGGGCTGACATGTCATAGTGGTCAGATGTCAGAGGTCAGGTCTGCAATTTCTCATAGTTTTCATAGATGCTCCATCATTGGTGTCATAGGGGCTAGGGAATCTAGCCCAAGTGTCCACAAACTTCCACTTTGACTCTTTATCTTCCATGGAAATTACCAATCCTTCCCAATTCGACCTAATATGCTCAATTACATGTGTTATGACTTACCAACTCACCCAAGAGTGTTCACATTCCCATTAATTCGAATTTGCAAAAGAGAGATACCATGTATTATGAAAAATCAAGCTAGTGTGGGTCCCACATCCTCCATATGTCTCCAAACCCATTTTCCACCTAGGATTTCTCTTGAATTTCTTTATTCACTCTATTTATTAAATACTTGAACCCTTATTATTTCTAAACATCATTTATTATCCCCCTTATTCCAAATCCCAAAGCTTCCACCCCAAACCTAGGAAACTAGTAATTTTCCTCCTTGGCAATTATTTGACCCTTAACATCAATTTTACAAACTCTAATGAATATGGCTAATGTGATTAGGCCATTGTGACCCAATTCCAAATTTGGAACATGACAAATCCTCCCTTCCCAATATTTCTTGTCCTCAAGCAACATGGGTGTTGAAGAACCTGCTTTCTGTATAATTCTTTGAAGTTGCCATTGAATTGCCAAACCTTGAGTCTTTGAGTTTCCATGAAGATTTTAGAGAGGAACCACCATGCTTGCTGCTGCAATACTCTGATAAAAATCACTTTATTAAGTGGGAAATCCATCTCCCATACTTCTTGTTTCCCCCAAAAAATTGAAACCAATGAGATAAAAATTATTCCAGGGTCCCATTTTCTTGTATTGCACCCCAACAATGAAGAGTGCTCTCCAACCCATACCATCAGATAAGATGATTCTTGGATCCCATTTTCTTGTATGCATTCTTCCAAACATCATGAGTACAAAATATATGTCATCAAAGTACATAACTACATAATGAAAATGTACATCAAGGAGGTGCTTCATCAAAGAATCATGAAAGTGCTTGTACCTCCAAGCAAGTAGACCACGATTTTCCAAGTGCATACAAGCTTCAAGTGACCAATCAAATCTGCTCCAATGACATAGGTAAGGATCCCATGTCCTATAATGCTGCTCCAAAAGGATGTGATATGCATCAAAATATTCAACCATGTATTCTTTCATCCAAGAAGTGAATGAAGAATCTCCACTAAAATCTGAACCAAATAATGAGCAGAAAAAACAAGGAGACTTCAAATGACTCAAAGAAGTCTCACCCATACATCCACAAATGTGAGAATCATAAAGATGTAACAAAGTATGTGGCTTCCAAAAAAAATGTTCTCCCATCATAAATCTATTCACCCAAGTGTTGGATGAAGTTCCTCTAACATCAAATGAACCCAGTGTTGAGCAAGAAAAACCATGAGTCTTCAAGTGACTCAAATCCATATCATAGGTGCATCCATGTAGATGTGAATCATCATAAAGTGACAAATTTTGCTGCTGCAAATGTGAATAAGAATGTGCTCCAACCATGTCATCATAAAAGTTAAATCTAGGAGTTCCATACTCCTCATGTGGCACCATCAAAAAGAACCCTTTCACCCATACTTCATTGAGACTAATGTTGCAAAACATGGAATTGTAGGAAGTAGGAGAATGAACTAACTCACCCAAATGATAAAAAAGTGCAAAAGTTTCATCATGGGAAGGATCCATAGGGGTAGTATCATGCAGCTCCTTCAAAAGAATGAACTCTTTGTCATAGTTTGGTTCCAATGTAGAGGAATCATGCTCTTCTTTAAAAATTGCATAACCTTCATCAAGAGACAATTCAAGTTCCTCTTCCACCACGTCAAGTGTTTGGATCTCTTCAAGTTAATCTTCAAACACATCAAGAACATTCAAATTTCCACATTTCTCATGATCCACCATGTCATGAGAATCCTCCAAACAATCTACCATTTGACAATCTTTGATGTGGCACATTGCTTTTTGAATCTTCTCCATGTCTTCAAGGAAGGATGTTTCCTCCAATGAAGTAGCTCTCCAACAAGAATTTGACACCAATGCTTGAGTGTCATGGAGAATGCTGAGGGACTCTTGGATCTTCTTTTCATTCATCTTTAAGGACCCTTCAAGAAAATGAGGCTCTTGCAAATGAACCTCCTGATCTTCTTCATTTTTTCTTGGACCAACTTCATGAAGCTCAAGTGGTGATGGAGAAGTTGATCTTGGTTCTTCTTCAACTGCTGCAAGGTCTTCATTATCATGCTTAATGGAACTTGGGCTTGCAGCAACACTTTCAAAAGTGATCTCTATGTCACCAACATAGAGGTGTGAGCACCCATCAGTAGGTACTCCTTCATAGTTTAAGCATCCATCAGTAGATGCTCTTTGGTTCATGTCTAAGCTAGAAGGTGTCTCGAAATGATCTTCCATATTTTCAATAGAATCTTCTTCATGATCTTGTGATGTCTCTTCCTTTTGCTCCTTCAAGCAAGCTGATGCATTTTTCCCCTTGGTTTCCTCAAAATCAATAATTTTTTCCACAAGTTCGATACAAAACAATTCGAATCCTTCCTTAAGTTGCTTGGTCATATATTCAAATATTGTTTTCATATATTTTATATGCTCCTCACCATCATATGAGGCTCCCTTTTCATCCCTAGTCATAGTTTCCTCAAAAAATTTGCTCTTCTTCTCCTACTTTTTTTTTTCTTCAACAAAAGCACTTTTGGTTTCAATATCTAATGGTGGTACCTGAATTATTGTCCTCATGAATATTATACCACATCAGGTGCCAAGATCATGCTCTGATACCACTGTAATGTCCCTTGTTAGGAATTTTATTAAAATGGCAATTTTCCACCTTTTTTCCCTAGTTCAACCTTTGACTAGTTTTGATCTCTAGGTCCCAAATTTGCCCCAAATGATTTCAAATCTTCTGAGAAGGTATATGAATGAGATTAGAACATAAATATGTGTTTTAGGGGTGCCTTTGGACCTTTAAAATACTTCTGCAAATACTCTTTCAATTCTGGCCAATGTAGGGAACTTTACTAGTAATTTGCCTTTGACTAGTATTGGTCTCTATGTCTCGAATTGACTCCAAATGCATTCAAATATTCAAGGAAGGTGTATTAATGATATTAGGACTTGAATATTATGTTCAGGTATGATATATGGCCACCAAAATACCTCTTCAAACTCTCTTAATATTCTGGACCAAGTATGCAATTTTACTAGTAATTTGGGGTTCAAATCCCCCTGGGGTAAGTACTGAAAATGGCTTCCCAAATGCCTCCAAAGCCACTAAAATTTATGAACAGAGGTAGGGAATGTATTAAGGATGTTATTAAGGTCTCATTTGCACCATTAATTGATTATTATATCTGTTCCAACCCTCTCCCATTCAACTGCAAAAATCACCAATTCGACCCTTGGGGAAATGGCACTATTTCTTCTCCCAGTGCAATTAAACTAAGTAAAAATACTTCAAATGCTCAAGTACAGTACATGAAAATTTTAAAATACATCCATGGCAGTACATTAATCATAAATTCATCAGATAATCATCCATTCATTCGAAATCATCATCAATACATTGGTTCACAACAAGGTAGTGGGGAAATGGCATTGTTCTTCCATTAAAAATGAGATTTATACATTTCTACTTGGAATTTCGACCTGAAAATTTCTGGAGATGAAGAACAGAGTATTTACTTCATATTACAAAATAAATGGGGCATTAGAAGCTCCCCCAAAGAGTACAATAGCTCACCAAAAACGCCCTCCCTCAAGGATCAAGAATATGCCATCAAAACCGGAAATGGTTGAAGGAGTGAGCTGCAATAGAAGAAATCATGAGCTGCCCTGTAGCTTACACCTGCAAATAAAGACTCCATTAAAGCTCCAAATGAAATGTCTGAATGGCCTTTCCAATTACCAACTTGGATGGGAATCTTTCACCCTCGAAATTGGCTAAGGCAAGAAACTAGTCATCCACTAGCTCTCCCTCTTCACAAATGCAATTGCAAATTCTACAAATGATCAAAAGCCATTCTCATACTTCATTTCTACATTTTATAACCAACATTATCCTTCTAAGGGTCGAAATCCTCTCAATAGATTCAATAGATTTCCATTTAGGAAATATTCCACATTTGCCACTTGTCTCCTAGTTCCAACCTTCCATCTTCTCCCAAATTCGATTTTGAGTCTCTTTGGCTTCTCCAACTCCCAAATTCGCCTTCTTTGAGCCTATTTTGGGGCTGACATGTCATAGTGGTCAGATGCCAGAGGTCAGGTCTGCAATTTTTCATAGTTTTCATAGATGCTCCATCATTGGTGTCATAGGGGCTAGGGAATCTAGCCCAAGTGTCCACAAACTTCCACTTTGACTCTTTATCTTCCATGGAAACTACCAATCCTTCCCAATTCGACCTAATATGCTCAATGACATGTTTTATGACTTACCAACTCACCCAAGAGTGTTCACATTCCCATTAATTCGAATTTGCAAAAGAGAGATACCATGTATTATGAAAAATCAAGCTAGTGTGGGTCCCACATCCTCCATATGTCTCCGAAACCATTTGTCACCTAGGATTTCTCTTGAATTTCTTTATTCACTCTATTTATTAAATACTTGAACCCTTATGATGTCTAAACATCATTTATTATCCCCCTTATTCCAAATCCCAAAGCTTCCACCCCAAACTTAGGAAACTAGTAATTTTCCTCCTTGGCAATTATTTGACCCTTAACATCAATTTTACAAACTCTAATGAATATGGCTAATGTGATTAGGCCATTGTGACCCAATTCCAAATTTGGAACATGACAGGCAGTCCCCCTCAAACAATGTAATACAAACCAAGTGATATCCTTCCTTGAAAGCCAAATAGTCACTAGGTTTGGTGCTCCCGAATTTTTAGTATTTGACAATGCATCTTATTTTTCTTCCATTGATCTTACACAGTATGCCCTTGAAAAAGGGATAAAGCTGAAATTTTCTGCCAATTATTATCCACAAGGGAATGGACTAGCAGAGTCTTCCAACAAGAACTTGATTAATATATTAAAGAAGAAGTTGCTACTCATCATAAAGATTGGCATACCCAGTTATACAATGCTCTTTGGGCAGACCGGGTCACCCCAAAGGCAACCATTAAGCAAATTCCCCTTACTATTTAGTTTATGGTAAGGAGGCCATCTTTCCATCCAACCTCATGATTCCTTCATTGCAGTTGACACAGTCCATTCAAGAGGATGATTCTTCCCCACTCCAACACAAAATTGATATGTTACTCAAGCTGGAAGAAGACAGGGAGAAGTCAAAAAACAAGCTATACCAACATCAGCATCTATTAAAGAGGTGGTTTGATGAGAAGTCCTCATCTGACAGGGAGTTTACTGTGGGGGACTTAGTGTTGAAGTGGGATAAGCAACACAAGGACAAGAATTATTACACTAAGTTCCAACGCATTTGGCTAGGACCATTCATTGTTACAGAAAAGATTGGTCCTAGTACTATCCGGTTGCAGACACTGGAGGGTATCATCAACACCTACCCAGTCAATGTGCAATTGCTCAAAAAGTAATTTGTTTGATTGAGCATATTCGCTTGTTGTACATAAAGTGTAGTTTGTTTGCTTTCTCTGCTTTATTTTCATTTTTTATTTTTCTTTTATACATTGGTTTCATTTTTTAATAATGTCCACACCTTTTGGCAAGGGCTATTTATTAGTATGTCTCAGGATAATTTAAGTATGAAGTTCTAAGGTAAACAGTGTCAGCTTTTATTCCTCTCAGCTTGTAATTGAAAATGTTTTTCATGAAATTAAAACAGTCACTATTTGAAAATCCTTGATTGATACTTTCCCACCTTAATCAAATATCTTTATGGATGTTTTGTATGGTTAATTGAAGTTGAAGAAGCGATTAGTTTTTCTTGCCTTATGCTTCATTAGTGAATGGCAGCATATATTCATAGCCTTGTCAGCCTTACCTATTTTGGATCCCATTCTGATCACCTTGAACATAATTCACCTGAATAATTATAGATTGCAAGATGGGGGGTCTTATTACAAACCAACCCATTATGTTCATAGATGTTTAAGTGGAATGAAATCTCCACATCAAGCCACCAAACTTGGGGGATGAATTTCAGCTATTGCTGGGAGGTGAAAGATCCTATCACAGGTCGGTCCATTCATGATCTGCAAAACATCAGTGAGTAACACTGTTGTCATATGGTCACCAAGCCATGGTAGTGTTTTGTAAGCTATGCACTAATAAATTTTGTTTTTTCGTTGTGAGACAGTTTGTTGTATATAAGGATAAGGGGGGTTCTTATTACAAGCCATCCCTACCATGATCATGGGTTTGATTTTGGACTGAAATTACCACTTATGGTCACCAAGCCATGGTAATTTCCTTTAGTGTCAAAAGCTAAAGGACAGGGAGTCTCTTTACCGAGCTAGCTTGTTTAGTTTCCAGATCAGGGCTGTGAGTGGCGTTGCCAATATTTGATCACCAAGTCAGGGCAATGGCCTTGTATCAACAAATGTCTTGTTTGTGTATTTTCATTATGTTTAAAAAAAAAGAGAAAATAAAATATATATATTGTGAGTAATATGTTTGTACATAAGAAAATAATGAATAAAGTCAAGGTGATTCAAGATTTGGTAACCCGGAATGGCTCAAGGTTTGTTCTAAGTCTCATCATAAACTGCCTTCCTATGACTGCATAACGGTAAAGGACTTATGTTTACTTCTAAGACTGCTTTTTCATATGAACATCATCATTAATTGGTTTTGAAAGGGGATATATCAATCATATGATTAACTTTCCTATTTTGATTGTGCTTTATGAGAACATTTTGTAAATTACAGGTTAAAATATCAAGCTTGCTGACATGTCTTCCTTGTAATTAAAGGTTTCATTTTCAAGAGATAACTAGTTCTTCCCAACCAGTCGCCATTTGTTGTAGGTACAACAGATCCCATGTTTTCTACAAAACATGGGAGCCCCAAATTTTTATATGCAAAGAAAATGATTAAAATCCTTGGTCATTTTGGGGTTTTTCATCATGCTTTCATTTCTTTGTTTTAATTTGATCAAGTTAGTAATTTTTCCTTTTGAAACATTCCCTTGATTTGTGTGTTTTTCAAAGTTGCGGAAAGCACAGGTTTTCCTTACAGTGAGTTTTTCCACAACCCGCAATTCTGCAACTCGCAATGCGGAATGGGGGATCTCGGTTTTTTGGTTTTGAAACACTTTTCGTTCTGCAACCCGCAACCCGCAATGCAGATTGCGGATGCAGAATTGTTTGTCTAATAATCACGGTTGCTTGTTCCACAACCCGCAATGCTTATTGCGGGAACACTTTTTAAATTAGTTTTGCGGATTACGGGGGAATTTTGTTTGATAATGTTGAGAGTTGAGATCCCGCAACCCACAACCCGCAACTTGTGGATTGCGGGAAGGATTGTGTATATGTCCAAAATAAACCTTCTGCACTTGTCCTCCGTAGCTTGCATGTTTAATCTTGACCGTTGATTTTCCTCGATCATGTGGTTGATATTGGATTGTTTTTGTTTTGAATAATCATTTCAGTTCTCCGTTTTTCTTCACCATTTTTTTTATTATTTGCAATCAGATTTTTAAACTGCGATTTTCACCCGTGACCACTTATGAACTGATAATCATTGATTCAACTAATTTGTAATTGATTGAGTGTTAAGATTTGACATTAATCATACGTGAATTATTGCAATATTATCCTGTTTTAATCCAATCCCCGTCGACGCATGTTGTGCGTTATTTCAATACAGACCCGATAATTGCAAGTTCCAGACCGTAAGGTTTTAATCATGGAAATTCATTACGATCAGTCATTCCTGGAATCTTTATTGTTCTCTATTAATAGAGACTTCAATATGAGCAATTGGTTGTTGGCCATACTATGATAGAAAAGTCTTGTTGGTTGATTTTTAGGAGTTTTCCTTCTAACTATTCCATATTATGAGCAAAATGCAAAGAGATCATAAATCTTTGGTCAGGTTTTGTGAAGAGAAAGAACTTCACCCTCTTCTATATCAAGAACCTGTGTCGCCACCTTTTGATGCAGGTGTGTTGGTGTCCATTTTGTCACTATTTTTTATCATCAAATATACTCTGATTGACATTAATTGCACTATTTTTGTATAATAAATCACTCTTCTTTCCATTCAGACCGTCAAACAGACTCAGGTATGCATTTATTTGAACATCATACTAATCATGAATAATTATCACCATTTTTTATGGTTTATTAACAATCATCTCATATTTCTAGACATGCTTGGCAGTTAGTTTTTTCTCTACGGGTTGCGGTATTCAAACAGACCTTCATTCGAACTCGCTTTCACGCCAAAGACTTTAGCATCGTTTAACCTATCGTCCAGCCATTCGTTCATCCCACTACATCATTGGTTGGCATATTCCTGGCCATTAAAGATAGAAACGGAAACATGGGTTCGGTTAGCAACATGGTGGTTATGGTTGGTGAGCCCCGATCCTAGAAGATTCGCCTCCCTACCTGCCGAGCTTGAAAGCACACCTCTTTCTCACGTCAACATTCCAGAAGCTCCGTCTCTCCCATCCGTTTAGCTTGCCAGCACATGCTCATGCCCACGTCTACGCTCCAACAGCTCCATCCTTCCATGCTCGACCTGCCAGCACATGCTTCTACCCACGGTTGAAGGAAATGAACACACAGTTGTTCGCGTTAGGTAGGATCGACGACGTGAAAGCAGGAAGGCGGCCTCTATGCTATCGTAGAGTGTTATGAGGACGTTTAGTGGCCATGAGTTGTCGAGAGTTGTTAAGAAAAGTTGTTTATGGCATTAAGACTTCCTATTATTAGAGCATTCAACCACTAAAGGGTCGACTTGCTCTCCCTATTGTAAAATTATATAAATAGACATCTTCGTGACTGAGACGAGTTAGTCTCTAGAGTTTTAGGAAACTGTTAGTCTTTTAAGCTACAAGCATTGTGTAATTTTCTCAGTTAATGGAAGCTCCTGAATCTTATTGTTGATGCTTTGCTGTTGGTGAATAAGTTGATCTAGTTTCCATCTCTTATTGCTGGGAAGGCCCCTCGTCAACCGGAGGTTTTATTTATGTTTTTCTGTATTTTATTTTCTGCAAATAGCTAGTTCATTTTCCAGTGTATGTAATTAATTCTGTTTTCTTGTATATGTCATTTCCTTACTTCTCTGTAATCTGTATTTTGTTGCTAACTTAGTTTGCTTTTCCAGGATTGATAATGGTCGACCAAGCATAGTGTTTTTAGTTTGTTTTCATTCTTTTTCAATTAGATAGTCTATTTTCAGTCTTCTACAATTAGATAGAATTTAGATAGTTGTTGTTTAGTTAGTTGTTGTTTCCAATCTAGTTATAATCAGAATTAGTTCCATTATTTTCTTTTTATGTAGCTGTAGGTTAATTTTTATTCTCAGTTCTGTTTAACTATAGAAGTAGTTCATCTTTTCAATAATAATTAGAATAGGTTGCTTCTACTGTCTTAGCTTCTCAACAGTCTTCTCATTGACTTCTTTGCACTGTAGGTTCATCTGCATTAGCCAGCTGACGATTAAGATCATGAAAACTGCCTCTTTTCTTAGTTTAATTCGTTTTCTTCCATATGGACTGTCATTTGGACAGTCATCCGGATTGTCATTCGGACCTTCATCCTTTCTGCATTGTTTTTATGCTTATTTAGAATCCAGTTTCTTAGGCTTTTTAACTGTAATATTTCTTGCTTTTAATTAGCAGTTTTAGATGTAATTAAGATCTTATTTCCCATTACATAGAAGTTTGTCATTATTCTTAGTTTCCATCTCATCTTCCTTAACTTTGTTTTAGCTTTCTTTCAAATTATGTCTTTCATATTTGATTTACCAATATGTTACTGTTTTAGAATTTATCAGTCTTATTCTTAGTGTAGTTTATTCCATGTTCTTAAGATTTATTTCGAATTAGAGCTAATAATTTCATTCTCCAAGTTGTCTGAATTTCGACAGTTTCTTTGTTAAGTATAGGATCAGTTTTCCCATTCATCCAGATAATGAAGATGTTCATGAAATAGAGTTTGGATCATAAATAAATATCTTTATCAAGTTTTCTACTTGCTTCCAAATTGGATTCAGAAATAATATCTTTATTAAGTTTTCTACTTGCTTCTAGATTTCATTAGTTTTATATCATTTTGTTTATGGATAGAAGATAGATCATAATGTTTAAGGTTAATTGTAATTGGTCTCTTTGTAGTTTACATCTCTTTGTCGAAATTAGGTTAGATTTACTTCCATTTTGTTTTGTTGTTACATTTGAAAGTCATTACGATTCTTTCACTCCAGTTCCTATTACATTTGACATACAACATCAAGGAGAATTGAATTAGATGCTTTAGTGTAGTTTTGAAGTATTAACTGAATGCATAAGTAGTTACTGAATTCATTAAGTAGTTTGTAGTTTTGTCTTAAGACAAGTAGTTTCCATTTTCATAACAGGTAGTTTTGCTTTTTAATCAATATTTGTTCCTTTTTTCATTGTTTAATCATAGAGTAGAGTAGTATAGTTGATACCATTTTGATCTATTGGTTTAACTAGGTTTAATTAGTTTCTTCATTGCTTTTCTGAAGTTTGACTCAGTTTTTCATTTTGAAAGATCTTTCGATCTTTTCTTTATTAAACATTTCTAAGGTCTGACAAGTAGAAACTAAGGTGCCATTCTACCTTAGCATATACTGTGCCGCAACGCTAAGATTACCAACCCTGGTCGATAATTAAATATTTTGGTGATTCTTTAAGATAGTAAATACACCTCAACATTTTGGCGTCATTGTCGGGGAATTATAGATAGATAGGTATAATTCAGTAGTAGAACTCTCCTTTGAAACTTAGTGATAGATTTGAATTTTTCCGCTTTTGAAATTTAGAAATAGGCTGGTGGCGGGTGAGCGGTAAGATGAGAGGTAAGAACCTTCGCATCTATTATAACAGGCATCCCCAAAACCCAGCAGTAGTAGTGATACAGTTAGAATTTATTTCAGTTATAGTTTGTTTTCATGAATAAGTCTAGAGAATCAAAAGGTAGATTTATTAAAACTAACCCTCCTACTAGAATTCCTACTAACCTATACGGGGGGCGTGCCACCCCAATTACTAACTCAGCATAAAGGTATCGGAAGACACCTAAGGGGGATAGTCCTACTTGGAAAGCAAAGGAAATCCTTTTTGGAAATCAATTAGGGGAAACCATAGGGACATCAGAACAGTCTGTTCATAAAGAAATTCCACAGGAACCTTAAGCTCATATTGAGACCGAACTTAGACAAGAGGAAACTCGAAAGTTTAAAACTTCAGAACCTTCCAACCCTCTATTAGTCCAAAAACCCAAAGACACTACTTTTTTAATAGTAGGTGGTTCAAACTTAGTATATTTTGTTGATCCTGTGCAAGTACATGCTCTTTTTGAGAATTTTGTGAACATAGTCATCTCACAGATTGAGACAACAATAGTAGGACCTTCAAAACTGGATACCCACGTAGCTCGTAATTCTCCTCCTAAAAAGAAGAATACTCTTCCTAAAATAGAACGTTGGGACATTCCATATTCACCAAGAAAGGATCCACCTAGGTATTCTTTCTTTGGCAATCGAATCTTCATGGAGGATGAAAATGAAGATCGTGTCTGAAAAGATGAAGGAGAAGGAGAAGTTAGAACCGAAGGTACTTTCAGATTCCCTATCTTAGACACTGCACAAGATGTAACCATGAAAAATATCCCTCCCTCCTCACTACCAACCTTATATGGGAAGAGTAGCGAGGATCTGGATACATTCTTGTTCGATTTTGACATTTTGTGTAGGAGTTATAATTAAGATGGCCAAAAGCTAAAACTTTTTACTGCCACACTAAAAGAGTCCTCTCTCCGATGGTTCATAGGATTAGGAGAATCTAGTATTAGAACTTGGGAAGACATAAAGAATGCATTTTTACGGAAATATCAAGAATACTGTAGACCTAAGGACTCTCGCAATGATATTTTTAAAATTCAACAACTTGAAGGTGAGAGCCTAGAAGACTATCTCGAGAGATTTAACTATGTGTTACATAAATCTAAATACAGTGATCTTCGGGAAGATTCAGTAAGGAAACTCTTCCTCAAGGGAATATTAAAAGAATTCTTAGAAAAACTCAATCTCATGGCGGCAAGAAACATCTCTCATAAGTCTTTTGTGGATATTTGTGAACTATGTAGAAATTACTCTAGGAGTAGAGGGAAAAGTGGAAGACACTTTCGATAATCTTATGCTAGGAACCCGAAAGGGAACACATCCAGTCCTGGTGGAGTTACAAGGGTAGAGTTGGGAAACCTATTGGAAAATTTCAAAATAGATATCTTAGGAGCCATGGGTTCTCAACTAGATGCACTACAAACTAAGAAGATGCAAGATGAAGAGCATGCAGAAATGAGTGTTTTCTGCCCTAGGTGTAGAACTAGACATCCTCAACGAGAATGTCCATTGAATAATGTTTCAGTTTGTCACCTTTGAACCGAAGAACATCCAACTAATAATTGTCCATCATTTCCTGGGTTACAAGTTGTGTATAAGAGTGGAAACTTTGGTGAATCATCTAGGAGGCCTTGTCAACCTAGAGATCAACCATCATATAAAGATCCATCACAAATTCCACCCTATTACTATCCTTATCAACCTCCTCAACAATGGAATACTTCAGGTTGGCATAATTGGCCACCGCAGTACCCTCCTCAGAATACCCAACAGCAACAATGGCCACATGGGTGGAGAGGACAAGCTTATGCTCAACCACCTCCTCCTATGCCTAATTATCTGTACCCACCTAATATTCAGCAAATTTTGGGTGGATTTACACCTCCTTCACTACCCCTTATCCCAAATCAACCTCACCATTTCTAGAATATGAATCCTCCAAGACCCACAATACTACCTGCACAACTGATACCGAATCCTAACAACAAGCCAACCCAAGCTCTTAACAACATTGGGTTGTTACCTCTTCCATCATATGCCATTTCGATTGCACCAATACACAAAATTCAACTACGGTCTGGAAGAGTTTTACAAAATCATCCCAATTCATCCATTGTTATCCAAGAAGAGAACGAAGAAGAAAACATACCTACCGAAGTTTTGAATGATTCCATTCTTGAAGATGTGGTTATTCCTAAATCTTCAACACACAGCCATCCACATAAAGAAGTAATTACAGGGGAAAAATCACCTCCATATCTGGAGCGTGTAGTAATAGAAAAACCTGTAACTTATCCAGAGTATGATATCATTAACGAATTGAAGAATATTTGCATTAAGATCCCTTTGTTACAAGCCATTAAGGATATCCCAATCTATAGTAAAGTAATAAAGGAACTTTATATTAAAAGACCAGGCAGAAAACAAAAAGACCCTCCGACGATTCATGTAATAGGAGAAATATCAGATTGCATAGCAAACCAACCTAGAATCCCAGAGTATTCAAACCCAGGAAACCCTGTGGTGACTATTATCATCAATAACACTGCCATAGGGAACACACTTATTGATCTAGGAGCTGTTATCAACCTGATGACTACCACAATTTTAGAAACTCTCAATTTAGGACATTTCCTCCGCCCTACCCAAACAATGCTAGAATCAGCAGATCGCACGATGGTGCAGCCTGCTAGGATCTTAGATGACATCACTGTATCAGTAGCTTCATGGGAATATCCTTTGGACTTCATGGTCATATCATGTGGACTTCATGGTCATAGAATCAAAAGACCCTTCCAAATGTCACCCCATTATTTTACGAAGACCTTGGTTGGCTACAGCCAATGCATTTATTGGATGTAGGGATGGAGAGATTATTATCTCTGATGGGTTATCTACAAGAAAACTAGCTTTATACCCAACAGCTCAGCCAGTAACTGAAAACCTATTTTGGTTAGATTGTCCTTTCGGGGATGAGAACTTGGAAGAAATTTCCCTTGTTAGTGATTTCTCCTGGGCACTTCAAGAACAAAACATCGAGAATGTGTTGAATCAATTTATCTCTTCCACAACATGTATAGACTTTCCTTAGTCTTTTTCCCAACTTGACCAGATATTTGGAGATGAATTCCAAGAAAACATGAGTCTCTCAACCTTTACGAGTACACCCTGTGTCTTCATAATCGAAGAACATCTAGGATCCTATACCAGACCTTGTGAGGTTAGTTCCGACAAACTTCTACATATAAATGCAGGTTTAGATGAGAGTCAGCAAAAACAAATACTAAAAGTTCTCAGGAGTCAAACTGGAGCATTTGCATGGGAATATACTGATATGAAAGGTATACACCCAGATACCTATATCCACCACATTTACACAGACTTGAACATACCTCCTGTTAGGCAGCCCTAGAGAAGAATGAATCCATCCCTAAAGGATATAGTAAAAGATGAACTACAAAAACACCTTAACGTCGGTTTCATTTACCCAATTTCCAACAGTAAATGGGTGTCTCCTCTGGTGGTAGTTCCAAAGAAAGTCACGGGGAAATGGCGTATATGTGTTGAATTTTGAGAATTGAACAAGGCCACTCTTAAGGACTACTTCCCATTTCCTTTCATCGATCATGTGTTAGACAACTTATCAAGGAAACAATATTTTTCATTCCTTGATGGGTATAGTGGATACAATCAAATACTAATAGCACATGAGGATCAAAACAAGACAACCTTTACTTTTTCTTGGGGGACATATGCCTATCGAGTGTTACCATTTGGCCTATGTAATGCACCTGCTACCTTCCAGCATGCAGTTCTAGGAATCTTCGCTGACCTTATACATGATTGTGTAGAAGTTTATATGGATGATTTTACATTTTATGGTAATACCTTCCAAGAAGCCCTTGACAACCTCGAAACAGTTCTTATTCAGTGCCAAGAAACGAACTTAGACCTTAGTCATGAAAAATGTAAGATGTTACTAACCGAGGGCATAGTTCTGGGACATCATGTCTCTCTTCAAGGTATCAAGGTAGATCTTGCCAAGATAGATATAATTGTTAATATTTCTCCTCCAAAAACTCCGAAGGAAGTAAGAATTTTTCTTGGCCATGCAGGCTATTATAGACGTTTTATTGAAAATTTCACTAAGATAGCCGCACCTATGTTCAAGCTACTCATGAAAGACACGGAATTCCAATGGACTGAACCTTGCCAGCATGCCTTCGAAACCTTGAAAGCAAAGCTATCAGTGGAACCAATACTCAGGGGCCCAAATTGGTCCCTCCACTTCCATATATACACTGATGCTTCTGACATAGCTATAGGGGTAATCTTAGGTCAAAAGGAGGGACAAACATCACATGCCATTTACTTTGCTAGTAAAAATCTAACTCCTGCAGAATCAAAATACATTGTTATTGAAAAAGAGTTTCTAGCAGTAGTCTATGCCATCAAAAAGTTTCATCATTATATCACAGGATATGAAATCTTTATACACACTGACCACTCTGCCATCATATTTTTAATGAATAAACCTATCACCAATGGCAGAGTAACTCGGTGGATTATTTTGTTACAAGAATTTAACATCACCATTGTTGATCGTCCCGGTCGAGAGAATGTGGTAGCTGATTTTCTCTCTCGAAATGAAACTGACGATAATGCTAGTCCTGTCGATGATAGCTTCCCAGATGAACATTTGTTCATTGTGTCTGTTCGAACCCCTTGGTTTGCAGACATGGCCAATTATTTAGCAACTGGAAAGCTACCAAACCATCTTTCTCCACCTAAGAAACGTAGGATCATAGTTCAAAGTTCCAATTATTCTTGGATGGATAATGATCTCTTTTGTACTAGTCCTGATCTTATTATTAGATGATGTGTACGAGAGGATGACATGGCAGAGATCCTACATGCATGTCATGGTGGGCCTTGCAGTGGGAATTTTTATGATAAGAGAACAACATACAAAGTGTTGCACTCTAGGTATTATTGGCCAAGCATTTTCAAAGATGCTGCCAAGTATGTCAAGGGGTGTGACAGTTGACAAATAATGGGTAGACCTACACCATCCGATGAGATGCCTTTACAACCCCAAGTCATGATTGAGCCTTTTGAAAAATGGGCTCTAGATTTTGTTGGGCCAATTTCCCCTATGTCTCGCAAGAAGAAGTACATCCTAGTCTGTACAAATTATGTCACCAAATGGGTAGAATCCAAAGCCTTATTCCGAGCCATAGAGAAATCTGTGGTGGAATTCATATATGAAGAAATCTTTACTCAATTCAGTGTACCTAGGGAAATTGTAACTGATCAAGGATCTCAGTTTACCTCCAAATTAATGAAAGAGCTTACTGACAAATATGGTATTAGACATTGTAAATCTTCACCATATCACCCGCAAGCCAATGGTCAGGTGGAATCCACCAACAAAGTATTAGAAGCCATCCTGACTAAGACTATTCAGTTACACCACAAAGACTGGGTAGATAGGCTCCCAGAAGCCTTGTGGGATTATAGAATAACTTGGAGGAAAACCACTGGCCACACACCTTATGAACTCGTTTATGGTAAAAAAATTCTTCTACCTATTGAATTTCAAGTCAAAACCTTTCGTATGCTGCACAATTAGGGATGAATCTAGAAGAAGCACAGGCACAACGAATCCTGCAAATAAATGAATTAGACAAGATTAGGCAAGATGCTATTCAACGCACAATTTTAATTCAAAATCAACGTAAAAAGTGGCATGATAGATACATTAAACAAAAACAATTCAAAACTGGAGAGTGGGCGTTACTTTTTTATTCAAGATACAAAAACTTTAAAGGTAAATTAACTACTCGTTGGATGGGTCCATATGAAATTGTTACGGCTTTTGATAATGGATCCGTTAAAATTAAGACAATTGATGATTCTCAAATTTCTTTTGTTGTAAATGGACATAGACTTAGACTTTATCATCAACCAATATCTAAACAAGATTTTGTGCAGAATGCCTTACAACAGGAAGGAAATGGGGCTGGTAGAAGTGGAAATCATTCCTCCTTCTCCTAGTTCTTGAAATTATTTTGGGTTATTTTCATTTGTATATATGTAAATATATCTTTGTTTTTTTCAATAATAAGAGTCATCCCTAACCATTGATTGCATCTCTACAGGAAATTCATTTTTATGATCGGCTTATGAATTTTGTAAAATAAAACAAGAAGACTTTTTTCCTTAATTTTGAAAAAAATTCATAATTTTCTTTGTATATATGTTTTTATCTTGAATAAATTTGAATCATCTAACAAGTGGTTTTGTGGTTTGATTACAAGAACCTTATAATCAGCTCATACAATATTGTCTGAAAAGGGAAGTGCTCTGAAAAGAAATACTTATAGTTCTCCTTCTCTTTTGATTATTGTTGATCTATAGTAAAAAGTTAAAACATTATGTACATCATTTTTAACCACTTTCTTTTATGATTTTGTATATGGTATTTGATTTGAACATGTACATTTATGATTTATCATTAAAATAGTTGCTTAAGACCCACTTTAATTACTATGATCTTCAAAAGCTCTATCTTACACCTATGGACTACTAGCTCATCCTAGACTCATTATCAAAACTTGTCTCTTAAGCACTTTTAAAAGGTAGCCCAAAAGTGAGTGATATTTTCTATTTTGTGGGGAACATTACTGACATTTTATGAAGAAGATAGACTGAGAGGTCAAAGAACAGCTTTAGGTTATTATCTTTTGACATGATCTATAATTTAGGCCATTATAAATAAAGTTACTCATAAGTTTTGCGCTAAAAAATTGAATTATGTGTTTAACAGGCTTAGCACACTCTCGTGCCAACCAGCTTCCTTACTAAAAATATCATTATACGAAGCAAACCCGCGGGGTACTGAACAGGCTCGCTGGCAGTGGGTCCATGCTAAGTAAAATCTTATACAAGGAAGCTCGGTAAATGCAAGTAAACCTGTCGGGGTACTGAATAGGCTTGCTGGCAGTGGGGCTATGCTTGCATGGTACTAAGATAAACCCGTCGGGGTACTGAACAGGCCTGCTGGCAGCAGGGCAATATCGGGTAAAAGAGGTTTGGTTAACGCATTGCTATTCACATGGCTCATAAAAAACCTGAGTATACAAACACATGTTTAGGCCAATTATTTATACTGTCATTAGAGAATGGATGTAAGTTGGACTTGGACCCTGGCATCTAATTCAAACAATACCTAGGATATGATTATCCTAGAAATGGGACCCATAACTATAGTAAATCTCACAAACTCTACGATGAACCTTATCTATATTCTTTGGATGACAAAAGATATTTACAATGAATCATGGCTGACTAGTTTTCCTATGGAATTTCACATCAATTATACTATCATTCTTCATATGGTCTTCTTAAGCATTGTTGTATTCTTTTTGACGAATGTACATATCAGAATCATCTACATATATTAGTTAATATTTCATTTTCTTACGAAAATTCACACCATTTTTAGAAGATTATTGCCTGAACCATGTATTAAAATATTTGAATATTAATCAAATTTTTCTTTAATGGCGTGCGAACATGCCATATTTTTGGTTTGGGGGAGGATCAAAACTGTTTTTACTTTCTGAATATTTATGAAAAAAAAAGGTTTATTTATCTCTGATAAAATGATAGGTATTTTCAGGAATAATGTGAAATAGAAGAAGAAGGATTGCCCTAATCAATGACAAATAAAGAGGAATGCAACTGAAAGATCCAGAAAAGCAAAGTTTATAGCATCTTTTGTGCACTAACAGTCTCATAAATTCCTTGCAAAATCAGCTTCAGTCAGCATTAGCAAGCAAATATTGTATCAACAAAAGTCTATATGAAGGGTTGAATGACGGGTCGAATGTCGATCCAAATGAGGTGATGAACGAGGCAAATGTATAACGATCTGAATGAAGTACCGAATGAAACCATAGATTTTAATGACTTTATTAAACATGCCAAGGTATCCAAATTTGAATATTATTGATAAATCTAATTGGCTAATTACATGAATCAATCAAATGTCAATTTCGCATGTGGTTTCATTTCCTTATCTATCTCGCCTCCATTAAACGAATGGATTATGCATCATTTCGATCTTTAGAATCATTGCATGACCGCCATATGGCTCTAATTATCCTATCGTACCACCTGTCATCATATTGATCGATTTATCATGATCTCCCACGTATAATCTATGTCTATAATTTCATTTCGAGAATTACGTTCAACCTGTCCAAAGCTCGACTTTGGACATGGTTGAATATATCATACCCACACGTATTATCTAACTCACGCATTTCTACGTTCGCGCTCGATTCAAGATCTTTGAATGACAAGTGTGATCTCTCAAGCATGCACCTTGTCCATCGTTCAACCATTCAAACGGACTTCAATTTAAACTGATGATTGCGTGAATTTCGCTCCATTCCTGCTCATTTTGCATCTTCTCTATTAAGTCGTGTCTCATGTATATTTTGCATCCCCTGTACCTATCTGCATCCCTCAACCTCTGTCTAGTTATGCCGATCCGTCATGAACCTGGAAGTTACCAGGATTTACTTTGCATCCCCGAGTTCAAAGAATGCGATGAGGTATTCCTTCGAGCCAGATGAGGTTTGTTTCTCCGCCTTCTCCAAGGCCATGGCCATGAAATTTCACTGCTATTCGCCAAAGGATTCGATGGAAAGACGTCCAAAGTTGGCCATCTCACTTTTTCTGTGACGGAAGAATATATCGCATTAGCCACGAACCTTCCTAGGGAAGAAGCCCGTTGGCATAAACATCTCTTCCTTCCACGGAAGGCTCACGAATTTGCTTTGAAAGCCGAATATCAACATGTTGTTGGAACAAAAGGATTCCACCGAGAGTGGGTCAAGCCAGAATACCTAGATCCCTTGACTATCATCATCCATCTGATCACTTGTGAGGGTAAGTTTACTGTTTTTAAAGTCTTCCATTTCAGATTGCTAGCACATTTTGTTAGCAGTCAAACCCTCAATTTCCCATTCTATTTCCTGAAAAGTTTAGAGAAAATGTCAAGCGAGGTCAGGAAGAATACTGTTAATCCCTTTGGAATCTTGTACCATCATTGTCTTATTAAAATCTTGATCATTCACCAATTGGAAAAGAGAGGGAAAACTTGGGATCATTTTTTCTTTGAAATACTAAACCCTCATTTGATCAAGAAGCCTATTGCCAAATCCTCTGCTTCTCGAAAACACCCTCATTTCCAAGCCAGTATTAGTGAGCCTACCCAAGCCTCTATGCAAACAGAACAAGACACCAAGCATGTGCGGTTTGATGAGAATCCATCAGAGGATGTACACCTTGTCCATCCATCGCCTTCTCCTGAGCTTACCCTTGGTGACCCTACTTCGAAACCTACACTCTTTTCAGTACCCACTAAATCCACGAGAACAAATCATGACCAGTTCGTTGACCAGTCTGTCATTCAGACTGTTGTTCAACCATCACTTTCAGACAACCAGTCATATGACCATACCCTTGAAACACCTCTCCTCACATTAGTCAATGTATATGCTCAATTTTCTGAAGCCCCTGTTGCTGAGAGTTCCTCTGCACACAACGAAGACAAAGTTTTTGAAGAACATACTGTTGAGCTTGAAACATATTCAAGAAAGTTGAGTCCTCAAAAGGACCTGGAACATTGCATAGAACAACCCATTCTGAATCAGCAGGAAGTGGATAGATTGACCTGAGGGATAGCATGGTTGACATATCAAAATCATAATTATGTTGAAATAATCTCTGAGCTTCAAAAAGGAAACAAGGCACTGTGCACACAAGTAAGAAGCATTGAATGCTTGGTCAATGCCAGAGCAACATCCCATACTACTCTCTGGATGAAGTATGACACCTTGAAGGAACAATTTAGGAAGATCCAGAAGCTTAAAGCTAAAACCACTTCCTCTTCCAAGTCGAAGGAAGCTGCTACCGCGGCTCAGCCTTCTTCCTGAACTTCTCTGTTTTGCTCAGTGGGACCTGGCATATCTCCGGTTTGGGGGAATGTTGGTGTCCATTTTGTCACTATTTTTTATCATCAAATATACTCTGAGTGGCGTTAATTGCACTATTTTTGTATAATAAATCACTCTTCTTGCCATTCAGACTGTCAAACAGACTCAGGTATGCATTTATTTTAACATCATATGAATCGTGGATAATTATCAACATTTTTTTATGGTTTATTAACAATCACCTCATATTTCTAGACATGCTTGGCAGTGATTTTTTTCTCTACAGGCTGCGGTCTTCAAACGGACCTTCATTCGGACTCGCTTTCATGCCAAAGACGCCAACAGCGTTTAACCCGTCATCCAGCCCGCGAGATCATTGGTTGGCATATTCATGGCCATTAAAGATAGAAACGGAAACATGGGTTCGGTTAGCAACGTGGTGGTTATGGTTGGTGAGCCCCAGTTCTAGAAGATTTGCCTCCCTGCCTGCCAAGCTTGACAACACACCTCCTGCTCACGTCAACATTCTAGAAGCTCCATCTCTCCCGTTCGTTTAGCTCGCCAGCACACGCTCATGCCCACGTCGACGCTCCAGCAGCTCCATCCTTCCACGCTTGACCTGCCAGCACATGCTTCTACCCACGGTTGAAGGAAACGAACACGCAGTTGTTTGCGTTAGGTAGGATTGACGTCGTGAAAGCAGGAAGGTGACCTCTGCGATATCGTAGAGTGTTATGAGGACGTTCAATGGCCATGAGCTATCGAGAGTTGTTAAGCAGAGTTGTTTTTGGCATTAAGACTGCCTATTATTAGAGCATTCGACCACTAAAGGGTCGACTTTCTCTCCCCATTGTAAAATTATATAAATAGACATCTTCGTGACTGAGACGAGTTAGTCTCTAGAGTTTTAGGAAACTATTAGTCTTTTAAGCTACAAGCACTGTGTAATTTTCTTAGTTAATGGAAGTTCCTGAATTTTATTGGTGATTCTCTATTGTTGGTGACTAAGTTGATATAGTTTCCATATCTGATTGCTGGGAAGGGCCCCTCATCAACCAGAGGTTGTATTTATGTTTTTCTGTATTTTCTTTTCTACAAATAGCTAGTTCATTTTCCAGTCTATGTAATTAATTATGTTTTCTTGTATATGTCATTTCCTTACTTCTCTGTAATCTGTATTTTGCTACTAACTTAGTTTGCTTTTCCAAGATTGATAATGGTCGACCAAGCATAGTGTTTTTAGTTTGTTTTCATTCTTTTGCAATTAGATAGTTTGTTTTCAGTCTTCTGCAATTAGATAGAATTTAGATAGTTGTTGTTTCTAGTTTAGTTATAATCAGAATTAGTTCCATTAGTTTCTTTTTTTGTAGCTGTAGGTTAAGTTTTATTCTCAGTTCTGTTTAACTATAGAAGTAGTTCATCTTTTCAATAATAATTAGAATAGGTTGCTTCTAGTATATTAGCTTCTCAACAGTCTTCTCACTGACTTCTTTGCACTGTAGGTTCATCTGCATTCGCCAGCTGACGATTAAGATCATCAAAACTGCCTCTTTTATTAGTTTAATTCATTTTCTTCCATCTGGACTGTCATTCGGACAGTCATCCGAATTGTCATTCGGACCTTCATCCTTTCTGCATTGTTTTATGCTTATTTAGAATCCAGTTTCTTAGGATTTTTAACTGTAATATTTCTTGCTTTTAATTAGCAGTGTTAGATGTAATTAAGATCTTGTTTCCCATTACATAGAAGTTTGTCATTATTCTTAGTTTCCATCTCATCTTCCTTAACTTTGTTTTAACTTTTTTTCAAATTATGTCTTTCATATTTGATTTACCAATATGTTACTGTTTTATAATTTATCAGTCTTATTCTTAGTGTAGTTTATTCCATGTTCTTAAGATTTATTTTGAATTAGAGCTAATAATTTCATTCTCCAAGCTGGCTGAATTTCAACAGTTTCTTTGTTAAGTATAGGATCAGTTTTCCCATTCATCAAGATAATGAAGATGTTCATGAAATAGAGTTCGGATCAGAAATAAATATCTTTATCAATTTTTCTACTTGCTTCCAAATTGGATTCGTAAATAATATCTTTATTAAGTTTTCTACTTGCTTCTAGATTTCATTAGTTTTATATCATTTTGCTTATGGATAGAAGATAGATCATAATGTTTAAGTTTAATTGTAATTGGTCTCTTTGTAGTTTACATCTCTTTGTCGAAATTAGGTTATATTTACTTCCATTTTGTTTTGTTGTTATATTTGAAAGTCATTACGATTCTTTCACTCCGGTTCCTATTGCATTTGACATACAACATCAAGGAGAATGGAATTAGATGCTTTGGTGTAGTTTTGAAGTATTAACTGAATGCATAAGTAGTTATTGAATTCATTAAGTAGTTTGTAGTTTTGTCTTAAGACAAGTAGTTTCCATTTTCATAACAGGTAGTTTTGCTTTTCAATCAATATTTGTTCCTTTTTTCATTGTTTAATCATAGAGTAGAGTAGTATAGTTTGATACTATTATGATCTATTGGTTTAACTAGGTTTAATTAGTTTCTTCATTGTGTTTCCTGAAGTTTGACTCGGTTTTTCATTTTGAAAGATCTTTCTATCTTTTCTTTATTAAACATTTCTAAGGTCTGACAAGTAGAAACTAAGGTGCCATTCTACCTTAGCATATACTGTGCCGCAACTCTAAGATTACCAACCCTAGTCGATAATTAAATATTTTGGTGATTCTTTAAGACAGTAAATACACCTCAACAAGGTGTTCCTGATGAAAGCAGCAGTAGTGAAGAAGAACCTGAGATTCAATCCATTTGCATACAGCTCCCACAGAAGAAGAGAAGGAAGATCATTGAAAGGCAAGTTGATCCAGACAATACCATTATCCAGGATTTTATAATCAATGAAGAACCTATCACTCCATTAATCCCTTCGAAGGAGGAACAAGTGGCCGACTTTTCAGTTTTCGAGAACATTGTTGATCATTATAAATCTTTTAAGAAATATTTTTCAGCTCCCTTACTATCTGTTAAAGACAGCTAGTAGACTGTGGTTAACCTCCACAGTTTATTACGGGATGTTTCCCGCAGTTATGTGATGAACATCTTTTGAAATTTTGTGAAATGCTTGCTATGAACCATTCTCTATGATGATATGATTAGAATAGTCTAATTTTGTAAATCCTTGTTTTTGTGGGAAACTTATCATTTGTAAACATTTTTGTAATTATTATTTAAAGGGATAGAAACCTCATGGGGAAGGGGGAAGATAATCGCTAGAGAAGGACTGGAGAAACGTTGTTTCACTTGTGATCATATAATTTTTTGCAAACCAATGAATCAAAGTTACTTTCTTTTGGCATCTTCTTTGTGTAAGTTATCAAATTTCTTTGATGATGTCTGATTTCTTCACCTTAATTATCAATTAATACTGTTGATTTTGCAGCCAATCATTAATGCATTGATCTAGAATTTAGATTTGTCTTAATTCATGATCTTCGTGTATTTATGTTTTAATTGAATTTCTTTAATTAAAATATTTATCTATTTCTGCAAATGATTCACAGAAAATTATTAAGTTCATGTTAATTTTTCAATTGGCAAAAGAATAATAGGATAATTTTGGATATGCTTAATCTTTGAATTATTATCAGTAATTTTCATTGCCTTATTGTATTTTGAAGTAATGAGTTAATGATTCAATTTCAAATTTCTATCAAGTTGATGAGATAACTTATTGGAACTCAAACCAAGTTACTCTGCATACAAACAACACACTCCCATTAGATTAGATGTGACTTAGCTTAGTTTTCTTTCGAGGTAGAGTTTTTTAGGTTTAGATCCACTTTAGACTCAAGACACCTTTTTGATATTCCATCTCAGGAAGACAGATCCTTCAAGGATCAAACCCTATAATTGCCAGTAGAGGCCTTTGTATCCATGGGAGATTACTATTCCAAACAGGCTTGGGATAGAATTTTCCTTTCCTAGGACCTTTTGAAGCCTTTCAATCTAGGTTTTTAGCCTCTGTTGTTAGCCTTAGAACCCATTCTAGCACCTACTCATCCAAGGCTTCAACATGGCCATGATCCATTTATTTCTCATGGATCCACTTTTGTATTCCCGTGGCCATGATATATGCATCAACTATACATATGTATTGGATCACCATTGTATCTTTTTGGAGGTTCTATCATTTGAAAATGGGCATTTATCCCAGGGATAAGATTGTCTAACAACCTTGTTCTGTTTCAGGTACGTTGTTGAGACTAAGATTCTTGAATTCTCTGGTTTTCTCGAATCCATAGCCCAACTGCTCATTGTTTATAATGTATTTCGGCCATCATGTTCCCTTCTAACTTCATACATTAGGGGGCACTTGTTATAACCAAAATTGACACTTCTCTGTCTGTGACGACACTTGCATGTTGATGCTCTCACAACGACACTTCATGAAGATATTGTTGTTCACACAAAAGGACACTATGGATGGAAGAGCCATAATTGTTTTCTCAATAGTGTGGCATTAAATTATTCATTGATTATCCAACAGTTAAGGAGCTTGTAACCATATTTGGAGACCAAAACACCCCATGAAAAACCCTCAAAATGACATTTTTAGCCTATTTTTCCCCCACGCACATGTTTCACTTTGTTCATGTGCGTGCGGTGCACCCTTTTCCCTTATCTCACCTGAGTGTGCCTTTAAAAATTTCAAAAAATAAAAATTCTCGAATTTGGGGCAGTTTTGGTGGTTTTGGGAACTTCCTCTGCGATTACAACTGCTCCCTCCTTGAATCTAACCATCTCCTCCCACTATAAAATAAAGGTATATTGGACATGAGAGGGACTCTTATCCCAAGTATTGTTATGTTGGAGAAATTATCACCCTCTTTCCCTTTCCATTGATTCCCTAGTTGCTATCAAACCCTAATTTATCTGAGCTGGGGTTTGCATTCTTGGAGAAGAGAAGCATGGGATCCTGAATCAAAGGTTTGATGAAGTGCTTGAAAAGAAGGAAGGTAACTTTGTACTTACTTCAATTATTAATAAAAGAATATACATCTTTCCCTTTCCTAACAACTATGTTTATGCTTGTATCAGATTTGGTTACTTGTTTATGTTCATTAGATTAGCTTTTATGCTCTATTTGAATTTCAATCATTTATTTGTATCCAAATGTGTTTGAGGAAGGTTTTTGAGTTGGTGTTGCAGGTTCTTTGATTGAAGATCAGGAGCAAAGCTCAAGGATTCAAGGAAATCTAGGATCAAACTCTATAAATAAGGTACATGCTTCTCTAACTTTCAAATTCTTTGTTTATTTTGCTTATTGCAAAACCCTAGATGTCTGCTTTTTCAACCCTAGTATGTTGGTGACCTCAACCCCACTCATAGGATAGTTTCTCCTCAAAAAATGAGCACCAAAGATAAAAATAACACTAGAATGTGGTCTAGGATCACTTTTTTTTCCCATTCTCTTGTAGTGGTAAGACTCCTAATAACACAATTCCATTGCATGTCATGAAACAACTATTTTTAGATAAGTTGTAGACCAAATTTAGTGCTTGGGTATCTCTGTCTCACTAGAAAATTCCAAAATTTAGGGTACTTGGGAAACGACCACGTGATTTTGTATGTTGCCAAAATTTGAGCATAATGGGAATGATAAACGTGACATGAAAGAGTCATGACATCTCTTTTATCAATCCCACCTAGAGCATACATAAGATGCAAAATTAACAATGAATTCAAATACTAATTCCTTCTAAGTTTTTTCCTTTTTAGAAGGTCCATAATTCATGCAATGACTTCTTCTTCCTGTCTTTTCTTGGCCTCTTGATTTTGGTGGTTCCTAAGAACACAAGATACGTCTTTATGTAGGAAGACACATAGGATCCATGTCGAGTACAATTAAAGAAAACCATTTATATATCACCTCATTCATATTATACACGAACCAAAATAATATAATAATATAATTTTTTTAATGACCTCATTCATGGTACCTAGTGCAATGGGGTTAACCTATGGCTGATCATTAATATTCAAAACTGGCTGCTTATCCATACTGCAATCTTCATGTACTACTTGCAATAACATTTGTGGTTATTGTAAAACCAAAAAATCTATACTTGTTTATAATTAATTATTCAAAATACACTGAACTTATATACCTCATTGTCAGAAGCATATGTGTATCATATGTGTTATATTCCTTTCTTTTTTTTAATTTCAACTAGGTATTTATGCCCTCTGGTCAAGACAACTTTTAGATATTGATTTGTGGGCATGATGCCAAAGTCCGTTGACTACATACCATAACATAACACAATTTAGTAAGGAAAGATTTTAAATTATACTAGCATCTAGTTACCAGTGCCCCGATACGGATATTAGGATCATTATATCCTAGGCATCTTGAAAGGATGGTCTATATGCCCTATGTATGCACCCTTAAGGCACCATTCATAGGCACTTAAATTCCTTCTCCATATGCCTCCCCCCAGTGAGGATAGCTCCAGCCGTGGAATTCCAGTAGAAGAGTTAAGAACCATTGGCATAGAGTTAATTTTTTATTTTGTCCCCCATCCCATAAGGTGTTTGTAATAGGCGCCATTCTCATTTGTGGTTATGGGTCCCCGCAAAATCCAAGAATGATTAGCCTATATAGGCTCCATGAGTAGGACACCTGAAACAAATTCCACTCACCACAAGTGAATAATGATTAGTATCTATTTCCTCAAGATAATGAGATATCATGAAATCAATAATGAGTCATGTGTGCTCGTGAAGAATGTCTTGTCACAAGTTAATATTTTCAATAGAAGCATCATAATCCATCATCATAGTACAATATGCCAAGTTTTAATTAAACATATACTGAATCCCATATGCTATGTGATACCATCATAAAATAAGAAACCACAGATACCAAATTATGAAAGCATTAAGCTTACAAAACAAATATGTCATGAAAACCCATCATGAATTAGCAACATATTGCACAATAACCACCACATTGAGTATCAACAAAAACAATAGCATATCACATGCTAAATGTCATCTAACACCAATGCCATGATGAGCAATGAAGTAACCATACCAAGTATCAACATGAAATAGTAAGTATCAACCGAGTTTCCCATGTCATCCTCATGAAATACCATCATGAGATATCATAGCTAAGTTTCCCCTCCAACAATCATATTATGCAATAAGACCATATGTAATCATTGCATACAACTAGACATTATTATATCATTATATGTACTAATAACCATGTGGAAAATGAAACCCATGGAAAATAGGATATACCATCTAGCCATTAACACAACAAGCAACAAACTCAGAATGAAATAAGCAAATTTCAAAGTTAAAACAACATTAGAATGAAATCTTGCTCATCAGTGATATCGTTCAAGAATTTTAATAGATATACAAATTGACAACTCAAATAGGAGTCCATTATATTTTCAACCTTCCAGAAGCTTTCACTATTGCTTGTTAATTTATTTCTCTTCAAAGATCTAGTGTATTCTTATTATTGTATTGCTTGTTAATTTATTGCTCTTCAAAGATCTAGTATATTCTTATTATTGTATTGATATCACTGCACTATTCTCACAAATTTAGTTGAAGCAGTTCAAAGAAAGCCCATGCATGGGAATACATGTTTCATTTCCATAACATTGAAATGAATAAAATGTAATAAAAATTGCTTCTATAATGGATCATAATGCTATCACACGTGATTTCTTGATTATATGTTATTGCACCCCTACCTAGGCTGAAAACATAACATGTTCTGGCACCCTTTCTTTATGCTCTTAAACAATAGAAATTAGAAACATAGTTTCATTAAACTCCTCTTAATTGTAGTTTCATGCCACTTGTCCATATTGTTAATGTCTCCATACCTTGGTTTATATATAATTACACAATCCATGAGAAATGGAAAATGACAGGACTACTTCATGTAAGAGTATCTAACTGACACCCTCCATACTCAAGTTTTCCATAATATGTAACTATAATTTGCGTTACCCATATTATGTAAGTGTAAATAATAGGAGAAAGAAAATCCTTGGAGGAATTCCAAAATAAATCTTTAAACTATGTGAGATAAAACAATGTGGTGAAATATTTCAGTGATGTTATGACATTTTTGTTTATCTTAAATGATTTATTCTCATATATGGGAGGAAGAAGAAAGAAGGTTGGTATGATAATCAAAGCGTTGGTATGAGAATCAAAGCACATAAAAAATGATTAAACAAATCCAAGAGCAAGAGAGATTACAACCAGGGAGGGTATATACCAATTCCTTGTGAAGGGAGATAACAAGTCCACATGCAAATGACATGGAAAAGTCCACATGCAAATGACATGGAAGAGATCAACTAAATCCAAAAAATATGATACTAAATGTGAAGGTATAAATCAATTCTAAAGGAGGAATGTTGTAGCCCTCCCCACTCAGGTTCAATTCTTGTAAGTGACATATTGCTCTTGTTGAGTCCATATTGTGTTGATTGTAATTCATGTCATCTTGATTCTCTAACTAGAATAACAGGTGGTGACCATTTCCCGGTGGACTAGCCCTCTAACAAATGGCGAACCACCTTTAGAAATAAATCAATTCTAAAGGAGAGAGGTTACAAATTGCTTAAGATAATATTTCAAGTAATGTGAAGTATAAAACAATGTCCATATGGAGAAGGAAATAAAATAAATCCAAATTGCAGAGAGGATATAAAAAGATAATGTGAAGGGTAATTCTCTTCAATCCAAATTGAATATTATACACAATCCGAACTCATTTCCGAGTAATCAATGTAATAAGAGCATAAAATATTTCCTTTGAGACCTTGTGGAATTACATAGGTTAATTCAACAAAAGAGTCTAGTTTGTATGATTATGAAATATGATGTTAAAGAATTGCGTAAGACAAAAAAATTAGAGATTTGGCATTTCACTTACATAGGTTGTAACTATAGTAGTATAATTCGAGTACGAAAATGGATACGGATACGATTCCATATGGAAAAAAATATGTAATGAAAAAATTTAGTACGAATAAAATACAGAAGTAGACTGCTTATATATAATATTTTTTAATCGATTATTCAAAAATATACGATAAACGTACATAGACATTTATATAATAAAATCAAATATATTTAAAAAACAAAAAATATATAATTTCAACAACCTGCCATATGGCAAGTGTGAGTAACGATAACTAGTTATTAATAATTATTTTAATAAGAAAGTATAAATTGAATGGTATCTATGCTTTATAGTGTTTAAGTTTGTTTTTTTTTTAAATTGGTTTTCAAACTTTAATTTTCCCTTACTAAGAATCCGTATTCATATTACACCTACACCGAATATTCGGCGAATTCAAATTTGTTCCGAATTTCCGTACGTGAAATGCCAATACGACCGAATTATGCTACTATGAACTTGCAACTCACTTTCTTTGTCAAAATAATATATATTCTACTTAAAAAGTTTCATGCAAGCCAAAAATTGTGCTTAAATCTTTTTTGTTTTGGCCTTTATAAAATTTATATTCCATTATCTGATAGGATGGATTTATCCACCTACTCCAGTTTTGTGCCTTGTTCATGTAGGAGTATGTGACCAATATAACATGTTTTGTGTAGTTAAGGCTAGTGCAATCAACCCCGTTGTTGAGTTTTTTGAAGATATTAATATTGATGTGTTGTACAAGTGCTATCAACTTTTCTTTCCGAGTCAAATAGTTTAAAATTGTGTGGAAGAGATGGATAAAGAAGCCACATTGCCTATGCCAACCAAATAGATATCTATATCATTTTTGAGATGTAATTAAAAGGCCATAAATGTATCATTAATCATCACGAGATCTGGTTATTCGGATTTGTATTTTTGTCATTGAGAATTGTAAGCTTATTTTCATCATGATTTTCATATGCTTCATATATATATATATATGAGTATGATATTTGAAAGAAATACTATGAAATTGTTGTTTGCAAGCTTTCTTCAATGATATTGGTAATCATATCTATTTTTCCTTAAGTCTGCTTAGATTTGAAATCTATCTATATAGAAAGAGATATGTTCAACCATCTATCTATGCTATTGCTTCATTGATATAGGAAGTTCTCCTTTGCTACATATTCTATGAATACAACCCTAATCCAGATTTAAAATTCAAATTATAGATCTACCATTTAGAAATTTATCTAGACTACAGTTTGCATGGGAGAAAGGGAATTGAAGTGAGATTAATTCATCAATTCATATCTTCCATCAATGTTGCATCTCCAAAACTTCATACAAGAGCACCTTCAAACAATTTACTTCTGAATTAATTCAGTTCTAATTGGAAAATATATCTATTTAAACTTCTCTCCTCCATTTTGGTAAAGACCAAATCTATTGTATGATTCAAGTTGCAGATCTACCTCAACAATAAATAACTGGCTCAATCCAAGTTTCGATATGTGATTGGACTGGTATCACCTCCAAGATATCAAATTCAATTAACAACATATCATAAACTTATAGGATGGGTAATCACCTTCAAAAAAATCTACAGCATGGACCGGTATCACCTTTAGAAAATCTACTTACAGGATGGGCAATCGCCTTCAGAAAATCTACTTACAGGATGGGCAATCACCTTCAGAAAATCTACCTTAATTTTTGTATAAATTTCTTTCAATCATTTATTTAACTATGTTTGTTTTCAAATTTGGATCTCACGTTAATTGGGATATCAAAATAATCTTAACGTCCATATTGAATTGTAGCTTAATATTGATCAGTTATCCTCGTCAAACAATTTATCCAATTGACAATGTGCACAAGTTTTAGATTCATTTAATTGTTAAGGATAGACATGAAGCTTAACCCAAGACGGATCCAATGAGAAGATATGAAGCAAAGAAGCGGAGTACAGATTAATCACAGAAATCCGTTCGATTTTTTTTATAGATATCTACTTCAATTGGGATTTTCTTTTGGGATCAAACTTTTTCAATTGCAAATGTTGTTTAATACCTTAAGAAAATTGTTCAAAATTTTTATAAGTTGATATTTCTCCGATTCTTTGGTGTGACCATAATGATATTTTTTACCACGTATATATTTTTTCTATCGGCTAAAGGATAGCTAAAACGCTTCATTTCCATTTTTCAAGTGTTTTTTATTTTCACTTTTTGGAATGTAAATCAAAACCCACAATTTCAACACCAACAAAACTGCAACCTATTCTTTTGGAAATAAGAACTTATAGGGTTTTGAGGTATGTGTGTTGAACTTTGGTTGTCATTGATGTCAACTAATGTCAAGGAGGATTCAGTATCCTTGTGCCGGTTTGAAGAAATATATGGAAGCCACTTTGAAGAAGTATATGGAATCCAGTTTGAAGAAGGATCTCCAGAAGTACATCCAGTTTGAAGAAATACATAAGGTATATGTGCAAGTCTCAAATCCACCTAGTCATTTTACTTCAAGGAAAATCCAAAAGAGTTGGTTGGATAAGGTTCGGAAGTGCGCAAGAGGCTTGAGAACAAGAAGTGGTTGAACAATTATGCAAGTCCCATAAAGTGTGCAAGACACACCAATCAGAAGAAGTATGCAAGCTATTGAAGTGTGCAGGATTACAGGAAGAAAGTGGTGGTCGAAGAAGTTGAGTGCGCAAGTCTTACAAGTGATGACACATCACGGGTGGAAGATCACACACCAAGTGCGCAAGACCCGCTAGGTAAAGGACCAAGTATATGCAAGACCCACAAGAGATGACACATCAGTGGCGCAGAACATGACAAGTGGTGGAAGCCTGAAGCAAGGAAGAAGGGACGCTACGACCAACTTGTGGACATACCATCCGCGCATGACAAGTATAAATAAGAATCCAAGTTGAAGAGTTGAAGTAAGCTTGTGAGCTAAAGATTGGAAAATACAAATTTGGAAAGCTTCTAATTCTCGAGGCATCAAGGGTTCGTGGAACCAAAACAACATGATCTAGCAGAGAGCCGAGTGTGCACAAGCAGAATAATAGAAATGCTAATGTTGTGCAGAATGATGTAGTTTATCTGTGACAATTGTGCGAAGACATAAATGCAAAAGTACAGAAGATGCACAAATGCGTGAGACCAAAATGACAGTATCGCAGATAGCACGCAGAAAGTCATAGATGATCTAAGATAGATGTGCGAAAACAGACTTGCAACACAATAGAAGATGCGCAGTTTGATGAGAGTAATCCGAAACAAGTGCGTGAGACCATAATGAAAATATCACAGATAACACACAGAAACTCACAGATGATCTAAGATAGATGCGCGGAGACAGACTTGAAACACAGCAGAAGATGTGCAGTTTGATGAGAGTAATTTGAGACAAGTGGGAAGATTAGAAAGGTAGTATCATAATCAATGCACAGAAGGTCACACATTATATAAGATAGATGCACAAAGACATAAGTGTAATACATAAGAAGGTGTGCAGAGTGATCTGATACAAATGTTCAAAATCAAAACAAAAACACAATAGAATATGCATAGTATCAATTAAGTTTGCATATATGAAGAAACATAACGACATACTGAACCTAAGTGTAGATTGCAGAATGTTCTGAAGTATAAAGTCAAGTGTTTGATGTTGATATAGTAAAGTGAATTTTGTGATACAGATCAGTTAGTGCAAGATCTCAGTTTATAAAAGGTGCGCACAACAAAAAGAACAACAGTCAATCTAAAGAGTGTGCAGATCAATATAACAATATAGAAATATATTCTACAGTCATATTAGGGCGGCAGGATGGGGCAAGGAGTAGGGGATCAGTGCCTCCTAGTTGAATATGGTAAACCATGGAGTTGGTGCTTCCTTTAGGTTGTAGCCTATAAAACCAGGGGGTCGGTGCATCCTTCCAGTTGGTGCTGGAGAACTTCGAAAGTTGGTGCTTCCATGAATGTAATATTTATATTATAAGAGAGAATTCCGTGGTTTTCTCCCGTTTGGGTTTCCACGTAAAAATATGTTTGTTCTGTGTTTTTCTCATGTGATGTTGAATGTTTCTATTTATGATGGATGCATAATTTAAGTTCAAGTTTAAATATCATATGAAGTAAAAATTGTTCATAACTGCACTAATACTAATTCACCCCCCCTCTCAATATTAATAAGATTCCAACAATTTGTATTAGAAGATAGATCCAATCTTGCAGATCTGACAAAGGATGAGCTTCAAGGGATCTTGACTGTGTATGAGATGAGAACTGAAAAGGAAAATCCTATTAGAAAAGAAGTTGCTTTTAAAACTACTAGAAAATAAAAACACGAACATGACAAAGGCTCTTGTGATGAATCAGATGAGAAAGAATCAAACTTTGTGAGAAATTTTGAAAGGGGATGTGGTAAGTATTGGAATAAATTACCTTTCAAATGTTTCATATGTGGAAGGATAGGTCACTTTGCTTCAAAGTGTCCATACAAGGAATATGGAGATAGTGACAATGAGGAAGAGTCTAGTTACAATGAACGAAGGTTGGCGCACACCTAGGAAGATATGAGAATAGGAAGAAAGTTCCAAAACAAAGGAAGAGTCTATACACTGAGGAAGACAATAGTTTATCCGAAGAAAGTGATTGTGACGATAAGACAAAATAGGTACTATTCATGGCCTTTTTGGAAGATGAAAGCAGTGAAGAGAAGAAAAAGAGTTGTCCCTTTGTCAAGAAAAATACACCAGTTTCTCAAAGTAAACCAAGAGAATTGAATAAGTATTTATTTAGTGGATCCTTCAGTACACCTCCAAATCCTGTTGCAGAATTTAAATCTAATAGTCAATATGAAGAAGAAGAAGCTGCAGAGGTCGATTGGGAAGGTGAATTGGTCAGCGCATTGTATGAATTAAATAAGTCAAGAAGAAAGAACAAACTCTTGAAGGACCAATTGTCAAAGTCTGGAGAGAAATTCAAGCAAGCCAAGGTTTTTCAAGAATCTAGGTCAGTGAAAAGGTAATGAATTGTGAGAAACAATTGAATTGCGTAGTAGACCAGATCAAAATGCTTGAAGAAGAGAAATCAATATTGAAGACATCTTTGGAAGTGTCGGCGCATAAAAATGAATTGTTGACAAGGAAACTTGAGCAGAAGAATAGAGAGATCTCTCGCTTTGAAGAAAATCCGGTTGAGATAAAAGGGAAGAAATAGGTTCAAGATCACATCATGAGTGACACCCCAAACTGCACACATTCAAAAAGTGACAAGGATTGTCTTGAAGATGAAGTGAAACACAAATTCAAGGATAGCACAACAATCCTGAATAATATTATGAATGATCAGAGATCACCAGTAGAAAAGACAAGACTTGACTATGACAAAACAATTGAGAAGGTCTGCAACAACAACCATAATCCAAATCAAGTGAAGTAGTTCAGGTATGATAATTCCTTCAACTCTTCTCGTTACACTACTATAAGAAGGATTAATACAATAAAGTGTGCAAGGTGCAATTACATTGGTCATATTGCAAAGTATTGTCAAACTGTGAGATGTTATGCATGTGATGGCTTTGGACACAAGGCAATGTATTGTCGAAAAACAATGAATTGTCCAGATAATAATATTCTACATAACAACAATCGCAATACTAGGACCAAAAGGGAAGACAATCAGGAGCAACATCAAAATGGAAGTGCACACATGAAGATATGGGTAACGAAAACTCCTCAAGTATGCACAGAATAAGCTAACAACCCAAGCACGTCTCAAGTAACAAGCAATTGCTTCCCATCTTGCTAATCTCTAAGAGATTAAGTAAGACCCTTGAATTCAACATGATTTTCATTAGGAATTCAAGGAGTGTGTTAAGTGAATTATAGCAGTTAGAAAATATTTTAAGTTGGTTGTTGCATTAATGTTTTGTTGCAAAAGGAAATGTGCATATAGTCAATTATTTGCAAAATATGTGTTGAATATTGTCACATAGAGTGCACATACATGTAACATAATAAAGAAGAGTACAAATGAGCATTGTTGAAGAACAAACACGAGTCTACATAGATATGTGAACGAAGTTGGTATTATATTCAAAATTTGTCTTTACAAATTGCATGAGCCCTCTGTTGCAGAGAACAAAGTTAAAGTACAAAAGAGGTAGCATGCCAAGGACTAAAGACAATTGAAGTTCAAAATGATGACATAAGCTGTATCAAGCAAATTTGAGAATTAAAAAAGATAATTCAGAGCCGCAACTCAAGGTCTATTTCTGCATCATGGTTGGATGGTTGATGTGCAAGACGAAGTTCCAAATCCATCGAAGCTTGCTCGATGAATTCAAACGATGGTTGCAATGTATAAAGATGAAGAAGAGAAGATGACACATAAGTGGATTGCTCGGCCCGAATCAAGTTCAACATGTCAAGGATCCATTGTTGTTGCTGCTTCAGAAATTCAACTCTCCTACTCAGACCAGATAATCCCTCAGTAGTGCTTTGATTAACTTGCGACTGCGCATACTAGTGGTTGAACTCAGACTCTTTCAATTAGGATCACCAAATTCCCATGTCCACTCTCAATCATGTGAACTCCGCTTGCTACGACTTAAATGTCAGACGAACACTATCTAGCGAGTCATCAAATATCTGGAATAAGGAAGACATGATTGAAGAAGACGAGAGACTCAGTGGCAACAAGACGTATAATAAGCTAGATAATGAAGGAGCAAGAATGATGAACCAGAAAATTCACAACTCTATTATAGAACTGGAAGGTGGTTATCCGTGCACTTGAAAATAAATTGAAGAGACAATGAGGATTAATGGCATTCATGTTGGTGTGACTCGAAGCTGGTTATGGAGACATTGCATGAGTTAATGAATTTAGGTAAGAGGACAAAAAGTGGAAATCCAATTCATTGTTCTGTGCGACTAGAATGATGTTTCCCAAAAGGCTCGAGTATGAAAGTGACACGTTGAAATTTTCACACAAGCTATGAGTCACATATCTGTGTTTCCATGCTAGATGGCATATGGAAATATGTGCAAAGAATCCTTAGTTGTCGTGGAAAAATACGCGAATTCAGAAAGTGTAGTAAAGATTGGTTACAGTGCAATAAATGCGACAAAAGGAACAATTGGACGTTGCCATAAATTGACATGGAATACAATGCAAACTGAAAGAAAATGGAACTCTGCAACATGCAATGAATGTGACAAGAAGATGGCATGGAAGAATTGCACAAAAAATGAATAAGTGCAGTTGATTAATGAGTATGACAGGAACAAAAGATCAAGCTAGAAGAAAGTTAGCAACTATATAGGGGGAGCATATTCGAGATAACTACATATATAATGTGAATGTACAGATTACAAGGTAACTTTTCTCTGCATAGCAACTCCATTGAAAAGGAAGAGAATTAAGCATGAAGATATGGGGAGTAATCTAGGCAAGCAGATTCATGAAGGCCAACGCAAAACTGAAGAAAGGAGAACCTAAATTTGTGCATTAGTGGCACCTCTTTTCCATTGATGTCAAAGGGGTAGAATGATCATGAAGCACGTGATCAACCCAGAAATTCAAAGTAGCTAAGAAAGATCAGGAAGCATGCATTAGTATAAGGGATTTGTGCAGAAATGAAATACACAGGAAAAACACTGATAGCAGAAAGCGCAGATGAGCAAAGGCTCAAACTAGAAAGAACACAGGGGGAGTACTACGAACATGACAGATAAAGCACACGATGTCATGAGATGATTTACATACACAACTTCATGAGGTGTTGACATCAATGCCAAAGGGTGATATTGTTGAACTTTGGTTGTCATTGATGTCAACTAATGTCAAAGAGGATTCAGTATCCTTGTGCTAGTTTGAAGAAGTATATGGAATCTACTTTGAAGAAGTATATGGAATCCAGTTTGAAGAAGTATATCCATAAGTACATCCAGTACATCCAATTTGAATAAATACATAACGTACATGTGTAATTCTCAAGTCCACCTAGTCATGTTACTTCAAGGAAAATCCAAAAGAGTTGGTTGGACAAGGTTTGGAAGTGCACAAGAGGCTTGAGAACAAGAAGCGATTGAACAATTATGCAAGTCTCAGGAAGTGCACAAGACACACCAATCGGAAGAAGTATGCAAGATGTTGAATCATGCAGGAGTACCAGAAGAAAGTGGAAGTCGGAGAAGTTGAGTGCACAAGTCCCACAAGCGATGACACATCAAGGGCGCAAGACCACACACCAAGTGCGCAAGACCCACTAGGAAAAGGACCAAGTATGCGCTAAACCCATCAGAGATGACACCTCAGTGGTGTAGAACATGACAAGTGGTGGAAGCATGAAGTTAGCGGAACCGTGAAGCAAGGAAGAAGGGATGCTATGACCAACTTGTGGACATACCATCCATGCAAGACAAGTATAAATAAGAAGCCAAGTTGGAGAGTTGAATTAAGCTTGTAAGATCAAGACTTGAAGATACATATTTGGAAAGCTTCTAATTCTCAGGGCATTAAGGGCTCGTGGAACCAGAACAACATGATCTAGCAGAGAGTTGAGTGCACACAAGCATACAAACATAAATGTTGATGGTGCAAATAATTATGTATTTTATCTGTGACAGTTGTGTGAAGAAATAAATGCATAACTACATAATATGTGCAATTGTGCGAGACCAAAATGAAAGTATCACAGATAGAATGCAAAAATTCATAGATGATCTAAGACAGATATGCAAGTGCAAAGATGTACTTTCAACACGATGGATATTTGTGCAGTTTGATGAGAGTAATCTGAGACAAATGTGTGAGACCAGAATGGAAGTATCATAGATAACACGCAAAAATTCATAGATGATCTAAGCCAGATGCGCGAAGACAGACTTACAACACAACAGAAGATGTGCAATTTGATGAGAGTAATCCGAGACAAGTGAGAAGATAAGAAAGGTAGTCTCATAGTTGATTCATAGAAGGCCGCAGATTATCTAAGACACGTGCACAAAGATAGAAGTGTGATATAACAGAATGTGTGTAGAGTGATCTTATACAAATGTGTGAAATCAGAACAAAAACACAGTAGAAGATGCATAGTATTAGTTAAGTTTGTAGATGTGCATAAATAGAACGACATACTAAACTTGAGTGCAGATTGCAGAATGTTGTGAAGTATAAATTCAATTGTTTGATGTTGATATAGTAAAGTGAAGTCTGTGATACATATCAGTTAGTGCAAGATATTAGTTAATAGAAGGTGTGCACAAGAGAATGAACAACAGTCAATATGAAGAGTGTGTAGATCAATAGAACAACATATAAATATCTTCTACAGTCATATCAGGGCAGCAAGACGGGGAAAGGAGTAGGGGTTCGGTGCCTCCTTCCAGTTGAAGATGGTAAATCATGGAGTTGGTGCTTCCTTCAAGTTGTACCCTGTAAAACTAGGGGGTTGGTGCCTCCTTGAAATTGGTGCTGGAGAACTTCGGAATTTGGTGCTTCCATGAATGTACTATTTATATTATAAGAGATAATTGTGTGGTTTTCTCTCGTTTGGGTTTCCACGTAAAAATCTTTGTGTTCTGTGTTTTGCACATGTTATGTTGAATTTTTCTATTTATGATGGATGCATAATTTAAGTTCAACTTTAAATCTGATATGAAGTAAAAAATATTCATAAATGCGCTAATACTGATTCACCCCCCCCCCTCAGTATTAATAAGATTCCAACAATGTGAATAGACCCAAAAAATCAAAGTTAGAATCTAAACAACAGATTGTTAATACTGTAATTTTATTTATTTAAGAATGAAGAGTTTTATCTATCATTAGACACCGTGACTATTTTGGATGGTGAATAGGGATTTGAGGAGTCAACATCTGTGCGACAATGGAAGATTTGATGACATTGAGCAACAAAGTATACAAACCTGCCAACAAAATTTTGATGATCGTTGAAAGACACAGATTGCCTTATAGGGACATGGAACCAAATCAATATGTGTGATTGAGTATTGTACAATTTAGAACTAATGATAGAAGACTATTTCTTTTAATTTTCAGATATTCCCTCCATGGTAGGGGCAGTCAAGTCTGCAAAATTTATTCAAATTGATATTTAAGTGATCAGGATGTTGTTGGGTCTTGACGATGATTGGATTTTTCTGCAGGATTTGCTTGCTAATATATGGTGATAACATATTTATGTAAATAAATTGCATATCATTTTGTGTGGAAGATGGAATCTCGATGGAGCGATGGAGGCCAAAGAAATGAATGGTGCACATGATCAAGCCTTGTATAGCATGATTTTCCACACCTTATGCAACATGCCTTGATGGCCTACCATGTCCCTATGAAGACTCATATTATCCCTCTTGCGCAGTCAAAACCCTAAAAATCACTTTTTTTATGTACGCAGCCTACCAGCACTACAACATGCATATACGTATGATTCTCCACTACTACCTGCGTGCATCAGGTTTCATGCTCAAAATTAAAAATATTTTGGGTTTTCCTTCCCAAGTAATGACCATTTTGATCCTTGGCATTCCATATGCTGGAAAACGCTCTGATTCAACCCTCCACCTCCTTTGAGGGCTATATATTGATCCATTGTGGGGCATTTGAGGGAGGAGAAATTAGAGAGCAAGGAAACTTTGGAGAAATGTTTCCCCATTGCAATTGCCTTGAGTCTGCATCCCTTTATCCTTGTTATTTGAACTCTTTTATGTTCATATCCCAAGCTATTCCCTATCTTGTGAAGGAGGAACCCAATTACTCCTTGAACTTGTGATATTTCCTTTGCATGGAGTATTGAAGTGGTGGAGGCCTAAGTGGAGGAAGTTAGTTTCTCGGTTCTGATGAGTTGTTTACATAAGGTTGTCACTATGTACTTCTGTTCATTATATTAATAGAAATATTGTTTTCTCGTCCAATACATGTTACCAATGTTTATGTTATTCTCATTGGGTATATTTGTTCAATATGTTAATGGATTATGTTAGTTTAGATGCTAACAATTTATATATATTCTATATGCTCGTATATCTTTGTTGTTGAGGACAAGTTGTAGGTAAGGAGCATTAGATGACAAGCTCAACGGTGGTCTTCTTTGAACATCCAGTTGAGGTAAGAGTTTTCTCTTTGTTGTTGGCATTTCATATTTATATAGCATACTTGAGAATTGAGTTTATTTCTAGTGTCACTCTATCTGTTGTGGTCCACCCCAAGCCATAGGAAGTTTTTCTATGTAACAGAATTGGTGACCATACTGGGGTTCATCCTTTCTGAGGTCTGTTTGGACGATTTTTCCTTCTTATTGCTCTCTATTTTTCTGAGTTTCTATGTCGTCGGTAGCTTGAAAATCAATGCATTGCTTTTATCTTGATTTATTTGGATTCATTCTTAATTTTTTGATTATTTTTATCCACCCACACGAGTTTTCTTTGCTTTGCCTGCATACCCACTTGGCCTTCCTGTATCTTGCTCGCATACATACGCTATTTTTTTCCTTACAGTCCCGCACATCTCAATTTTAAGCCTATATCTTGAGTTGGATGTTGTTGAGTCTTCTTGGGTCTCTGTGCTGTCTGTTAGTTTCCTTTATAGTGATTATAACCTCTCATTTTATTAGTTTTTAATTAAGTTAGTCTTTTGTCATTTTTTCTCATTGGTAGATTTTTCTTGTTTGAGCCATGCTTCTTGGTGTCTTGCTTGGTTTCTCTCTTTAAACTAGCTGCATAATCTTAGAAGTTCATGGTTCAATATTGCATTTTCATTCACTTATTTGGAAAATACAAAAATACTCTCATTTTTCATTTTAATTGAGCACTTGCATTTTTATTTGGAGTTGCATTAGTCTTGGCATTATTAAGAAAGATTGCATTTGCATTTGAAATTGAAAGAGATCGTAATTGTGCATTTTCATTTAGTGGCATACAAATTTCATTTGAAAAAGAAGACTAGCACTTAGCAATGTTTTTATGTATGCGTTTCTTATTTTTGCTAAGTCATAATATCATTAGTTGCATGATCATATCCCCTTGAGTAAGAACAACCAAGTAAAATTAATCCTTAACTTTAAAATTGATTAGAAATATTTTTATTTTATAGGGTGCACATAAAAGTATAGGTTTCAGAGTCTTGGAATAGGATTATGTGAGTAAACTTCTCCAAGACTATGAAACTCAACATTAGGTGTATGTCCAAGGAGTGGTGAAACCCATGGTATAATTGGTGTTCTTAGGAAACTCTCCTTACACATGAGTCAAGCATGAGGTGTCGTGAAATTTGGTTGCGGAGATAGCCCTCCAACACCTTCCTAGTGTTGGAGATATATCCTAGGTTTATTCATATATGGGGGTTCTTGAAGCACCTAAGTGCTTCTTGAGATTCAGGCTTAGCTACCCTGCCAATACGATGGATTCGACCTGTGATTGTTCGCATGAGAATCAGTTATATGTGGTGACCTTAGTTTCCTATCCTAGGTACTGCACATGGTACTTGCAAGGGTTATTATGTGAGTGTCCCGAGTCAGATAGGGGTCAGAAAACACATAGAATTGTGCTTTGAAGTCTGAGGTCCCTTATAAATGATTATGTTACCTTCAGATGTAGTAGGGAAGTCTTAGGCCCCTCTTAGGCGAGACACACCTTCTATAGTGTCGGGAGGCCCCTTAGCCACTCTCTCTGTTTGTGTGCATCTTGGATTAGATTTTCTAGGAGTGTGCTCATTACCAGTTTTCTAGGGATCGATATTGGTTTTACGACTCTTTGGAGTCATCATGGATTGAGTTCTGTATATCTGCCATTCTCATCGCTTAGCGGGTTTGCCACCCAATGATCTTTTGCAACCTTTCCATAAGAGGTGTAGAGAGATTATTGGTGGTCCTTATTTATCACACCGTGAGCTTCAAAGAATTCTTACTGTGAGCTCCACGTCCGATACCTCAGGGATCCCTTCGACCCCTCTGTTGAAAGTGGGTGGAGGAGTCCATGGGACTCCTTTTTCTTGTGTTTCATGGGACACGAGGAATCCTGTGTTCACTGGTTCTCACGCTGCTAGTTCATCCCAGCCCATCAGAACGAATCCTTTTGAGAATTCTTGGTTTTCAGATCATGTATCCACTTTTTCCTTAGGATTATCTCGCGGTGATTCTTGACCGATTCCTAAAACCATTAATCCATTCACATTTGGAATGCCTAATCCTTCATCCAATATCCCATTTTCCATACCGCTTTCTAGTAGTAACTCTTGTGTTGGGTTTTGGGGCATCTCAGCTCCCTTCACTGTGTATCAATTCGGGAGTGGTCATATCCCTCCTTCTTCTCCTTTTGTTGGGGGATGACCTCCACCTTCATCGGCCCCTAATACCAATTTTAATCCTTTTGTGGGTGTAAGTGGGCATGTAGGATGTGGTTCTACTTCATATATCCCATCCGTCTGCATATCATCTGCTGCACCAGTCCCTATGAATGCCTTTCTTATGGTGCATCTTCCTCCTAGTTTTTTCGTCCCCTTAGGATGGAATGTATTGTTTAATATGGGTCACCCTTTGGCTAGAGTTCCTCCTTCGAGGGGATATATGCCTCCCCCTTAGTAAGGAGGAAACATGTATAATCCTATGGGAAATCTTGGTAATATTGCTTTTCCTTCCCAAGGGGTCCCTTCTATGCAAATATCGATTCATCCTTATATGAATAAATTTGGGGGAGGATATTATCCTATTGGTCAAGGTCATGGTCTTTACTAGAATCCGTCGTGGCCCATGGTATTGAATCCTATTACTATGGGCATGTATCTGTAGAGTCAGTATTTCCCAACAACATGGCCTCAAGCATCGCAACCAAGGCTCTTGTTCCTATCTACTTTGAATTTACCAAACTTGTATAGATTGACAAACGATCCAGAGTGTCACGATTTGGCATGGACTATGGTCCCCACTAAGCTTCTCTGTGACATTCCTAAGTTTGATGGCAATAAGTGTGAGTATCTGGGTGATCATGTTACTACCTTTGACCATTGGTGCTCATCGAATTATTTAAATCACGACTCCATAGGTTTGAGACTGTTTCAACACACCCTTACAGGGCCTGCTGCAAAATGATATGTCGAGTTTCCTAGGGGCATGTACCCTAATTTTAACAATTTCACCTTAGTTTTTATTATCCACTTTTAATTACCGGTTCGTTATGGCACATGCACATAAATCCTATCAAAATTCTGCCAAGACAAAGTCACTCATATTTCCTATCATATTCAGGAGTGGCGTAGACGAAAGAGGTTGATTAAAGCTAATATTCCACCAGATTTTCTACTGGAATGGTTCCTTAAATCCATTTTAACTTATATTGCGAAGGATGTTTTAACATCCGAAGTCACGACTGAGGAACATGCCATCTTTAAATCTCAACATTAGACTTGATATATGCTCAGTCTGGGATTTTTTATAAGATTATACCTGATGCACAACGATCAAGCCATCAATCTAAACTGACTCAAGGACATCATGCCGATGGCATTGTAGGTTCTGCAAGTGACAAGGCTATAGATCAGGTGACAACCCAGATGCAGAATTTTTTTATTAACCAGTTTGCAATAGCACAAGATACGTCTTCATACTCTCCCACCCAGTCGTCAGATGTACACTATGTGCAATCGATGAACCCAAAGGGTAACTAGCAATCCGGAGGGAATAAGAAAAAGGGGAAGCACAATTGTAAGGGTGGGAATAACAATAATAAGAAGGGAAATGCTAATAATCAGAAGAATAACAATAATACTGGTGGGGACAAGAAGCAAAAGTGGAAGGAAACCCAGAGGGAATAAGAAAAATGGGAAGAACAACTGTAAGGGTGGGAATAACAATAATAAGAAGGGAAATGCTAATAATGAGAAGAATGGAAATAATGTTGGTGGGGAAAAGAAGCAAAAGCGAAAGGTGAAATTTCCTTGTAAGCTCTACTCACAGGATCACCTCACTCACTTGTGCCCCAGGATGGATGAAGCCTCGAAGCTCATAGCACAGATCCCAGCTGTGTTAATGAATCCACTTCCTCATAACCAAAATATGACTCCGACTGCTTCTACCATCGAAAATGGGTCTGTTGGAAATTCAAACCCTTTGGCCCATGACGATGGACACAAATGTGTTAATATGGTCCAATCGGAAGTCAATGTCGCCATTCGCTCTCATGATTACAATCCTTCGCAACCCACTATGGGGAAAGAGCCTCCTCCTTTGGAGATCCATTTGCAGATTGATAAGCATGATCCTATGCCATGTGTTCCGAAAGGATTCCTTAAGTTCTTGGCTCACAATCTTAGTGCTCGAGCTTCCCAGAACTATTCCATCGTAGAGGATCTGGGGCAAATTGCAGTGTGCTATGTCAACCTTAGAGGTTCTCTAGATGTGTCCTTCACAGAGGAACACCTTTTTATCTGCCTTGGGATCTCTTGATTCTAGTGACCCTAGTGTGATCATGTTTGAGACCAATGACATGCAGCCTCACTTACCTTACCATGTGTATTTTCAAGTCCATGTGGAGTGTATCGCTATGACCGTCAAATGTACCTTCATTGACGAAGGTGGTTCTATGTCGGTGATGTCACTATCTTGTTGGAATAACCTTGGATCTCTCCCATTATCCAAGTCAATGACCATGTTGACTTCGTTCGATGGGAATTTTTTTAGATCGCATGGAATTATTCCCTCTCTTCAGGTCCAGTTGGGTGGGAAGTCTGTGCAAGTAGAGGTTGAGGTGGTTGATGCATCCCTTGAATACAATATTTTACTGGGTAGGAATTGGTTCTATGCTATGAAAGCAGTTGTGTCGTCTATGTTTTGAGTGATCTCCTTTCCTCATGAAGGCAATATTGTAATTGTTGACCAATTATCTTTTACTAGCTCCAATTCCTTTGCATCGTCGGGATATGTGACCCCAAAGATTGAGAATTCTTAGTAGGAAACTAAGAATGTTGGTGTCAGAATGTATTCCTCTCTTATGGGAACCTTTAACTTTTTGGCACCAATTGCATTTATTGACTCCATTCCCTATGGTGCTTGTTATGCGGAATTCTGCCCTACGGAGAAGTCAAAACTCCCTTAACTTTAAAGTATATTTTAAACTAACTCTAAAGCAAGAAACAAGTCAAAACAAATGCTACCTTGAATCCCTAGATCTAACAAACGTCTCAAGATTAAAATGCTAGAAAGAGTAGAAGAAGTTTAACTGACCTTCTATCCAAACGCTTGTCTTCGTAGTCGCTCCAATCTCCAAGCCCTCACAAATGAACCTGTCAAAATGGGACCAAGACACAAGAATGCACTATTCTCTAGCAACTTGAAACATGAGTTAGAATATAAATCTATGAAAGATACAAATCATATCATTAAAACAGAATTAATACAAATGATTTGGGGAAACAAGACAAGTTATTCCATTACAACTTGAAGAATACTTACAAAAGGTGCTTGATGTCCAAGCCAATCTTCTAGCTCCAAGTGTCTTCTCCTCTAGCTGTCTCCACAATGCTGCAAGACCATAAGTTTGGTACTCTCAAGAGTCCTCTCCTTTCCCAATGGAATGCCTCTCTTTTATAGTGAATGGTGAGGTTAACCAACAAGAGAGATGGGTATATCTAGGGAGAGATAAGTGGATCAGGGTTTCTAATCGAAGGAAATGAGTTGAGATCGAATCAGGGACCCCAATCTTCCATTATCTTCGAAAATCCAAAATCCCACAAGCCAAGGGAAAAAGGCTAATAAAAGAGTACCGCGCCCTGCAGTCTTAGCACAATGCGGTACTGCCGCGTTTTGTGGATACATCATAGCGTGGTAGTGAGGAGTACCGCTCTCTGGTAGCTTAGCAAGGCGCGGTAGTGTAAGTAAATAAAGTCAAATAGGGTCTCAGTTGGGTCAGAACTTGTCAGGGTAGATTTACTTTCAAAGTTCATTCATCTTCTGGGTGGTTCAAACAGCAGGGGAAGTGTCGTCAACTATGTTTGTGGTGGAGATGCGACACTGTGGAATATAGAGGTATAACAGTGCTCCATCATCGTTGAGTCTAGTTTCATTCTACACTTCATACTTTAATGATCCATGGACTCTCCCTTCCACAACTGCATCGTGTGATGGAAATTCACACATAGAAATGGCTATGCCACTGTCTGCAGCTGAGGTTTCTTATCAAGTTGTACAACAAGTCACTACAGACCCTGATCTTTACTCTTCACGGACAGAGGAGGAAGATTCTTCTCTACTATCGGATTGGGTGGTCAACTCCTCTTGCTCGCATGGTTTCCTCGATAATACTTTACCTTTGGATGAATCCATTATGGAGGCCATGAATGGTCCTGACAAGCATTGGGAAGACATTCATCATAGATCTTACTTCCTCCCAGAACTGGAAAGGATTGAGAAAGATAAGTTTCGGTCAACTCTAAGCGAGAATGTTGGTCACCCTGTGGTCCCTTTGGATACGCATGGAATCTATGCTAAAGGGAACATGGAAAATATCTCTCCCACCATTCCGATCGACATTTCTTGAACTCCCGGAAAAGTGGAGAATGTATATATTGGTTCAGACTGCTCCCATGAAAAAGTTCAGACTTACACCGATTTATTTAAAGAGTTCTGGGATGTTTTTTCCCGGTCTTATGAAGAGATTCCAAGTATAGACCCGAGTATTTTCGAACATGAAATTACAACTTATCCTAATGCTACACCTATTTGGAAACGCCTATGAGCAGTCAATCCCAGAAAGGCACCCATTATCAAATCATAGGTAGAGAAGCTCCTTAAAGCTTGATTCATCTATCTGGTTCCTTTAACTGAATGGGTCTACAACCCTATTCCCATAGACAAAAAGCAAGGAACTATCCGAGTGTGCATCGACTTTAGAGATATGAATAAATCATGTCCAAAAGATAACTTCCCACACCTTTCATTGATAATATTTTGGACGAGTTTACAGGAAGTGATATTTTCTCATCTATGGATGGTTTTTGGGATATAATCTGATCCAAATCAATCCCAAGGATAAACATACAACATTTATATGTCCTTGGGGTACTTTCGCATACCGAAAAATGCCCTTCGGCCTTAAAAATGCCAAAGCTACCTTCCAGCGGGCTATGACCTTTGCATTTCACGATCTTAAATGTATTATGGAGGATTATCTAGATGATCTTGCTTCTCACTCTTGCAAGATAGTGGATCATCCAGACCACCTCTGTCTTGTATTTGAAATATTTCGACGCTATAAGATCCGTTTAAACCCTCATAAGTGCATATTTTACATGAGAACAGGCCGCCTTTTTGGATTCATCGTGTCAAATGAAGGGACTATGGTTGACCCCTTAAAGGTTGAGGCAATACGACAGTTTCCTACCTCGCGCACGATTACTCAACTTCAGAGTCTACATGGGAAAGCTAACTTTCTATTTCACTTTGTAGTGAAATTTTACAGCCTTACTAAGGGTTTCATGCACCTTTTGAAGAAGGATATTTTTTTTATATGGGACGAGCGAGCCTAGGAATCCTTCGATGCTCTTAAGAAATCCCTAGTATTGGTGCCTATAGTACGTCCACTAGACTATAGTAGAGACTTTTTTATCTATATTGTCGGGTCTCAAGAGACGATTGGCATGGTCCTGGTTCAGGAAGATGGAAATCTCCAGGAGCATGTTATCTATTATCTCAGTTTAAATCCAGTAGATTTTGAACTCAGGTATACTCAAGTGGAAACATTGGCACTCGCGACTGTCCATGCAGTTCATAGGTTGCGCCACTACATTTTACTTCGAAATACCACTATCATGGCTTATATCAATCCATTTCAATTCATCTTGACGAGACGCATGATTGGGCGTAAATATACTAAATGGATTGTGATTTTACAATTATTTGACCTTGATTTTGTTTTAGCGAAATCCAAGAAGTCTTTGGTTTTTGTGGATTTCATGTCGGATTTCCCTAGGTTTTATGAGGACACAATTCATTATGAATCATTTGTGGATTAGAATATCTTCCTCATCTTGTCTTCGGACCTCTAGTATGGAGACATCATCGTGTATCTCTAGACCCTAAATTTCCCTCCACATATTTCGAGGGATGAACGACGATGTATACGCCATCATGATAAGAACTACGTTATCATTGGTGACACTTTGTATCGCCGAGGGGTGGATTCCATTTTGTGTCGTTGTTTAACTCACGAAGAAGCGGGGGTTGTGCTTAATGAATGCCACAGTGGGGTGTGGGGTGGTCACTTATCCAGGTTGGAGACAACTCAGAAGATTCTACGAGATGGTTACTATTGGTCGTCTATCTTTAAATATTGTGTTAACGTGGTTAAGAGATGTCACCCTTTCCAGTTGTTTTCTCACAATATGAACTCACGTCCTGCCCCTTTACATCTAGTTATCACCGCTGGTCCCTTCACTAAGTGGGGGGTGGACTTCATGGATTAAAACCCAACTTTAGCTGGGGGGGATCACGATATCATTATGGCCATAGATTATTTTAATAAGTGGGAAGAGGCCATGCCCACTGTAAAATCCAATGGTGTGATTGCACCCCACTTCATTTTCAACCAGAATATCGCTTGGTTTTGGATCCTGAAAGAGTGTCACTGACCATGGCAGTCACTTCCAAAATAAAATGATGGAATAATTGGCATTAAAGCTGGGGTTTAAATAAGTTCATTTGCCATCTTCCTATCCCCATGAAAATGGCCAAGTAGAGGCGGTTAATAAATCTCTCAAGGCCATTTTACAGAAAACCATCAGACAAAGCAAGTCTAATTGGCATATTATGTTATATCCTGCTTTGTGGGAATACGAAACCATAGTTAAGACTTCCACTAGTTTCTCATCATTCCAATTAGTTCATGGTGTGGATTCCATTCTTCCAGTTGAATGTGAGATCCCTTCGTTGAAGCTAGCTATCAAGTTCCTACCTGACACTTTGAACTTAAAACAACATTTAATCCACCTCGAGCAACTTGATGAGAATCGTCGAGATGCCACCATGGCCATAGAAGCTAATAAGCATTGTGTTAAGGATTGGTATGATAGGTCTATCCATCCCTAGTAGTATGTTAAGGGTGACTTGGTACTCTCGTATGACCAAGCTAAGGAACCACTGGGGGCATGCAATTTTAAACCAATGTGGCATGGCCCTTACATCGTGAGGCGTTTCCTAGAGAAAGGAGCCTATGAGTTGGAAGAATAAGAAGGGAATGTGTTGAAGGAGACTGGAAATGGGCTCTTCCTTAAGTGGTACTATGCTTGAGTCTCCAACTTAGGCTAGTACCTTGTACATTATTGTATATTTTTATACATAGTTTAGTTTTTCTTTTCGTATCTCGGGTTTGATTATACGCTTCTTTTTGGTTGGCAGATGTCAACAAAGTCTTTGACGTTCTTCGGATTCATGGATGGTGCCAGTCATCATACACATAATTTAGCTTCTTCTGCTTGGGTCATTTATTCACCCGAGGGTCAACTTGTGTCTTCAAGAGGTGCATGTCTTGGGCCATCGTCAAACAGTGTGGCCGAGTATAGTGCCATCATTGAGCTACTATGCGATGCCATTTTATAACGGTATTCATTCTTTAGAGGTTCACCTGGATTCACAGTTGGTTGTTTCACAATTGAAAGTCCGGTATAGTGTTAGAGATCCTACATTACTAAGAAGATTCTTACGGGTAAGACAATTGGAACACTACTTTAATTTTATCACATACATTCATATACCTATATGTTCTAATCAAGTCGTTGATGCATATGCAAACTATATTTTAGATTGGAATTTGTCCCATAACTAAGCAAAGGAAGAAACCATTCATACATTTATACACAAATAATAGTAGAGCCGAAAACCATAAGTTTTTCATTATCATAAATAAGTCCAAAAATGTGGTGTCATAGTGCAAAAATTGGTCTTGTAGCCCTCATTATATACATGACCAGTACATAACATAACCACGACATCTAACCCTGAGGTGCAGTATGTGTGTCACGATAGCATATTATGGCGTTGGCTAGACTCCTACTATGTGTCTCTGCATGGCCTCAGGGAGGTCCTTTATCTGAACCATCGGTACTCTATGAGTGAATCGGGATAGGTTTCCATGTACACTCTACAGTGTCCACTTAGCATATCCGCTAGCTAACTCCTCTCCTCTACCTCTACGTTGGTGCCATAGGTATCCATCCAGTCGTCGTGGACCTATGTCCGTGAGAAACTTTTATTCTTGATGCCACCCAAAAACAGTTTTTACTTTCATTAAGTCAAAAAATCCAAAAAATAAATAAATAATTAAAAAAACCAAAACAATGCTTACCAATCTCCCCGAACGTCGACCCTGGTGGTAATGGTATGTCTCTGTCTCCACAGAAGTTGATCCCCTCATAGGGATAGTCATCTAGGGTGATCACCTGTCATCGCCACCAATGGAAGAAGTCATCATTGCATGGAGAGGGAACTCTACCACCTCCCAACTGCGTCATGATCTCAGTCTAGTGGGTTTGGGTTGGATCTCGTAGACTATGAGGAGGGACCTCTAGTCTCAGGCTAAGGCCTAGAACCCTATTGAAGAAGAAAATGCACAATATGCTCGCAAACCCAAATTTTTTGGCCCTTCCAAGCTTGCATTCAGTAAGTTGGTAATTCATGATTTCCAATAGTGATGTACATCAGTCATAAATAGTAGGTCTTAGACACTCTACCATATAGAACACAACGAGTCTCGAAGCTTGGTGGAGTGCGGCCGAACCTGATATCCCATAGAGCACTAGTATGATGATCTTCAGGCTTAGGCTCCTGATGGTTGTGATGGGGATTTGACTTCCCACCTTTTAAGTTTCAGGAAGGAAATATGTAGCAATATAATCCCCTATAGTCATTCCCCCTCCTATGCCACAAGCCCTAATATTGACTGTCTCACCTCGAAGGGACAATCCAGTAATGAAGTAGATATCTTCAACCTCAATATTTAGAGGTTTATCATCCAAGTTGAAGGACTCGTTGTCTGGATCCAAATAATCAATAAGCATCTGAAGCAATATTGGTTGTGCCCTTAAGTTTCCAATATTCCAAAATTTGCCCCCACAGCAGGTGTACAATTCAGGAACCAGCATCAGGATGGGCCACGTGACAGCCAACACTGCTAGGAACACGCCCACCTGCATGGTCGTCAATATTCCCACTCCCTCTTATAGAGAGCCTGAGCACATGGTAACTCATACCACTCACACGCCCATTGATCAGTATTTATGAAATCGACTGCCGCCTTATCCATGGATCATTATTTTGATGCCTTCGCAGCTACTCTTACGTGCGTCCTGTCCTCTCAGGGTATTCCTGCTACGACCATGATTAATCCTCTGCAGATGAATGAATTATGCTCCACCATCGACAACATAAGGCCTGGAGCTAGTATTTCTCAACATCCTGCCTTGAGACACCATCGTTTAGCTGATGCTCGGCTTCTCGTTGTGCTAAGCAAAGGTTCCACGAGCATTTTGATCCACGACCCTAGCTTCGCCACTGTTCAGTCCTCTGGTTCACAACCCCTCCTTTGCTCTGGTCCCTTGTGGTCTTTTTCCATGCCCTCCATGCTCTTTGTTATTTTAATCTCGCCCTTCTCCTGGCGCTCTCGGCTCTCCCAGCCTCTCCAGTGCTCTCGGCCCTCCCGACTCTTCCAGCCCACTCCACTTGCCTTCCATTCCACTTTCTCTTGCGCTCTTCTCCCTCGGATCTCTCGTCGGTTTGCCAGGAAAGCAAGCATGCCGCATGTTAGGAAGATAAACACTCGAAGTTCCACACAATTCGCAAACTCCTCTACAAGTCCACCCATGCGCCTCATGCGCGGGGTGGTGGAGAAGGCCCGCAGATTCAAAAATGAAATTCCCCATCATGTTTAGGATGAGATTCAGGAAGCTAAGCACGACGCTGATGTTTCTCGTGGTTGCCTCATAGATGAGGACATTCGCAGGGAGTTCGAGACCCTGGTTCCTGACCCGGGAAACACCAGGGGCAGGGTTACCCTTTATCAGAAGACTTTAGATTATCACTGGTCCCAAAAACTAGTGCTTGGTACTGCTCTTGCTGACAGGGATGAAGCCAAAGCAGATATTCTTATGCAACAAGATGAGATGGTGGACCTCCTTAAGTAGATCCTCTACAAATAGTAGCAGCTTTAGCAGCTTTCTCACCATTTCAGGATCACTCTTGCCAAGGATCCAACCACCCAGCCAATTCAGGTTGGGAAAACGAGCCATTCCAACGGTTAATTCAGTATGTTTCTCTTTTGCTCTATTGTTTGCTTATCTGTTTCAGAGGTCTGCTGCCTCCTATGTTTGTCTGTTTAATACGTTTATGCATTGTCTTTTTAAAACTCCGTCTGCAACTCAGTTTGCTACTCGTTTTGGAGGTCTATTTTCTCGAACTATGAGAGAGCCTTGGGGGTTGGTTTTCTCATTTACAAGAGGGCTCGTTACTCTGCTATCTTTGTATATTTTGGTTCTTTTGGTTAAGGCAATATAAGGATCTACATGTAGCTTATTAAAAAAAAATATTCCAAAATTTGTAAAGCCCGCACCTTTGGAGGGCTTATTGGGCATCCAAATCACCTTGCACTTGATGATCAATGGCATCATGCTCCCTCTCCCTCCATTCTCTCACCATCCTGCAAAAGGAATGGGGAATTTTGAGTTAGTTTTCTTAAAAAACAACCCTCACGGCACTGTACGTGAGCAATAGTTATCATAGTGGTGCATATACGCAGACATGATTTTCTTTGCTTGTGTGGACCTACCCTTGTACACGGACCGATGATCCACTTCCCGTGTACATCGAGTTTCACAAGTTTCAGGCTAAAAATCTCAAAAATCAACCACTAAAAATTAAAATTTTACCAATGAAATTGAAGAGCATGGTGAGGAGACTTACTTGGTCCAGACAACTCATGATTTCATCTCCCATAGCTCCTGGAATGATCGATTGAAGGAAGAGGGTAAAATGGCTCCAAATGCATTATTGTGGTAAAAAATAGAAATGGTATGGTAAAAAATCCTATTTTAACTATTTGTGGAAAAATTTTACCCACTTTGTATAGTTTTAACCCTTTCTTTTAATATTTTATGGCCCTAGTGGACTCATTATATGGTGTAAGGTACTTTTTGAAATAGTTTCTTCGGGCCACTATGGATTTCATCCTTTTTTAACATGATTTGCACCTTCGATAGGTATATATCATCCCCATCATATAGATTAGGATTCCACTCCGCATGCATATTTGCATTGACCTAGGACCGCGATTCATAAAACTTAGGTGCAATCCCACTTTTTATCGACACAGAACCTTCCATCTGCTTCTAGAAGTGTCGACATTTAAGTGACAAAACTTCCCTGACCATGGGTACCCTAGTTAGAACCTATTTTTTCGTTTGGTTTCCATGTTGCAGTTCATCCTTAATCCTGGGAGTCCCTTGTAGTCTCGCAATGGATTTGTGCAGAAACCTCATGTTTCTTCTCATGTTATATTATGGATATCACCCATAGGGACTCCCTATTATGTCAAGTTGTAGTTGCGTATCATTGATCTGCTTGCATTTTTTGAGCCTAGTGCCAGCTCCCGCTTCAATATTATAAGCCAAATTTCCTAAGCACTTCTCAGTCATGGCCAAGCAAATCCTATCATTTATCCTTTGCATCTTGATCTACCTTTACCTCTAAGGAAATATCCCCCCGAGTGTCCCTATCTTGCACGCGTGTCCTTGCATTGAGCATAGGTATGTTCTACAACATGGAACTAGTTTGCTTTCCCGTGACACTCGTTTCCTCGTGTTTGTATTATAAGCACTCTTTTATTCTTTTTTCAGACTTTCATAATATTAAAAATACAAAAAATAAAAACATAAAAATCCGTACGGGAAAATGTCATTATCTTCTATTGGCAGTAGTCGTGTCACCTTTGAATAGAGCACAAATCCTTGAGTCCATTTATCAACAGTTTGGGTTTAGTATGGACTTAGGAAGCTGAACTTGTTACTCTGAGATTAATCCTCCGACTGGTTAAGCTTCCAGTCCCTATGGAGATTCTGTCGATGCCTCCTGCATCATAGAATTGTGTCAGTATTCAGCCTTAAGTCTATGCTGCTTGAGTCTCCATCTGTCTCATGCTCTTGTTCAAAGGAATTCCATGAACCTGAGTCATCCATTCCTCGGATCTCTTGACTTTGCATGTCGGCCATCCTGGTATAAGTACATTCCGATCACATGAAACTATTGTCCTACCTAGTACCCTAGGCCTACTTTCATCAGTGGCAGGTGACCTTGAACTCAGTAGATGACACCTCATCATTGGTCGTTGACTGAGTGGTTTACCTTGTGTTCAACGACAAGAAATATATTCACACATTGGGATTCATCCCATGTCTTGGATTCCATTAGACCTCATTGGTGGTTTCCTCACTTCTTTCAGTAGTCTTCATCATTGGAGACTATTCAGAGGGTCTCTTTCATGCACTACTTGCATCCGGCACACACGAGAGACGTGCTTGGTTCTTGGTCCATGTTCAGCCTGTTAGTCCGAGTTTTTCCGAATCTTTCAGCCTAGATGCATACCTCGTGTTGGTTTATGGGGGATTCCTTAATTCCCTCCTTCCAGTGGATCTCATTTCATCAACTTCAGATCATCTATTCTAGAATTGGGATCTAGATTCAGATGAGTACCTTCAAACTTGTAGTCATCAGTGGAAAGTCCTATCGTCATCGATAGTTGGGAATTCATTAATGTCCCCTAATCGATGGATTCTGCAAGTGTTTGACCTCAACACCTCTATTCACACTTGTTGAATGTACTTGGTGCCTTGACACCCATTTTCATCATCGATGGGTAGTCTCGCATATGTTAATGGTATACCTTAATGACTGATAATCAGATGATGTTTCATCATGTTCGATTCCAATACCTATATTCACATGATGGGACATGCACCATCAACGGTTTGTGTAGAATACCTCAGACTACAGTGGTATTCCACTATATGCTACTATACATGATCGTGACAATACCTATGGGACTTTAGTTCTCAAGGAATAGTGGTTTGTACTAGATGTCGTTAGTTCAGTTAGAGACTAGACCTCACTAGATATGGGTCATGGCTGTGATCACTTATGACATATATCTATGATGTATTTCCCATTCATGGCCATTGTATCAAACTGCTATGTACTTCAAAGTTATTGACATGTATACAAAGTCAATATTGTAATATTCTGATGAGTGGCTAGTTCTTTCGACTAGGTATCCACCACTCCACTTCTGAGAGTCATAATGTATTTTGACCATCATGATCTTCCTTCTGACCTCATACATTACGGGGCATTTTTTATAGCATGATTTTCCACACCTTATGCAACATGCCTTGATGGCCTACCATGTCCCTATGCAGACTCATATTCTCCCTTTTGCTCAGTCAAACCCCTAAAAATCACATTTTTGTTGATGTACACAGCCTACCAACACTACAACATGCATTTACGTAGGTTGCTCCACTACTTCCCGCGTACATCGGATTTCATGCTCAAAATTAAAAATATTTCGGGTTTTCCTTCCCAAGTAATGACCATTTTGATCCCTGGCCTTCCATATGCTGGAAAACGCTCTGATTCGACCCTCCACCTCCTTTTAGGGTTATATATTGGGCCATTGTGGAACATTTGAGGGAGGAGAAATTAGAGAGCAAGGAAACTTGGGAGAAATTTTGCCCCATTGCCATTGCCTTGAGTTTGCATCCCTTTATCCTTGTTATTTGAACTCTTTTATGTTAATCTCCCAATATATTCCCTATCTTTTGAAGGAGGAACCCAATTACTCCTTGAACTTGTGAGCTTGCCTTTGCATTGAGGATTGAAGTGGTGGAGGCCTATGTGGAGGAACTTAATTTCTCAGTTCTGATGAGTTGCCTACAGAAAGTTGTCACTATGTACTTATGTTCCTTATATTAATAGAACAAATGTTTATGTTATTCTCATTGGCTATATTTGTTCAATATGCTAATGGATTATGCTAGTTTAGATGTTATCAATTTATATATATTCTATTTGCTCATATATCTTTGTTGTTGAGGACAAGTTGTAGGTAAGGAGCATTGGATTACAAGCTCACCGGTGGTATTCTTCGAATGTTCGGTTGATGTAAGAGTTTTCTCTTTGTTGTTGGCATTTCATATTTATATAGCATACTTGATAATTGAGTTGATTTCTAGTGTCACTCTGTCTGTTCTAGTCCACCCCAAGCCATAGGAAGTTTTTCTCTGTAACAAGCTTGCAATTTCAAGTTGATCCACGTGTAAAATGAAAATTTGTTGCCAGACACTAGACAAAATTTCTCAGTGCCCTTTTTTAACAGCACAAGCCAGAAATTCTATTGACATATAGCAAATCCAGGAGCCTCCACTAAAGAAAGAAAAGATCAATCCCATCTCTCCATGTGATATATGGAGAAGGATGAAGCCAACATAAGTCTGTGCCAATTTCTAATACCATTCAAGTGACATCTCAAATCCTACGCTACATTGACGAACAAAATTAGTGAAGCAATACTTTGATGAAGTGTGAGGGACTTGAGCCTTTTCAACCAGAAGCCATACTTGCAACGGTGGTTGTCTTTGATATTGCAACAAAGCGTTTCCTATAGACATGATGGCTCAAAGAAATATATTGAATAAATATATTGAATCCAATGATGGGCAAGTATAGTGAGCGTGCTCACAAGTGTTGAATGCTGAGACTAATGAAGTTACTTTGAGCAAAGTGTGTGCTACTTTGAGAATAGAAATAAATAGAATAAGCGTGAAGCTCAAGGATAACACCTCATTCAGATAGTTCAACTCTACTAAACTCTGGAAGGTTAAAACTTCAAGCCATTTCATTAACACAAATTTTAGAGCAGAACAATTTGGGTCACATTGCAGGACTGCAACAATTATTTGGGCAGGTTTATATTTAAATTCATGACTATGGTAGTTAACTGTGTCCATTGGTGGAGAAACAAGACAACGTGGCCTAAGATATTAGCAAAGAAACAAAAAGATTCGCATCGCCTGAGAGATTAGTAAAGAAACAGTGACACCAACGTTTCCTGATAGATTCAAACTCCAAGGTAACCCATGTACTGTACGACTAAACCACTTGGCCAAAGAAACATATATACCCTTGTACTCATGCATTGTCTCATGGTGTATTGTTATACCTCAATATTACACATTATGCATTAGTGTCGCATCCTTGTACTAGCGACCTAAACGACAGTTTCCCTTAAAGATCATCTGAACATCCATAGTGAAAACCATTGACTGAATACTGAAAGCAAAACCTTTTTCTGCCATCTTCCAGCCCAACTTAGCCCTGTTTGTGAGCACTGCCGCTCCTTACACATCTACAAGGGCGCGGTAGTTAGCACTACCGCGCGTTGCTCCTTCTCTGGGGCGCGGTACTACCGCGTTATGCTCAGTTATAGGGGCGCGGTAGTCTGAAATTAGCCTTTTTGCCTTGGATTTTGGGATTTCGACCTTCGAGGAGATTTTGTTGGGATTACTACCTTTGGTTCGATCCTAACTCCTTCTTTGTTTAGCTGGCTTGATCCACTAAACCCTCCATAGATCCACACTTCTCTCTTGTTGGTTAGCCTTCCCATGTGCTATAAGAGAGAAGATTTCCATGAGCCAAAGGGAGGACTTTTGGGGCATCAAACCTATGATCTTTAGACTGCTGCAGAGATAGCTAGAGGAAGCACTTGGAGCTGGAGGATTGGCTTGGACATCAAGCAACCTTTGTAAGTACTCTTCAAGTTGATAATAAAGATAACTTGTCTTGTTTTCCCAAATCATTTGTGTTAATTCTGTTTTAATGACATGATTTGTATCTTTCATAGATTTAGATCCTAACTCATGTTTCAGATTGCTAGAGGATAGTACATGCTTGTGTTTTGGTTCCATTGTTAACAGGTTTACTTGTGAGGACTTGGAGCTTGGAGCAAATATCAAAAACAAGCGTTTGGACATAAGGTCAGTTAAATTCCTTCTATTCTCTTCAGCATTTTAATCCTGAGATATTTGTTAGATCTAGGGATTCAAGGTAGCATTTGTTTCTTTTTTGTCTTAGTATAGAGTCAGTACATCCTGCTTTATCCTAAGAGAGTTTCTACCTATCCGTAGGGAGAAATTTCTACAACAAAAACTGGCGACTCCGCTGGGGAATTGAATCCATTTTCTTTGCTTGTGAAGTTTGCTTTCAATTTCACTCATTGATTGTAAGAATTGGGTTCTTTCACCTTCATTCACTTCCCTACTCTCTGCATTAGACTCCTGTTACAGATCAGTAAGTCCTCTGGGTTGGCGAACCCTTGAAAAGTCAAGATCTTTTCTCAAAATTCCGCCTCTTTCCCTGTTCACACAGTGCCGCGCCCTCATAACCATTTACAGCGCGGTATTTACACAGTGCCGCGACCTAGGCCTTAATACCAGAGCGACAGTTGCACAGTGCCGCGCTTCAGTCAGGCTATAGCCCGCGGTAGTTCCTGGAAAGTGTGTTTATTTGGTTTGTTTGGTTATTTTTGGGTCTTTTCGAGATTTGGATCCATGTTGGCCCTTTGAGTCAATACTAGTGTTTTGCTTGCAGTTTTTAAGCGAAATGGGTTCTATTTTTGAAAAAAAAATTCCCCCTCATGGCCGGGGGGGGCCATGAATCGTGCATCCTACAGTCGTTTTGACCCATATTAAGGTTTTGAGATCATTTTTTGTTTGGTGTGTTTAGCGTGTTTGGATTGCTTGGCATCTTATTTCCTTTACATCCTATCTGATGATTGTTTGAAAAGATTGATTCCTTACCTCTACTTTAGTTCGAAGAGAAGCTTGATTTTGTCATTTTTTTTACCATTTTCATGAAATTGAAACACTAAAGTATTCTTCTTGCCTTAATTCAATCATTTGATATTTTTGGTATTACATTCATGAAAAGAAGAAATACTTGTTTCATATTTATGTGCATTTGAGTTAGACAAAATTATTAGATTTTTCTCTTTGTCTTGCATTTGATTGGAAGCATTTGTAGAATCTTTCTTTCCATAGCTTGGATGTGTCTTTTTCAAGTGTAAAAAGATAGGAAATGAATTAGAATCATTACGTTTGGTGTTCATATGAAATTTTTTTTCATTACTTTGGGTTAGTTTTGGGTACATATTTTACTTCTTTCTATCATTTTGAAAAGAAATAAAATTGCATGTGCATTGGGTTGTGCATATTGGGAACGGAAAGAATTCTTCCTTACTTTAGCTAGTGTTCATCGAAGAGAAAGGCTCATTTCGATTCATCTTCATTTGCATGGTTTGGGTCGTCATAACACCATCAAGTTGCACTTCCATAACCCGATTGAGTAAGACAGCCACTAAAATTAATCTCCCTAATTAAACCAACTTTAACCTCACTTGAGGAAATCAAAAGAATTTGGTAGTTAGGTAGGACACCGGGGATAGGCATCAAAATAATTCCCCCTTGTCATTTTCATCTGAGACATAGTCGTTGTCTTTAGGGAACTAAAATCCTCTAGTACTTATTGACACGGTCACAGCTAGTTTGTGGAGGGGCCTCCTGACTGTTTCCAACTTTCAGGGGTTAAACGGCCGTGAGATTGAGAACCGGACGGACTCTGTGGAATACCGCACTCCACTTAGCCCTAAGGCAACATCGATCGCTGTCTTCTTCGGAAGGCTGAAGTGCCCAAAACCTTTTCCGACGTGTCATGAACGAGGTAGCTTAGTATCTATTCTACTAGGGCTCTTTTACCTAGGATCCCTTTCGGTAGAGGGATATCCTTCCATTATTGGTCTCTCATTTTGTATTGTTCGACTTGGATTTCATCACCTTGCGAGGAATACAATTTGTTGAGGTCTCCAGCTCTTAGTTAGGCGGTTTTGCTTGCTATCTTGTAGAGGGTCTTTTTCTTTCTAGGGCTGCTTGTTGGCATTCTGGCCGTTTTGTTGTACAGCTCACTTACTGTGGCAGCGGCCTCAGTATAGTTTTTTGAGCTTGCTCTTTTGGCCTGTGAGCCTTGTCTTTTCCTAGCTCCCCTTTCGCACGCTCGGTTGCCTGAGGGTTTTTGAGTTCTTTTTAACAAGACTTCGTCCACATCACTTAGTTTTGTTCCATGGAGAATCCACCTCCATGCGCCCATGCTCCTTCTGGGACTACCAATCCGGAGACCCCTTTTCAAGGGGTACCTTTTACTTTTCCTCCAGTTGGAGATATTGGTCCTCCCTTTATTGCCACGTTAAATCTTCCTGGATTAACCATAGGATTACCGGTATGGTTATTCAATCCGGTAATTCCGATTGCGCCCAATGTTTCGAATGTTAACTCTCCACCACGAGAGAGTCAATCCCAAACTAATCCTTCCCCTTCTTCGTCGAATGAATCTTCTTCCGTTCCTTCTTCCTCACCTGATGAAAACAATAGTGTTAGTAATCAGGTGGATAAGAAGAAGAAGAAAAGGAAAGTTAAGAAGAAGAAGGATAAAGAAGAGACCAAGCGTAAACCAGTCGCCTCTAATGGCACTCATTCTACGAAAACACCCCGGAAGCCCAAGTTCCCTTGCAAACTTTGTAAGGGTGATCACCTTCTCAAGGATTGTCCTGATCTTTCCCGTGTGTCAGAAGTGTGGTCTAAAAACCCCAAACCAATCGTATCGTCGACCTCTGACCATCATGTCGATGACACCCCCTCAACCAGTGACCCCTTGGTGAAGGGTCGTAAGGGTAAAGTCCTATATCCCTGTTTGATATGCAAGGGTATGCACCGTACTTTCCTTTGTCCGAGCATGGATGAAGCCTCGCGGTGGTTGGAAGATATTACCAGTTCTCAACTGGTGCCTCCAACAGACCATGGTAAACTGTCCCTTGACCCCCCGCTGGTTGACCAAGTGATCAATTCAGTTTCATCTGCAATTGATCCCACTCTCCCTTCCGAGAGTGAAGTGATTGAGTCGCTGTCATCCCCACTTGATCCCGCTCTTTCATCGGAGAAAGTCCAGACTGAAGCAGTCACCTTGACACAATCTTCGTCTCATTCTTATCATCCAAGAGAGAGTGAATTGGAAACCACTGATGTTTTCCTTATCGGTTCAGAATGTCCTCGGCAAGGGGAAACCCTGTCCGTTTCTACGAGACCCCCTCCAAGTACTGAGGTTATTTCCTTTGATTGGAATGGTCTAACAGAATCTCGTCTTCCTTCGAACGTTCCTTTTCAGATATCTGTAGGAGTTTCCGATAAAGAAATTTTTCGTACGATAGTTGATGAAGGAGCTTCTGTTAGTATTCTATCCTCAACTGCTTGGCAAGCCTTAGGTTCTCCTCGGCTTGTGCCCGTCACTGACCAGATACTGGCTTTCAACAGAAGGCCTACTGGACCTTTAGGGTCCCTTCCTCAGTTACCTATCACTTTGGGAGGGAAAACTGTCTGTATTGATGTCATGGTCATCCAAGGTCCCTTAGATTTTAATCTACTCCTTGGACGCGATTACGTCCATGCCATGAAGGCTGTAGTGTCCTCACTCTTCCGAGTGATGTATTTTCCCCATCATGGGAATGTTGTGACCATCGATCAGCTTTCCTTTGTGACACCCACTCATCGCATGACTCCTAGTCACCAGACTTCCCTAAATGTTCCACATGTTTTAGTGGTTTCTTCCCCCTAGGAGGGGGGACGTTGGAGCAAAGTTCTATTCTGGTGTCAAGCTCGTTAAAAAATGAAACCATTTTCTCAAGCATAGTTTACCTTTGGTTTTAAGCTTGTGTAAAAATGAAACCAACCATCATCCCAAGCATAGTTTACTCTTGGTTTTAAGCTTGTGTAAAAATGAAACCAACCATCATTTCAAGCATAGTTTACTTTTGGTTTTAAGCTTGTGTAAAAATGAAACCAACCATCATTATGAGCATAGTTCCCTTTCTATGTCAAGCTCGTTAAAAAATGAAATAGATTCCCACGAGCATAGTTTATTCTCTGTTTCAAGCTCATTAAAAAATGAAACCGACCCTCAAGCACAGTTTACTTTTGGTTTTAAGCTTGTGTAAAAACGAAACCAATCCCAAGCATAGTTTACGTTCAGTTTCAAGCTTGCGTAAAAATGAAACTACCTTCGAGCATAATTTCTTTCTGTTTTAAGCTCATTAAAAAATAAAAAGGACCCTTTCAAGCATTGTTATTATCTATTTCAAGCTTGTGTAAAAATGAAATAGATCTCCCTTCCATTTGTTCGAGTCTCTCGCTAGAGTTAGGATTTGAACCTTCACTTCATCTGCCTGGGTCACTTGATCCTGGTTCTCCCTACCCTCCCTGGTGAACACATTTGGATTAGTAGCCAGTATTTTTGGGTAAGGAAGAAGAGTAGTCAGACGAAACGAAGCTTGGGGGGCATGTTTAGCCGTTAGCAATCATGCTAGGGGCATTTACCAACCTCTGATCATCATGTTGGGAGGGAACCCATCAATGGGCCCTAATCGTGAGCAGAGTTTACCATTGGCTTCAAGCTCATTAAAAAATGAAACCAGTAGTTTGAGCAAAGTTCTACTCCTGTGTCAAGCTCGTTAAAAAATGAAACATATCCTTTCCCTTTGAGTCGAGTCTCCTCGTAGACTTAGTACCTGAACCTTCTTTTCACTCGCCTATACCTTAGGCGAATGAAATGAAGCTTGGGGGCATGTCTTCAACCTCTGGAGGTTACATTGAAGTCAACTCGATCGCCTCTCCACACCATGTTGGAACTAAGTCACTTACTTCTAGCAATCATGCTGGGGGGCATGAACCAACCTTTGGATTTCATGACGGGAAGAAGTTCACCATTGGGAACATTTTCGAGCATACTTTCCTTTTTAGGTTTCGAGCTCATTAAACCATGAAAATTCTCCTGAGCATAGTTCATTTTCTGTTACAAGCTCGTTAAAAAATGAAGCAGACATCATGAGCATTCTTCTAACCTATCTTCGAGCTCGTTAAAAACAGTAAGATGGTGTTTGAGCTTACTTTTCACTTTTTTCGTGCTCTGGTTAAAAACATGAAAAGTGGTTTGAGCTTACTTTTTCCTTTTTCGTGCTCTGGATCCAAACATGAAAAAGATTCCGAGTGCTTTTGATACCATTATCGTGCTCGTTAAACAATTGGAGTAAAAAGGTGTGTCTAACGAGTATAGGTTTATCACTTTATCCGGCCTCGCTAGACTATTTACGGAAAAGGAACTGTGCCGAGTTTACTTTTCCTTTGTCGTACTCGGTCATCAACCATGACAAAGTTGTACATGGAGTCCATAGTTAAGCTCTTTTCAGACTCCCTAAAATTGAAAAGATTGCCAAGCGAAATTGATTCGTTCACGCTTGTAAAAGGATTTGAATGATCGTCTCCCTAGTGATAGTTTACCCCTTTTTCGGACTAGGGGGCACTATTTACGAAAAAGGAATACTCCAGCCAATCATGACTGGAAGAGTCCTCTCCCGCGTTGTTTTACCCTTTTTCGGGCGATGAGGCTAACCTTACGAAAAAGGACCTTTGGAGCCTTCTTTAAGCTTTTCAGACTCTCTAAACATGAAAAACTACCGAGTTTTCCTTCCTTGGACTCGTTAAAATTTAACATCGAAGGACCCACTTTGGGACGAACCCCTCCTTTCTCAGGTTCGAAAAACATGTGAGATTGGACTCATCTATGAGATGAGCTATATCGAGCATCTGTTATCCTCCTCAAGCTCGTTAAAAAACAAAGAGGTACTCGTCCATCATGTCGGGGGAAAATGGGAAAATGAGTCAAGTTTACCTTGTTGGCAGCTTGTGAGTCATCATCTTTGAACATGGCATGCATCCTCACCTTGTCTGTTTTGGGTAGTCAGTCTTGCTGATAGTGTCATCATTATGATCATGCATCCTCATTATTGCTATGAGTTCACACTTCCTGCGGTTCTGTCTGTTCAATTAATCCCTGCTTCCAAGCTCTGTTTCATGCCGTTATATGTTCAAAGGGTTATTACCTTGAGTCCACCTCCACTTCATGTCAAACCTTCCCTTTGTGTCAGTACATATTCCATTGTTTCATCGGTCCATACTATCTCTCGTTTTGATTTCATGTCGATGATGTGGGAATCATTATGGCCCACCTTCGACGAGTCTATTCCTGTCGACACCAAATCACTATCCAGGAATTAGGCTTAGGAGTCAACCACTAGTACCTTGGTACCTGCATGCCTCAATGGCAGGTTTCCTCGTATTCAACAGTAGGTTTTCATCAATGACCTCTGATTGAATGATCTCTCGGATGCTCGACATCAACTCCTTTATTCGCATTTCGTTGAGATGTACTATAGATACCTTGGGGATCATCGTCATCATTGGTGATTTCCCTCGCATTTGTTAACGGTTCACATCATTGACCGGTAATCAAATGGTTTCTACCATGTTCGACTTCAACACCTTGTAATCACATGGCTAGATTCGTATCGTTCGTGATCGGGTAGAAGACCCTGGACATCCATTTGTATTTTGATTACGTCCAGGTTGCAATGGAGATTTCCTCTGTATTGTCACACAGATCCACTTTTGTATTGGTCGTGGCTGTGTCATCACTGTCTCATGGATCTACACTTGTTCATAGTAGCCATGATTTGTCTACAGTCTATATCATCTCAGTACTCATGGATCTGCAATGTATTGGTCGGCAGCCATGCTTTGAGTCATTTGTTTCCGAGCATGGGAATGCCCGCCTCGGTGGTATATTTGACATTTTGTTTCTATTTCAGCTCCTTGTTGCTCCCCTCGATGCTATCTCCGAACCATATTTGTAAAGTCTTTCGGCCATCAGTCTCTTCTGACCTCACACTTTAGGGGGCATCTGTTATACCTCAATATTACACATTATGCATTAGTGTCGCATCCTTGTACTAGCGACCTAAACGACAGTTTCCCTTAAAGATCATCTGAACATCCATAGTGAAAACCATTGACTGAATACTGAAAGCAAAACCTTTTTCTGCCATCTTCCAGCCCAACTTAGCCCTGTTTGTGAGCACTGCCGCTCCTTACACATCTACAAGGGCGCGGTAGTTAGCACTACCGCGCGTTGCTCCTTCTCTGGGGCGCGGTACTACCGCGTTATGCTCAGTTATAGGGGCGCGGTAGTCTGAAATTAGCCTTTTTGCCTTGGATTTTGGGATTTCGACCTTCGAGGAGATTTTGTTGGGATTACTACCTTTGGTTCGATCCTAACTCCTTCTTTGTTTAGCTGGCTTGATCCACTAAACCCTCCATAGATCCACACTTCTCTCTTGTTGGTTAGCCTTCCCATGTGCTATAAGAGAGAAGATTTCCATGAGCCAAAGGGAGGACTTTTGGGGCATCAAACCTATGATCTTTAGACTGCTGCAGAGATAGCTAGAGGAAGCACTTGGAGCTGGAGGATTGGCTTGGACATCAAGCAACCTTTGTAAGTACTCTTCAAGTTGATAATAAAGATAACTTGTCTTGTTTTCCCAAATCATTTGTGTTAATTCTGTTTTAATGACATGATTTGTATCTTTCATAGATTTAGATCCTAACTCATGTTTCAGATTGCTAGAGGATAGTACATGCTTGTTTTTTGGTTCCATTGTTAACAGGTTTACTTGTGAGGACTTGGAGCTTGGAGCAAATATCAAAAACAAGCGTTTGGACATAAGGTCAGTTAAATTCCTTCTATTCTCTTCAGCATTTTAATCCTGAGATATTTGTTAGATCTAGGGATTCAAGGTAGCATTTGTTTCTTTTTTGTCTTAGTATAGAGTCAGTACATCCTGCTTTATCCTAAGAGAGTTTCTACCTATCCGTAGGGAGAAATTTCTACAACATGTATGGGATGGGATTGGAACATGTGTTTGGACATTGTGATAAAAACATGGAAAGGAATTTGATGGGCTATCAATCAACTAAAATTTTCCTTAAGTCAACATGAAAAGTAGATTATTATCGTACCTTAAAACAAAAATTATATTGATTGAAGTGGTATGTAAGAGAAAAATATTATCTTCCTTAAACATTCACGAACATACATAGTGTCTCTAAGATTTGTAGATTACAATCTGGTTCTTCTTTATGCCCTTTTGCAGATACATCATACATACTTTCTGTCTTGTTTCAACTTTCAATAGTTTGATCAATATCATAAGGATTTTAGAACTATTATGTTTTCTTGTTATGGGAGGACTTGTGCTTCAGTAAATCCATGGGCACTTTGGCACCATAATTTAAATGTCTAGACACTACTCTAGCTAGGAGGATATTGAAGATTATTTATATAAGAAATTAAATGTTATTTTGAACATCCAAAATTCTTTTGTCGGGTTTGTCTATTTTCCTTGGTATTGATTTAGTGGGGCTATTTATAACAAATTCCAGGTGAGAGCTTGAATTTGTATTAAATATTTGATTTGATACGCACCACAAGTATAAACATACCAGAATTGTACTTGTTATAACACTTCATGCATGTCATAAAAACTCTACATGTTATCAAAATTTTGAATCATATCATGACAACGAATAATATATTTTGGATTGTACCTATTGCATTTCATGTTTTCTCATGCTAACAACATGGATATTTTATGTTAAGTAAAACACAATTACTTTTACCAAATATAGGGGTGTGGCCTAAGAAAGGTACTTGCTTTACAGTAACATATCTAGGTTCAAATCTTAGCACCCCTTGTAATATAGTATATGTTTAATATATCAAATCGCTTAAGTGATTCGGTTAGGTGATTGTGGACCTGAAGGCCTCTTAGCGTTTGAACCATTCTCTGATACCAAATATAAGGAACCAAACCAATATCATATTTTATCCCGAATTAAATCCATATTTCTTAAAAAAAATTCAGAAAGAACATAGTCCATCAAGTGAATATCATCAATCAAATAATATATGATAACTAGCAAAAATTGAAATTTTGATTCCAAAAGAAGAATCTCTACTTACCTGATCGATGACCAACTTTACCAATTTTGCATTGCATGAAAACCTTGTCCTCCTTGAGCTATCATCTCCTTTGTGTTCCTTGAGCTACCATGTTTTCTATCTGCAATAACAGTTGGGGGGACAACTCTCCTCCCAACAAACCCCTAGCCAAACCTGAGGCCCCCAAGCATTAAACAATTAACACTATGCCAGACCAAGTAATAACTTAACTCTTTTCTCTATTTATGTATCAATATGAGTTCCAACCTCTCCTCCTCCTTATACTCCTTCTTAATAGGCACACCCAAACAAGCCAAACTAGCACAACAAGCAAGAAACCCCCAAAAATCAACCAGCAAGACTCCCCTGAGCCATCCTCTTGCCCCCTTTTATTACTTAATTTCAATATTTATTCAATTTCTTAGTTTTTGCATGTTTCACATAGTTGTCACTCATGCATTTTAATTAAGTTATAATGCACATTTTCCTTTTTAACTTGTTTATATCATTATTGACATTTTTACTGTTACTATATACCATTTCACTAATGTGTAATGTTGGGTTGTACATGATTTCAGTGTATTATCCTTAGTTAGGAGTTTTTATAAATCTCAATCACCCACTCATAGAAATTGTATTCTGAAATGGATATTGCTTATAGGAAGATGTTGAGATTTGTTCACCCGACAAGATATACTAGAGTAAAACATTAAGATACAAGTCTAAGGAAATAGTGCAAGTGTATAAGAGAGCCTCATCATCAAATCCACATACGAAGTCTACTTGTTGAAAAAAGTTGAAGTTGAGAGGACAACTGGAAGAAAGGAAACTGTCACCCAACCCATGTACAAAATCGGTTTTAAGACAATTTGCTTGTAATCTGTGTCAACTACAATCTGTTAAAGTTTTCTATTTGTAGGGTGAATGGTTAGTGTTGTCTAACCGAAAGACTGCTGGATACTTTGGCTATTTAACTCAATATTTTTTTAAGGAAGGGTTAGCTAGTAAATAAATGTATTTATTTTTTTGTTTCTAGTTTGTTGATATGTAAGTTTTTGACAAAGTGTCCTCGGACACACAACTTTTATTAATAAGGAGGAAAATAATTACATGATAGATGTGAGCGCTAAGCACCAAAATCTACCTCACGCGAAATACAAAATGGGTTTAAATAACCGAGGACAAATAACTAAAATACCGTTACCTAAAACTGACTAAGGACACCTCCAATAATCACATGAGTGTGTAGGTGTCCTTTTACAATAAAATTTATTAAGTTAAAGTCCTAAACCTACATCTTGGATCATAGTTTCTAACAATACCCCCTTAAAATTTATTGAGAACAAATACCAAGTACATTTATGAACTTAGTGGATTTAATCCTTCCAAGAGATTTGGTGAAGATATTTGTAGTTTGATATTTTGATGGACAATACTTTGGCTTGATGATTTCCTTGATGACAAGAGTTCGAATGTAATGATACTTAGTATCAACATGTTTTGTCTTCGAAATGAAAAACTGGATTTTTGGCTAACTTGATGGCTGGCTGACTGCCTATGAATAATGAGGTAGCTCCTTTTGAACAAATTTAAGATCTTGTAAAATTCTTCGTATCCAAACTATTTCACAAGTTGCTTCCCAAGCTAAGATATATTCATCTTCTGTTGTAGAATTTCCAATTGTATCCTTCGTTTTATGAATCCATGATACATCAGCTGATCCCATATTCATTAAGTAACCCAAAGTAGATGCCCTATCATCAACATATCTAGAAAAATATGCATTTGAGTATCCAACAAGTCTAAGAATTTTGTTCCTTTTAAACTCAAGTCCAAAATATTTTGTTCCTTGAAGATACCTTAGTACCCTTTTTGTTGCATTCCAATGACTTTCCCTGGCTTCCTGCATATACCTGGAAATGATGTTGATTGAAAAATATAAGTTTGGATGAGTATTAGTCAAGTAGATCAACCTTCCAATTAATTGTCGATACTTGGTACTACTCACAAGTCCCCCCCCTTTCAAACTTGGAAAGTTTTAAGTTTTGTTCCATGGGAGTGGTGGATGGCTTGCATTCCTCCTTTCCAAACTTCTTCAATAATTTGAAATATACTTAGTTTGAGAAATAATATGATTCTTTATCTTTGAATAACTTCAATTCCAAGATAGTAATGAAGTAAACCCAAGTCTGTCATTTCAAAACCTGTTTGAAGTTCTTGCTTCACCTGAGAAATATGATCGTCATTATTACTTGTTAAAAACAAATAATCATTAGAGATAACCAAAATGATTAAGTTGTTTTCCTGAATTTGAACATACGGAGTGTCATCTGACTCACTGCAAATAAACCCAACTTTCTGTAAATAAGCATCCATTTTAGCATACCAAGCTGTGGGAGCTTGTTTTAACCCATACAATGCCTTAACAAATTTATAAACTTTCCTTTCTTCTCATGGAACTTCAAAACTAGGAGATTGATTCATATATGCATTCTCCTACAAATCACCATTAAGAATTCACTCTTCACATCCATTTGGTGCACTTTCCATCCATTTTGTGTAGATTACATTTGCAAATGAACCCAAGCACAACTATTTCAGAAAAAGAGGCAGGCGTAGAGTTGCAGGAAGAAAACGAATGGGTGAACAGGCTTTAGTACAAAACATCAGTGACATTCAAAATTGAATTCAGGGTAATTTGCACAAAAAACTAGGGTTTACATGCTCAAATATTTTTAAATATTTTCTTCTTCAAGATTCAATTTATCTCCAAATAATCCAATTACATAATCTTCAAGAGATACACTAGTTGTAAGAAATATATTTTCTTTCCGCACGTAATATTGATTTAGCCCAAAAAGAATAGGAAATTATAACTCACATTTACAATTTCACTATAGCACTACCTTGAAAAAAACAAAATTACTCCACCTTCTTCAATGAGAGATGCAAACTTCAACCTTCAATATCTTCACCAAGCCAAGCCAAGCCAAACAAAGCTCTGATACCACTTTGACAAAGTGTCCTCAAACACACAACTTTTATTAATAAGGAGGAAAATAATTACATGACAGATGTGATGGATAAGCACCAAAATATACCTCACGTGAAATAGAAAATGGGTTTAAATAACCCAAGAAAAATAACTAAAATACCATTACCTAAAAATGACTCAGGACACCTCACATAATCAAGTGAGTGTGTGGGTGTCCTTTTACAATACAATTTATTGAGTTAAAGTCATAAACCTACATTTTGGATCATAGTTTCTAATAGATTTAAACCTGTGAAGTGAAATAATGCATATAGAATCTGAACCAAAACAAAGATTAAACGATGAGACGCACATAATATACAGAGACTTACCTTGGAACCTCTTAACCAAGAAAACAAAAAAACTTAGAGCCACGCCTCTCACTTTCACATTTTATCTTCTTAACCATTCACAGTACAACATTTATGTATTTTGCAACATCCAAAACCTTAATATTTTAACTTGGATTAGATTATAACTCAATCCTTTAACCAAGATTAAATTACACTAGATTTTCCGGAAGACTCAAATGGGATGGATCGTAGGGTGAGTCATCCCACATGCAAAGAATATAACACATACCCAACATTTTTCCACTTTTTGTTTCTTTGCAAAACTGTGGGCCACGAACTAATGGGGTCACAAGTTAAGGGAAACAATGCCCATTTCAGTACCAATGGATTTCGTCAATGATTTTGCAACATTCTTCAAGGTGTCAACCTTCTCCAACAACACCTTCTTTTAATCAACTATATCTCTCACAAAGTGGTACTGGACATCAATATGCTTCATTTTAGAACGATGAGCATGATTCTTTGCCAGAAATATGGACACTTACTGTCACAATCTAACTTTATATATCTTTGCTCAAGTTCAATACCTGAGCACAATCTATGCAACAATACAACCTCTTTATTTGCATGGGTGGTTTCCATGTATTCAACTTTTGTAGTTAAGAGTGAAACTACAACCCATCTCTTTCTCATCCAACTGATAGCTCCTCCAAATAGGTTAAAGACATAACCACTTGTAGATATTCTACAATCAAGATCTCCAACCCAGTCTGTATCAACAAAGCCTTGTACATTTATCACAGTTCTGTCTATTCCATGTCTACCTTGTTAGTAGATTACATAAACTATAGTGCCATAAAAATACTTGAAGACCCTCTTTATAACTATCGAGTGCTCCTTCCCTAGTTTTGACATATATCTACTCAAAACATCTACTAGATGGGAAATGGTTGATCTATTACATACCATTGCATACATAGAACTACCAATAACACTAGCATAGGCAACTCATGACATGTATTCTTCTTCTTGCTGTGTCTTGGGACACTAATCAACAAATAACTTCACACCTATAGGAATAGGGGCCTTGACCAATTTACATTCCTACATATTAAACCTATGCAATATCATCTCAACATATTTTCTCTTATTCAACCAGAGTTTCCTATTAGCATGATTTTTTTTTAATCTCCATCCCCATAATGAAGTTAGAAGCACATAGATATTTCATGTCGAATTTGGAGGATAGTTTTAATTTCACCCCCTTGATGAGATTCATGTTGTTTCCTATCAAAAACATTTCATCAAAATATAACACCATATTAATGAACTGGTGACCATCCTGTTTGGAATATACACGATGATCAACTTTACTTCCTACAAAATCCAGTCCAAGGATGTATGTGTCAAAATTTTGGTACCACATCCTAGGCGATTGCTTTATACCGTAAAAGGTGTATGTGTCTAAATTTTGGTACCACATCCTAGGTGATTTCTTTAGACCATAAAAAGACTTCTTTAACTTACAAATCAACTATTTCCTTCCCTTCACTCTAAAACCTTCTTTTTTTAATATATATTTCTTCTTCAAGATCCCTTGTAGAAATGTTGTCTTCACATCCATCTATTGTACTTCAAGATCAAAAGTAGTTGAAGTAGATAAAATAAATATGATAGAAGTTAATTTAGAAATAGGAGAAAAAATTTCACCAAAATGAATTCCCTCTATCTGGGAATATCCCTTTTCTTCTAAGAAGATTTTGTACTTCTCCACTTTACCTTTTGCATTTAAATTCTTATTAAACAACCATTTGTTACCAACAAATTTTCTTCCAGGTGGCAACTCAACTAGATCCCAAGATTCATTTTTATTTAGGCATCCATTTCTTCAACCATGGCCTTCTTGCAAAGTTTACTATCCTTTGAATCAATTGCTTCCTTAATAGCTCTAGGATCATTGTTAGTAATAGATAAAGAAAATTAAGAACAAAAATCAAGTGGGGAATACCTTTCTATTCTCCTTCTTTCCCGAGATGATCTCTTCAAAACTGGAGCATGAGGTTCTCCTTATTCTGATTCATTGTTGGGCACAGCCCAAGTGGGACAGTTTTGATGGCGCGGTCCAAGCGAAAGGACAGTTTTTATGGCAAAAGTACAAGTTAGGTGAGACCTAACGTCAACTAGTTTTGGGAGAAAAAACTCTGCAATTCCCGGGAGCAGGGTGTGGAATGCAGCGAAGTGACATATAGGGATTTGTTCCCTTAGTAAATGCAAAGTACTAAGGATCAACGAAGTAGTTGGAGCAGTTAAGGAAGAAGCAGCGGACTGTCAGCTACAGGAATGAAGAAGTAAAGAGACAGGATGGTGTAAAGGATGCACCATGTCAGTGTCAGAGCCGCGCGGTCATCCTACGACTGTCAGAGAAGCGTCAGAGCCTGAAGAAGCAGTGCAAAGGACAACAGAGCTCCAATGAAGTAAAGGAAAAGCATGGTCAGTAGGAGAACCGTGTCATTTTGGGTTTAAGGGTACTATGGGGTTTCGGCCCATAGTTATTGTAAATATGTGACCTTCAGGCTAAGTATATAAAAGGGGAAATTTTGCATAAGGAAGGGTTATATTTTGATAGATCTTGTTAGGAGAGAATAGATATTGAAGAACTCATTGTAAGATCTGTGCTAAGAGATCTCTAAGAGAGAAAGGCTCTGCAACTGCGTGCACAGAGACCTACTGTAGAGAAGAGTTTGCAATTGTGTGTGCAGACTAGAACTGTTAACCCTTCCAAGAAATAAACAACAGTTCTCGTGGATGTATCTCCCATCTAGGAAGTGAACCACGTAAATATACGTGTTGTGAGATTGTTGTAATGTCCCCATTCAAATAATTGCATAGCAGACAATCCCATCAATCCTACCAAGTTCCCTAGGTTGAATGGGTACATTTGGAATTGTAATAAGGGATCAAATGAATAATGTTTATACATTATGATAGTTCAAGTATTTAATAAATAAGTTTAATAAATAAATCCAAGAGAAATTATAGGTGGCAAATGGTTTTGAATACATATGGGGGATGTGGGGCCCACACTAGCTTGGTTTCTCACTACCACATGGCACATCTCTCTTGCCATTTCGAATCCATGGGAAGGAAATCATTATGGAGTGAGTTGGTAATTCATACACATGGCATTGAGCATCTTAGGTCGAAATGGGATGGAATGCTAACCTCCATGGAAGAGGAAGAGTCAAATTGGAAGCTTGTGGACACTTGGGCTAGATTCCCTAGCTCTATGACAACAATGATGAAGCATCTATGACATTTATGACAAAATTCAGATATGATTTCTGACATCTGACCATTATTACATGTCAGCCCCAAAATAGGCTCAAGGAAGGCGCTCATGGGTGTTGGAGAAGACCAAGAGACCCCTACTCGAATTGGGAGGAGATGGAAGGTTGGGAATGAGGAGACAAATGGCAAATGTGGAATATTTCCTATGTGGAGATATCTAGAAGCTAATGGGAGGAATTCGAACCATAGGAGGCTAATTTTGGTTATAAAATGTAGAAATCAAGTATGAGAATGGATTTTGATCATTTTAAAAAAATTGCATTTGTGAAGAGAGAGCTAGTGGATGACTAGTTTCTTGCCTTAGCCAATTTCGAGGGTGAAAGATTCCCATTCAAGTTGGTGTTTCGAGAGGCCACTCGGGTCTTTCATGGAGCTTTAATGTATTTTTTATTTGCAGGTATCAGCTGCAGGGGAGCTCGTGGTTTTTTTTAGTGCAGTACTTTCTCTCAACCATTTCCAATTTTGAAGGCATATTCTTGCTCCTAGAGGGAGGGCGTTTTTGGTGAGCTATTGTACTCCTTGGGAGAGCTTATCATGATGTATTTATTATTTTAATAGGCTTAATATAATTTTTTCTTCATCTTCAGAAATTTTCAGGTCGAAATACCAAATGGTTGTATGTAAAAATGATGATTAATGAGCAAACAATGACCATTTCCCCACTACATTGATGCATGCTATTGTAATGCTGATGATTTCAAATGAAAGAATGTTTATATGATATATTTATGATGAATTGAAAGCCATTAATTATTATTACAAGTTTCATGTTCAACACTTAAGCATTTGAAGTCATTTTACTCAGTTTATTTGCATTTGGAAGAGATTTGGTGCCATTTTCCCAAGGGTCGAATTAGTGGTTTTTGTTGCTGTTGGGGAGGAGGTTAGAATAGACATAATAATTTATTAATGGTGCATATGAGACCTTATTAATTTCCCTTAGAAATACCCTACCTCTGTTCTTAATTTCGAATGGGTTTGGAGGCATTTGAGAAGCCAATTTCAGTCATTACCCTGGGGGGATTTGCTTCGCAAATTACTAGTAAAATCACATACTTGGTCCAGAATCTTAAACAAGTTTGCAGAAGTATTTTGGTGGCCATATATCATCCCTTAACATCATATTCAAGTTCAAATATCATTCATATACCTTTACAGAAGATTTGGGAGCATTTGGGTTAATTTGGAGACCTTGACATCAAAACTAGTCAAGGGTCGAAATTGGGGAAAAAGTGGAAAATTGGGCATTTTTATAAAAATTGAAAAAGGGACATTACAAGTGGTATCAGAGCATGTTCTTGGCACCTGATTTTCTTAACAAGAAGTCAAAATAATAAACCACCACCCTTTGAACTAGTATTTGAAGAGGTTTTTGTTGAAGAAGAGGTAGTAGAAGAAGAAGAATATTTTGTTAAAACCATCGGTAGAGAGGAGGATGAAAAATTAAGACATAAGGAGGAACTTGTTGCAGCCTTAAAAACCTGTTTTGATGGACTTTCCATGGGTATGCAAGATATGAGTAGGCAGTTGATGAAAGGATTGGAATTGTTGGGTATCCAACTTGCAAACAAAGGGATGGGAGATAACAGTGGTTCACACTCAGGAGAAAAGAAGAACATGGATAAGCATATTTTTTCAAGTACATGACCTCATAATCAACCTGATGAATTTCAAATCACACAAAGGCATATTGCACCTAAATTCTTCATACCCAAAGAAGAGCCTGATATTTAGGGGGATTACAGTAAACTAGCAAACGAATGGAATGAGTTGAGTGAAGAATGTAAAAGAGGTCTACCATTTAGTCAAAACATTGATGTTGTATATAAAATGAAAAGGAAGGAAGACAATAGGAGTACATTCCAAAACAAAGAATTAAATGGTGTTATTAGTAAAATGGCAGTTCCTACTTTTGATGGTTCCTCTAAAAAATTTGCTAATACTAGGGTGCAAAAATTGGATGTGTATTTTCAGTTGAATCTTATGTTGGAAGAGGATGCATTAAAAATGGCTATTTTTTCACTTGGAATGAGATGCTAATGAATGGTGGTTCCATGGCCTAAAAAAATTAGGTCATGATCAAGTTAAAACATATGGAGAATTTTGTAACGTACCCTCCTGTGGTCCCAATGCAAGGAAGGGAACATGATGCCAATATTTGGGGCTTTTACATAATCTCAGCGCAATTTGTTAGATTCATACAATTAAAAACAAGAGTGTGCAAATGCAATTCAACAAACATGCACAGCGGAAGTAAACAACATCATCCACACACATTTCATATGCATCAGCATATTAATACAGCCATCAAATTATAACATTTCAGAGGAAAATCACATAGATAGAAAAAAACTTATCTTTATGATGAAATGGTCCCAAGCAACTAGCTATGTCACTGCAACGTTCCACCCGACCATAGGCCAGTTGTGTTCATCGATTCTCTCAACACAAATTCCACCCCTGAGCTGGGCATGATTCTTACAAGGAAAAGGGGACATTCAAGCTCATGCACAGCCCAATTAATCATCTCATCTGAGCCAAGCCAGTCCACAACTGGGTTTATCAGGCTACATCTGAACCCTGGATGCTTGCACTCAAGCTCAAGCCAAAAAAATGGGTTCCCATAACCCATACCCAACATACTTTATCTACACAAAGCAAGCACAATCATTGGGCATGGATACACATGATTAACAATGGGATTTACAAACAAGATGGCCATGGGATTTCCCCAAATCGTTTCCAGCCAAAAATGGATTATGGGATGGGGAAAAACATTCATAGGGAGGAAAACGATTTCTCTCCCAACTATCTAAGCATTCAGCAGCCAGAACGTTCTTTATGGAGCTCCCATTCGATTCCCCTTCTTCCCCACTGGTATACAACACAAAAACGCCCTTCCCAGCTAGGAGAATGAAGGAAAACACGGACAAACATGGATGGAAAATGCCCAGGTAGCTCCAAACTCGTGAGAGAGCAAAATTGATGGATGAGTAATGGCTTGGGGGAGAAATTCATGGCTCTTTTGTTTACCAAGAATCCAAACATGATTTTCCATGAAGGGTGGCCTACCCATACCCGAATTTGGACAGCCATACCTCTCCATTCCCCAAGGCATTAACTACTTCAACCAACTTCTTGGGAGAGTAAATGATTGGGTACAAAAGTCAACATGGGTAGTTGAGCGTTGATGGGTTCTCTCATTGACACTTGGATTGACTTCATTGGCCCAAAGGTTTGAATATTTCCCTCCCAATTCCTTGTAAACATCATGCCCCCATCTCTTGTTGCATTGCATAGCTAGTTGTGGGAATTTATATTAAAATGCATATTTACAAATCCCATGGTTCACTAGCACATGGGTAGCATAATATCCAATACTTGCCTCTTCAAGGTCGAGCATTCACTAGCGAGGCCTTTTCCTTGAGCTCCACACTAGGAATCATACATAATATGCATACAATATTTACATTATATCCCAAAATGTTACTAGGGTCAAAATGGGGATGTGACATTCCCCCACCATTCCCCTCCCCTTGGAATAACACCATCCTCGATGTTCCAATACCTAGGAATACATACACACTTTATACATGTCCAAAATTCACAAAATGTGGAAAGTCTGTCCTACATTTCATTAATTGGAGATGTCAATGTGAGGTTCTTGAACCCCTGCACTTTGCTCCTGCTATCCGTCACTTTTCTTGTTACCCCTTGCTGGACATTCGCGGAGGAGGTGACTTCCTCCACATCCCCAACATTCTATTGGAGGTAACTGCCTTTGTTTTCCTTTGTCAACATTCTTGTTCTCTTCCATCCTTGGGCATTTCTTGATGGGGTGATTGGATGAATGCTTCATCATTGATCCACTTTCCTTTCCCTTACTGATTGCTCCCAAAATACTTTTTACCTCTTTTTGCAGGCGAATAGAGTCCTGCAAAACCTTATGGTTCATCGCATTCTGTTGCTTCTGTATCTTGAGCATATCTCCAAGATTTTCTTGGGTCTTGGCAATTGTTTGGAGAATACTTTCAACCAAGTCCAATAGCCCTTGGTCTGCTGCCATGGTCGATGCGCACAACTTCCCTCACTTGCTTGCTAACACCACTTGCTTGTTTTTGTAATGGCTGCAACCAATTGCGTTCAATTTCTCACCTATGAAATTCATTATTGCCATTCTTTGTTAAGCCAATCATAACATAAACATTAAAATTAGTCAATTAATTTCCCAATTGACATAGAATTTCCATGCTTTATTCATGAGACTTCCACACTTTTCATGCTTTCCCAACATACATATGAACTTATTCATGTTCATCCTTTCACAGGGAATTAGCTTTTTCAGCATTCACAATTTATTCAAGCAAATAAAGACAATCAACTTTCAGTCATGACATGCATTCAACAATTTTATGTTTCTAAGATGCATCAGTCAAAAGGAAAGAGAAGAGTAAGAGTTTCCCCATCTTATTATTGTTCCAATCCGGAGCCACTCCAACACTGTGGTTCTATGCTCCTTAGCCTCTTTCACTTTAATGTGAATGTTTGAATTTCCCTTTCTTGGCGATGACACTTAGTGTCTAAGGTTTGTCTAAGGTCTGTTTAAGGCTTTTCTCCATCAGGGAATCTCCTCCCCATGGTTTCTCTACAGAACCTTTGGCTGCTAAGACCCACACATGTCCACTAGCACCATCTTTCATTACTGCTCACACTGAGCTCTTTCAGACGATCACATGTCCACATGCATGTTGAGATATTGTAACTTCAAAGAATATTATAATTGTAATTTATTATTCCGGAGATGTTTCATTCCTCCGTAAAGATCTTATTGTATATCCAGAGATGTTTATTCCTCCGTCAGAATGTGGTAACTTGGGTTATTAGACTTCCCTAGTGGAGGTTGGCCCTTTATGTGTTATGTGGGTCAAAGGGTTATTAGACCACCCTAGAGGGGTCGGCCCAGTCAGTTGTAGTGGGGTATTTAACCCATTGGTTAAATACGAGCCTACGTGTACTTGTGTAAAAGATGTGTCAAAGTAGTGTATAAATAGAGGAGGTGTGTTCCTCATTTTACACACACACTCACTCACTTGAGGATAGCGCACTTGTGGAGGAGAGGTATGCTATTGTGGAGGAGTAGATCATGTCTCAGGGTTTCATCTTTGTATATTTCTGGTCATCTATATTGAGGAAGCTTTGCTGGGTTTTCTACCCCATGAGGGTTTCCCAGGATAAATCTCTGTCTCTTGTGTTTATGCTGTGCTTGTTGTTTCTTCAGTGATCCTGTATATGCTATTATTGTGAAATGGAATGTAATGCTGCTATTTTCTGTCTTAGCATATTGAATTTTAACATGGTATCAGAGCCAGCCTGAAGGAAGACAAGGTATGGCACTAACGACACTTGCTTTACTTACGACAATTTGAAGGCTAGGGTTTTATATAGCAAAAACCAGTCATCGTAGCACTTTCGCTATAAATCCGTTTTGGCGAATTTTTCGGATCTGAAATTGTTACAGGACGAAGATTAAATCTCCAGGTACCTTGTGTCCAAAGGAAAACCTCTAATTCGTTGTACTTTGTGATTTATGATCTGTACAATATAGGGTTTCTGCCTCTTCCAGATCTGAGTCAAAATCAGGTGACCTTGGGAAAAAGGTCATATCTTGGGCTAGGAAGCTCCAACTGAAATTTCGTAAAAAGTGACAGGTATTACACAGTCTGTACTATCTCAGAAAACTTTTTCAGAGGCCGAAGTTGAACCAGTGACACGTGGCACTCCGTACAAGTGCGCTCTCCTGTATTATCCCATAAACAGGTCACGTTGCGACATTTGGCATAACTCTCTCTCAGAGAGTCCAATTGAGGTCAGACCTGTCAGTATGGAAAGGTAACAGGACTAGATATCTCAGGAAACGTTTTTAGAGGCCGAAGTTAAAACAGTGACACGTGGCACGCCGTACAAGTTCGCTCTCATGTTTTATCCCAAAACAGGTCACGTTGCAACATTTGGCATAACTCTCTCTCAGAGAATCCAATTGAGGTCAGACCTGTCAGGATGGAAAGATAACAGGTCAGGCTATCTCAGGAAACCTTTTCAGACCCTGTGGATCAAAAATTTCGGAGTTACACCAAAAACAACCAGGTACATATTTCTGTCAAAACAGAATTATTTTTTGGTACCTTCATTCATGGCTTCCGGAATTTAGGGCTTTGGAGAAAGTTGGAATTTTTGTAATCGGAGACCACGGATGAATGCTACTCATCAAAATAGAAATTTAGAGACCAAGATCAGAATTTTTGGTTGGGCAGAAGGCCGGGTTTGATTAGACCTTAGTTCGGGACTTTGATCAGAAAAGTGGAAAATTAGGGCTTCTGTAAAAAATGGGAATTTTTGAAATCTGTGACCATGGCTGGAAGCTCCTCAGAAAAATAGAAGCTTAGAGCTTTGGATCAAACATTTTGATTGGGCAGAAGAGTGGGATTCATCAAACCCCAGTTCAGGGTCACGTCCAGTGAATCCGAAAGTTTCAAAGGCAAAATTGAGGAGTGAAACTTTGCAGTTTTCAAATTCTAAATATATCAGTTTGATCAGCTCATCAAGGCACATATTTCCATCCATTCAGAAGTGTGAAAGTCAAAGATTGAATTTTTAGGGTTTCGCTAGCAAACACTAATCAATCTCCAGATCAAGTTTTAGGGGGAGTTTAGGCTAAGACCTTACATAAGAAGACTACAAAAAGTCTCGACAGGTACGACTTAAGGAGGTTCAGGTATGCCTTGAAATCTGATTCTTGATTAAGTTCATAATGTGTTTGTCTTCATGTTAGTTATTAGTACAATCTTGATTAATGTTATTAATTGTCTTATCACCCTAGTAACAATATGAATGCATGTGAATGATTTGATTAGGGCTATATGATTGTACTTATGCATTATGGTGTTGTGTGAGGTTGATGTTGTCTGCTAACAAGACACAGGTACATTACAAAAGACAAATCAAGTTCCATGACCATGACAACATGAAGACAAAGACTCACGAGGTATGTATGACTTTGTTATATTATGTTTAACCTACGAGACATGCAGGTTCTAGCTCAAGATCTCTAAATCATTGAAGAGATTGTTTAGGTATGTTGTACATAACTAAGCAGGTATACTAATCCAGGTATGTTTTTCTATGTCATGTTAGAATCTTACCTTATATAAGTATACTTGTTATGATTGGTTATACTTATTCATAAAGCGAGTAATCAAGGGTTTATGAACATTATGTCTTTTATATTGATTAATGATATGCACAAGTAAAAGAAGACTTCCCTGAATTATTGAATACTAATGTTTAATATCTATGATCATGACTATACATATTCAAGATGATTTATAATTAGAATGTTTTGAGAATATACTAATGAATGTATGTTTGTGTATGAGATAATGAGGATGACACTAGTGCACACTTGAGCATGCACAGTAGTACAGAATAAATAGAAGTTCAAAAGCCATATAGAAGATCAAGCGGGAGGCAACCACACAAACATAAAAGATAAGTACTTGAGTTGTTATTTGAAATAGTAAATGATATTGCTTGTATTCATATTTGTATTCCTAGAATATATTATGCTGAGTGTAAACATTCATAGAGCATTGAATAGTGTACTACTAATATGCATATGATTGGTAAGTTGGACAAACATTCCATTGTTGCTTGTCTAGAATGAAACCTCTTTGCTGACATGCTGAGAGCTGTGCACACTCTCAATAGCATGTTCTGGTAGAGATGGAAGGCATCTAGATAGCCACTGTATGCATACAAGATATGGGAAAGTGTTGTACCAAAGTATTGGTCAAAATAGTTGCATAACTATGTAAATGATATATGTATGCATAATAGGTTATCATGATTACATGATTATGAAGTATTACTAATCATGTACTTAACTTGTTTTGTAGGAAAGATCATGAAGAATGATGAACACCGAACAAGTGATGGATGTTCAACAAGAAGATTTACAAATCAAACAAAATATAGAAGGCTCATGGCTAGAAGATTCTCTTAGAAAGAGGAAAGAGAACCTTAACAAGATGTTTTGCTCCAAGGGACTAGATAAGACCATTCCCTTAATAATGTAATCAGGTTCTGCATGGGTTCCCAAGATCGGTAGTCAATTGATGAGCTTAATGATCATCATGGGTGATGTGGAATGCAAGAAGGAACTCACCACAGAGTTCAAATGATTTTGAGGCTCATATTAGTAGACCCATTTGACGAGAGATGGCACAGATAGATATGCAGAAGATCACTCAATGCTGAGTGTGAATAATGGACAATTGACAGCTTCATGACAAAGCTTGGGATTTACCAGAAGTAAAGTTGTCCCTAACCTTTACCTTAAGGTTGTGGATGATGAACCTAACATACCATTATTGCATGACGATGATCTCTTTCTGACAAGGAATGAGAAACAGGTCATGAAAATGGCTGCAGAAATGAAAATGAAAGATCTCGGATTAATGCACTACTTCTTAGGTCTAGAAGTATGGCAAGATCCAAAAGGAATCTTTTAAATCAAGGTAAGTATGCTGTGAAGTTTCTAAAAAGATTTGATATGTTGGAGTATAAAGCCATGGCCACTCCCATGGACTCCAACTTGAAGTTATTAGTTAATGACTCATCGTATTTAGTGGACCTAACCCTTTATAGACAAATTATTGAGTCATTGATGTGTCTAAACGAATACTAGGTTAGATATATGCCTTGCTGCAATTACCCTAAGTCAGTATCTAGTAGAATCTAGAAAGGTTCACTTAATAACTACAAAGCATGTAATGAGGAACCTAAAAGGTACAATGGATTTTGGTCCATTTTATCTTGGAGGTCATGAAATCCGTTTACATGGTTACTCAGATTCTGATTGGGCAGGAAGTGCCTCAGACAGAAAGAGTACATCAGGTGGATGTTATAGTCTTGAATCTGCCATGATCTCATGGTTCAGCAAGAAACAATCTAGTGTGGCTCTCAGTACTGCTGAAGCAGAACATATGGCTGTCTGCTCTGCCAGCTGTGAAGCAGTATGGCTTCAGAAGCTTTGGAGTGTTTGACTTAGAAATGGATCCCACTGTGATTATGTGACTGAAAATCTTGTGTTCCACGATAAGTCAAAACACATAGAGATCCGGTACTTCTATATACGAGATATGGTGCAAAGAGGAGCTATCAAGCTTGTATATATAAGCACTAAGGATCAGATTGTTGATATCTTGACTAAACCTCTGTCTTGAGTAAAGTTCGAACACTTCCGAGACAAGCTTGGTATAGGACCCTCCTCGAAAGGGGGAGTAGCACAGTATCCGATAACAAGTCTATCTCATCAATGATGAGGTTACCTATTTACTGCACTTAGCTACCTAGAATTATTTAGATTTAGGACTCTTATATTCTTTCTTTTGATAATAGATATATACATTCTTTTGATATTAGTTTCTGATGATAGATGTATACATTCTTTTGATATTAGTTTCTGATGATAGATGTATACATTCTTTTGATATTAGTTTCTGATGATAGATGTATACATGCTTTTGATATTAGTTTCTGATGATAGATGTATACATTCTTTTGATATTAGTTTCTGATGATAGATGTATACATGCTTTTGATATTAGTTTCTGATGATAGATGTATACATTCTTTTGATGTTAGTTTCTGATGATAGATGTATACATGCTTTTGATGATAGTTTCTGATGATAGATGTATACATGCTTTTGATGTTAGTTTTTGATGATGATGATACATGTTGTGGTTATACATGTTTTGATGATGATGATACATGTTGTGGTTATACATGTTTTGATGATGATGATACATGTTGTGGTTATACATGTTTTGATGATGGTGATACATGATTGTGATTATACATGTTTTGATGACGATGATACATGTTGTGGTTATACATGTTTTGATGATGATGATACATGTTGTGGTTATACATGTTTTGATGATGGTGATACATGTTTTGATGATGTTGATACATGTTGTGATTATACATGTTTTGATGATGATGATACATGTTGTGGTTATACATGTTTTGATGATGGTGATACATGATTGTGATTATACATGTTTTGATGATGATGATACATGTTGTGGTTATACATGTTTTGATGATGATGATACATGTTGTGGTTATACATGTTTTGATGATGGTGATACATGTTGTGATTATACATGTTTTGATGATGATGATACATGTTGTGATTATACATGTTTTGATGATAAGGATACATGTTCTGTTATACATGTTGTGAAGGGATTGCATCATTCCTGGACTTCAGTCCTAAAGAAGAGCCGTAGACGTATGTCTTCGAGAATGAAGTTCTTGGTGAACATGTGAAGGGATTGGATCATTCCTGGACTTCAGTCCTAAAGAAGAGCCGTAGACGTATGTCTTCGAGAATGAAGTTCTTGGTGAACATGTGAAGGGATTGGATCATTCCTGGACTTCAGTCCTAAAGAAGAGTCGTAGACGTATGTCTTCGATAATGAAGTTCTTGATGAACATGTGAAGGGATTGGATCATTCCTGGACTTCAGCCCTAAAGAAGAGCCGTAGACGTATGTCTTCGATAATGAAGTTCTTGATGAACATGTGAAGGGATTGGATCATTCCTGGACTTCAGTCCGAAAGAAGAGCCGTAGACGTATGTCTTCGAGAACGAAAGTCCTAAAAGACGGTGGAGGATTAATTCATCCTTGGACATGGTCCTAAAAGACGGTGGAGGATTAAGTCATCCTTGGACGTGGTCCTAAAAGACGGTGGAGGATTAATTCATCCTTGGACATGGTCCTAAAAGACGGTGGAGGATTAAGTCATCCTTGGACGTGGTCCTAAAAGACGGTGGAGGATTAAGTCATCCTTGGACATGGTCCTAAAATACGGTGAAGGATTAAGTCATCCTTGGACGTGGTCCTAAAAGACGGTGGAGGATTAATTCATCCTTGGACGTGGTCCTAAAAGACGGTGGAGGATTAATTCATCCTTGGACGTGGTCCTAAAAGACGGTGGAGGATTAAGTCATCCTTGGACATGGTCCTAAAAGATGGTGGAGGATTAAGTCATCCTTGGACATGGTCCTAAAAGACGGTGGAGGATTAATTCATCCTTGGACATGGTCCTAAAAGACGGTGGAGGATTAATTCATCCTTGGACGTGGTCCTAAAAGATGGTGGAGGATTAAGTCATCCTTGGACATGGTCCTAAAAGACGGTGGAGGATTAAGTCATCCTTGGACGTGGTCCTAAAAGACGGTGGAGGATTAAGTCATCCTTGGACGTGGTCCTAAAAGACGGTGGAGGATTAAGTCATCCTTGGACGTGGTCCTAAAAGTACGGTGTAGGATTAAGTCATCCTTGGACGTGGTCCTAAATGTACGGTAAGGATTGGATCATCCTTGGACTTTGGTCCTGTAAACTGAGCCGTAGACGTGAGGTCTCCGAGAACATGATAGGACTGGATCGTCCCTGGACTTCGGTTCAAAATGTACATGACTGGTTTACATCATCCTTTGATGATGCTGATGATCGTGGGATGACGATGCTGATGACGATGCTGATGATCGTGTGATGACGATGCTGATGATCGTGCGATGACGATGCGGATGATCATGTGATGACGATGTTGATCGTGATACTGATGATCGTGCGATGACGATGTTGATCGTGATGCTGATGATCGTATGATGACGATGCTGATGATCGTATGATGACGATGCTGTTGATCGTGTGTTGACGATGCTGATGATTGAGTACTATCAACTCTGATGATGTTGATGTTCCAGTATTAAAGATGTTCCAGTATTAAAGATGTTCCAGTAACTGGTTGAGTTACTGATGATGTTGAGAAAGATTCCAATGATTTATAGATGTATCATGTATGATGTCGATGGCTCCTTGCTCGTGCAGATGCTGTTATAACATCCTTCTCATTAAGGGGGAGTGTTGAGATATTGTAACTTCAAAGAATATTATAATTGTACTTTATTATTCCGGAGATGTTTCATTCCTCCGTAAAGATCTTATTGTATATCCGGAGATGTTTATTCCTCCGTCAGAATGTGGTAACTTGGGTTATTAGACTTCCCTAGTGGAGGTCGGCCCTTTATGTGTTATGTGGGTCAAAGGGTTATTAGACCACCCTAGAGGGGTCAGCCCAGTCAGTTGTAGTGGGGTATTTAACCCATTGGTTAAATACGAGCCTACGTGTACTTGTGTAAAAGATGTGTCAGAGTAGTGTATAAATAGAGGAGGTGTGTTCCTCATTTTACACACACACTCACTCACTTGAGGATAGCGCACTTGTGGAGGAGAGGTCTTCTATTGTGGAGGAGGAGATCATGTCTCAGGGTTTCATCTTTGTATATTGCTGGTCATCTATATTGAGGAAGCTTTGCTGGGTTTTCTACCCCATGAGGGTTTCCCAGGATAAATCTCTGTCTCTTGTGTTTATGTTGTGCTTGTTGTTTCTTCAGTGATCATGTATATGCTATTATTGTGAAATGGAATGTAATGCTGCTATTTTCTGTCTTAGCATATTGAATTTTAACAATGCATCCCTATGATGCCTTCATAGTCCTTGCTTCCAACAATACCTACACTCAAACATTGAATCAATTCACATGTTCAGTTTATTCTCATAGGGTTTATTTCTAAACAAGAGTTTAAGAAATCATAAACATTTCATATACACATGTATATTCATAAGCAAGAAGCTGCAAGATAACCAAATACTTATCTGTATTGGGTGTCTTCACTTTATTCCACAGGCTCCTTCTTTGCTTTACAAGCATTGGATTTCCCGTGGATACAATAACGAATGTTGGGCTAGCATGCAGGATACTCCACAATCATTCGAATGTCAATGCCAGGCCAATACGTCGACTGGGTTTTATCAATTAATTAAGGAGTGTTTGGCCAGCATGCTGGCTTCTCCACAACATCAAGTGGTTAATGCTCCCACCAACTATTCTCTGAATTTATCGAGCATCAGTTACTCTCTGGATTTACCAGGAATTTATAGTGCACAACCAATTACTCTCTGGTTTTACCAAGAATTTTATAGTGCCCGACCAGTTACTCTCTAGTTCTATAAAGAATTTTATAGTTCTTTCAGAGTCCTTGCTTTCCTGTGTTGACCAAGGTTTCCAACAAAGAAACAATAGTGTATAATCTTAGCTGTTAGAAGACTTATACCTGAAATATTCATTATTCCAAACAGGAAATAAATGAAAATGAGTACTTATCTATATTGTGCGTTTCCTTTCTGGTCCACAAGATCATGTTTTGCTTTGCAAGCCTTGGGATCTCCTATGGACTTTGATGTTTGGCCAGCACACATGTTGTTCAACAACATCAAATAGTTAATGCCCAACCAGTACACCTTCACGCCGACTGGATTTACCAAGCATTTGTGGTGCCCAACTAGTCCCATACCTGGTTGGCCCTGTCCATTGTCGAGCCAGCACATCTGTCTGGGTCATCAGCCAATGGAAGGAAACTACACCACTGACCATTATAGGTCAAGTCTCTACCACTCTGCCTTAGGATTGCATCAACCTTTCACACGTGTCACAACCCTTCATGTGCATAACAATTCTTCATCCACATAAGGATGGCACTCCTTCTCCGGTGCAAACCAGCGGTTCCCTTTAGGAACTCTATAGGTGACTTTCTTGACTATAGGCCAACATGGCCCCACAATACCCACAACATCCAAGCAAATAATTCCAAACCAGTGCATCGACTGGTTTTATTAGGCATGCAACAACCCTTCAGCAATACCTCCACAACAACCATTCATTATGCTTTTTCTGTGTGCAGCACCAAATTGCATCTATTTTAACTGAAAACACAAGATGGATAAGTAAACTCATCAGTATTGTTGCTCTAAAATTGAAGCATAATTCATAAAATTCACTATCAAGTATTGAAATACCAGGAATGCGTCCATTCCCTTAGGGTGTAGTCAATATTGACAACCCTATCATAACCCAGCACCAGAACGGTGTGCACTCCCTTTCGGATGTGAGACATGTAGGCCCTAATCATACCCAAGCAGTCTGGAATAATAATGGAATAATAAAACATGCTCTGCATATTAAATATAATAACTAGACATGTATATTCTGAGTTAGGGTTACATAATACTTATCCCTTTTCAGATGTATCTTTCCTTCATTTGCGAAGAATGGGGGCTCCCTTCTCTGAGTCAACAGTACTTCAGTTTTCCACCCCAATATTTTCACATTCCATGACCCACACATGCCTTCTTGGCATAATTTCACCATCTCACTCACATGGCTTTCCAACATGCAGTGCAGCTAGGATATTAACAAAACTTACTATGGCATTTCACCCGAAACCCATTTCCAAAGGATGGGGTCCTTCCCATCTAGTTTGGCTTCTGCAGGCCATCACACATGGTCTTCCTGCAATGTGTCATCCTGGCACACTTATCAAATAGCCAAACAATCAGCAACATCTAACAATAACTTCAAATCTGATTGTTTCATAACCAATCAATGTCATTAATAATTAAATTCAATATGAATTTGCAATTCTGTCTACTACATAAATTGATTTGCTTAGCAACGAGGCTATCATCATATTGTTTGTCTCTCGTAGGTGGAATTACTCTATCCATTATGGTTTCATCTTTGCTACCATACATGAACATCCACCTACAACATGTTTTCCTGACACAATTTTATATAAGCCAAACAGTCATTAGCAATTATAAGTAAATTCTCAAATCTGAAATCTACAAATCTGTTTTCCTACTGAATTTAGATTTGCAACCATGAGATTATTCTCATAAACTTAAATCAGACAATTTTCATATTTATTTCATGCATAACTTACAACCATGAGAACCTTCTCATCACCTTTGGCTTCTGCACATGGTAGATCCCGGTCTTTACTATGGACTTATCCTCATTGCCATACGCAATACTTTTCTACCTGAAAACTGAAACTTCAATCAACCAAACACATTGTGAGTATCTATGCATATAATCCTTTCATTGCCACAACAATCACTGAAGTGATCTCAGAATTATAACACTCAATAATTCAAACACCTTCAGCTGTTAACATTTGAAATGCAATGAAATATATACATTTCTATATATGCATCATTATCACAATAAAATTGCACAACACAATCACACTATCCATGCAATTTAAAGAAACTGTAAATACTCATTACTTCACATTCCATGCAACTTTATCCTTCCAACAGAGTGCTCTGGTATCCCATCACATGTCTACCTTCTTCATGCAGTATTTCTCCTGCATTCATAGCAGCTCATGAAATGGTCTTAGGATTAACAATAGTCCACCATTTCATCTATTATCTAATTGCAATGAAACATACATAACACAACCGTACATTTGCATAATGCATCACAACCTGTGCACCCATACTCATGCATGCACATCTATGATGTTTACACAAAATTTTCTAGTGCATTCACCCAATGCATATCCCCAAGATTTACCAAATATTTCAAGGCATATCCGCTCAATGTCATTGATTTGTGCATACTATACTATCATGTCATGCATTCCAAAAACATTATGGCCTAACTAGGGCTATCTTATATAGCATGCACTACCACAACAGGACCATAAGTCATCACTTGCTTTGGTTGCTAAACTCACAACCAGCATACACAAATCGTATGATATAATTTCATATGAATGCATTGAGGTTTCTAAGAAACTATAGGGTGTAAGGCTCCTTGCCTTCACTTACCCACACCTGACCATACTTGGTAGGATTATATTCACATTCAGGCACTCAATACCATATGCAAACCAATAATCATAGTTTAAACATAGTGGAAGGTATCTTACCAAATCTCCCTTCAACATTCATGCAATTAAGCATAAATAACCATTACCTGCATGGCTGTCATTAACATCGCTTGATGTTACCTTATCAGTTGGCCTCTTACCAAGGCTTCACAGTACTTTTTCCAACCTCGTGATCGTAGATTTGTTGCCCCAACCTTTCTTCATAAGGTTGTTGGTCATATGCAACAACATCATCCACATCCTTAGCCATGCTTTGGTTTTCTTTGGTCCTACAACCAATGCGAACACAACTAATTATTAGCAACCACCATAATGATCTTAGGTGGCTCATTTCATATGTAAAACCTCATTATTTTACCAATATGCAGTATCATATACATGTACAAACATTTTCACATGCACTGTGAAATGTCTGTTAGTATTCCAACGAGTACATATTCACTTCATCTATCTATCCTCTTGCATTTTCAATCATGCTTCTATGGTCTGATTCGTATAATCATTATCAACAGTATTACTGGTGATCAACCATAGGCAATACCATTAATGGGATATTGCATGTGTAACCTCACTACCTTTACCCATGTGCTACATCATGCTCATGCATAAGCAATCCACATGCACCATGCAATGATTCTTTAATCATTCCCACTAATTCATATGCATTACTCTCTTGCATTTCCAACATCCCTATGCCATAATTTTGAGTATAGAAAACTCAGGAAATATAAATACAATAGAAAGAGAGGAGTCAAGGAATTCTCCCTCTCCAATTCCTCATTGTAGCATGGAATTTCCTCTTCCACATCATAGCTGATCCAATTCCATGGGCTCTCTACCATGCACACAAGCAATCATTAGCTATGATCTTCTAATGAATTAGCAATTCAATATATATACATACGTGTATAACATTCATTCTTGCTATTTTTCAAACATGCAATTCTTATGCTATAAACATAAATAGTTTAATGTGAGGAATTTCCCTCTTATCAACATTGCCTTGCTGCTCCCATTGCTCTTTCGCAATGCATATTATAGCCAATTACTCTTAATAAGGCTTCCACAACCTTCTATGCAATTCCTGCTTCTCATCCCAAGCATAAAGAATGCATTTAACACTTTCAACGACTGTCTTTGGGGGACGACGAGAGTCAAGGGGGTTTTCCCCCTTGTGGCGCACAAGTCCCATAGAAATATTTCCATTTTCGGCACTTGAAAATCACATTGAAAAGCTGCAGAAATCCTTTGTTTCAGCGGACTTCGCCATTCTCTTCCGACCCGTTGCGGGGAAACTCGTCGAGTTCTAGCGATCGACGAACTCAAAGTTTCCGGCCGATACGTTGCGGAGCAACTCACCGAGTTCTTCCGGTCGGCGAACTCAAAGTTTTCAGTTGATACGTTGCAGAGAAACTCACCGAGTTCTTCTAGTCGATGAACTCGTCTATCTTTTCCGACCTGTTGCGGAGCAACTCGCCGAGTTATGCCACCGTTTCGGACCAACTTGCCGAGTTCTGCCATCGTTTCGGACCAACTCGCCGAGTTCTACCGCTGTTTTGGACCAACTCACCGAGTTCTGCCGCCGTTTCGGACCAACTTGCCGAGTTCTACCACCATTTCGGACTAACTCGTCGAGTTCTGCCACCGGAACACTTAGAAAAATTTTGAATTTTTTTTTCTTCCTTTCCCCGGGCACTTCCGCAACTTCGTCGGTGCAACTCAGCCAAATTCATCGACCGTTTCGGCTCCACTCAGTGAGTTTCGCTGAAACGTATTGGCTCAACTCCACGAGACTCGCCGAAACGCGTCGGCACAACCAAACAAAAACACTTAGAAATTTTTTGAAATTTTGAAATTTTCTTAAGGATCACTGTTGAGCAGGAGGAATACTTACCTCTGCAACTGTGATAGGTATCCCATGAAGGCTCAATGATGCAACCTTCGCTTTGATACCATTTTTAAACATACCCTCCTGTGGTCCCAATGCAAGGAAGGGAACATGATGTCAATCTATGGTACTTTTACATAATCTCAGCCCAATTCGTTAGATTCATACAATTAAAAACAAGAGTGTGCAGATGCAATTCAACAAACATGCACAGCGGAGGTAAACAACATCATCCACACACATTTCATATGCATTCAGCATATTAATACAGCCATCAAATTATAACATTTCAGAGGAAAATCACATAGATAGAAAAACACTTATCTTTATGATGAAATGGTCCCAAGCAACTAGCTATGTCATTGCAACATTCCACCCAACCATAGGCCAGTTGTGTTAATCGATTATCTCAACACAACTGCCACCCCCGAGATGGGCATGATTCTTACAAGGAAAATGGGACATTCAAGCTCATGCACAGCCCAATTAATCATCTCATCTGAGCCAAGCCAGTCCACAGCTGGGTTTATGAGGCTATATCTGAACCCCGGATGCTTCCACTCAAGCTCAAGCCAAAACAATGGGTTCCCATAACCCATACCCAACATACTCTATCTACACACAGCAAGCACAAGCATTGGGCATGGATACACATGATTAACAATGGGATTTACAAATAGGATGGCCATGGGATTTCCCCAAATCGTTTCCAGCCAAAAACGGATTATGGGATGGGGAAAAACATTCATAGGGAGGAAAATGATTTCTCCCCTAACTATCTAAGTATTCAACAGCCATAATGGTCTTTATGGAGCTCCCATTCGATTCCCCTTCTTCCCCACTGGTATACAACACAAAAACGCCCTTCCTAGCTAGGAGAATGAAGGAAAACACAGACAAACATGGCTGGAAAACGCCCAGGTAACTCCAAACTCGCGAGAGAGAAAAACTGATGGATGAATAATGGCTTGGGGGAGAAATTCATGGCTCTTTTCTTGCCCAAGAAGCCAAACATGATTTTCCATGAAGGGTGGCCTGCCCATACCCGAATTTGGACAGCCATACCTCTCCATTCCCCAAGGCATTAACTACTTCAACCAACTTCTTGGGAGAGTAAATGATTGGGTACAAAAGTCAACATGGGTAGTTGAGCGTTGATGGGTTCTCTCATTGACACTTGGCTTGACTTGATTGGACCAAAGGTTTGAATATTTCCCTCCCAATTCCTTGTAAACATCATGCCCCCATCCCTTGTTGCATTGCATATCTAGTTGTGGCATTTATATTAAAATGCATATTTACAATTCCCATGGTTCACTAGCACATGGGTAGCATAATATCCAATACTTTCCTCTTCAAGGTCGAGCATTCACTAGCGGGGCCTTGTCCTTGAGCTCCACGCTAAGAATCATACATAATATGCATACAATATTTACATTATATCCCAAAATGTCACAAGGGTCAAAATGGGGACGTGACAAATTTGTTGACAGGGTACTAGAGAGATTTGAACAAAAAGATCCAGAATTGTCTTTCAAAGAACTAGCTCAATTGAAGCAAAATGGGACCCCTACTGAATATATGTTGGACTTTCAAAAATTATCAGTCAAGGTGGATGATGTATCTATGGGAAGCTTGGTATTGCTGTTCACTGAAGGTTTGGCTAAACCCTTAAAAGGTTTGGTTAAATCCCACAAGCCAACTACATTAAAAGATGCAATGAGCTTGAATAGGGATCTCCAAAATGTGCTTCCTAGAACGAGATTTCCTCCCAAGCCCAACTACAAATTTGAAAAGAAACCTTGGCAAAGGGATGCATATGATAAGAAACCTTGGCAAAAATATTCATTTGAAAGGAATAAAAAACAAGGACTAAACAGGGATGAACTTCGAAAAAAGAAATTGTGCTTCACATGCTTTCAACCATGGACACCGGGGCACAAATGTACTAAAGGAAAGGCTCAATACATAAAAGTATTTTATGATAATGAGGGGTATGATGGGGGCATGGATGAAGATGGACATATTTAAGATCAAGAGGAGGCATATGAGACAACAGTAGAAGAAGAAAGACAAGAAGAAAATCAACATTCACCGGACAAAGCAAAAATGGCAGTACCTCGCTATCATACTATCTGATGCAAAGGTGTGGTACTAGGACAAAGAACTTCAGTTTTGGTAGATGGATGAGCCACCCATAACTTCATTGATGCAGATATGGTGGAGAAAATAAAGATACCTATTGAACCATTTGATGGTTTCACAGTTGTCATTGTAGGTCATAACACAATGCAATGCAAAACATGGATTCCAAAGTTGCAAGTCACTGTAGGTAACTATACTTTTGTTGATAGTTTTTATGTGGTTGATGTTGCTGATACTAATGTGGTTTGGGAGTGCAATGGTTGTATTCAATAGGAGGGCATACAGTAAATTATCAAATTCCTGAAATGAAATTCCAAGATTCAAAAGGAGTACTAAGAGTTGTGAGAGGGCAGCACACTTATCCAAATCAAGTAGTGACTTGCAATAGTATGAGATCTATATTGAGGCATGGGGACATAGAATGGACTACTGAATGTCATATTACATCTCCCAAGCCAAATATAAAGGTTGTTGAACACCGAAAGGAGATATAGAGACTCTTGCAAAAATATGAAAAAGTTTTTAGAGACCTTCCACATGGTAGACCACCAGATAGGGGGGTTGAGCACAACATTGTTTTGGAGGAGGGTACTTCACCCATTCAGATACAACCTTATAGACATCCTAAAAGGTTCAGAGATGAGATTGAGAAATCCATCCAAGAACTCTTAGAGTTGGGACTCATTAGACCAAGCTCTAGCCCTTATGCTTCTTTAGTTGTGCTAGTGAAGAAAAAAGATGGAACATTGAGAATGTGCATAGATTTTAGAGCCTTGAACAAAAAGATTATCAAGAATAGGTATCTTATTCCTAGGATTTATGAGCTCATGTATGAGTTACATGGGGCCAAATACTTCTCCAAAATTGACCTTAGATCAGGATATCATCAAATTCGAATGAAAGATGAAGATGTGCAAAAGACTTCTTTTCGATGTCATTATGGCCACTTTGAATTTCTTGTCATGCCTTTTGGGTTAACTAATGCTCCAGCCACTTTTCAAGAATGCATGAATATTATCTTTTGCAAGAAACTAAGAAGGTTTGTTTTGGTTTTCTTTGATGACATCCTCATTTACAGTAAAACATGGGAAGAGCATTTGCAGCAATTAGAGATTGTGTTAAAAATTTTGCAAGAAGAGTCCTTATTTGCTAAGTTATCAAAATGTGAATTTGGGATGAAAGAACTACTATACCTTGGGCACATTATTGGGCAAGAAGGAGTGAAGGTACACATGGAAAAAATCAGGGCTATCTTAGAATGGCCATCACCAAAAAATATTACCGAATTGAGAGGCTTTATTGTCATATGCACCTATTACAGAAAATTTGTGAAAGGATTCTCCAAGTTGACTTCTCCACTCACTGATTTGACTAAGAAGGATGATTTCAAGTGGGATGAAGAGGCTGAAAAGACCTTCCAAAAAATGAAAGAGGTAATGAGTAGTTGTCCCATACTTGCACTTCCTGATTTTACTAAACCTTTTGTTGTGGAATGTTATGCTTCAGGTGGAGGAATAGGGGTTGTCCTAAAGCAAGGAAAACACCCCATAGCCTTTGAGAGTAGAAAGTTGCAGACTCATGAAAAAATTTACTCCATCTATGATAAAGAAATGCTGTCCATTATGCATGCATTGGCCAAATCCAGACAATACTTGGTGGGCAGCAAGTTTGTGGTGAAAACTGACCACAATAGTCTAAGACACTTTCTCACCCAAAAAAATCTAAATGAAAGGCAACAAAAGTGGGTAAGCAAGATTCAAGCTTATGATTTTGATATTGAATATGTCAAATGAAAGAATAATATAGTAGCAGATGCTTTATCAATAAGACCTTCTTTTTCTCTTATGGACATTGCCAAGGATTGGAAAAACATGCTACTAGTTGAATATGCCAAAGACCAATTTGCTTGTGATTGGTTGGATGGAATCAAAGGGGATGATAACTACAGGATTTTCAATGGGATGATATATTATAAGGGAAGAATTTATTTAGTTCAAAACTCAAAGCTCAAGTACCGAATTTCGCAAGAAGCACATGATTCCCCACTAGCGGGCCATCCAGGGATTTTCAAAACTTATAGACAGTTGAGGCAAAGGTTTTTTTGGAAGGGGATGAAGGAAGATGTTTAGAAATATGTGAATGAACGTAAAGTATGTCAACAAAACAAATCATAACTTACATGTCCAGCTGGATTATTACAACCATTGCCCATTCTGGAGCAAAAATGGGACAGTATCTCCATGGATTTCATCACCGATTTTCCTAAATATTTGGGTAAGGATTGCATATATGTTCTAGTGGATAGGTTAACAAAATTTGCTCATTTATTTGCTATTACCTCATCTTTTAGTGCTACACAAGTGGCTGATATTTTTTTCAAAGAAATCTTCAGATTGCATGGGCTCCCCAAGATCATTGTCAGTGATAGAGATAGTAGATTCATGGGTCCTTTTTGGCAAGAAATTTTTAGATTGGTGTGCACTCAATTGACTCCAAGTACCAGATATCATCCCCAAACTGATGAACAAACAGAGAGAGTGAATCAATGGTTGGAAGGATACCTAAGAAACTATGTGGGAGAGCAGCAAAAAGCATGGGCAAATTGGATACACTTGGGTGAGTTTTGCTACACCACCACTTATCATATGTCAATAGGAATGTCTCCTTTAAAATAATTATATGGTTATGATGCACTTACATTTGCTGAAATCATATTTGGTGATAGTAGAGCCCCAAAGGCTAAAGATTGGGTGGAAGAGAGCCAAGAAATTTTAAGGCTCTTGAAAGACAATTTGCAGGTTGCTCAAAATCATCAGAAACAATATGTTGATAGACATAGGGAAGAAAGGACCTTTCAGGTCAATGATATAGTATATTTAAGGTTTCATCCATATAAACAAACATCTCTCAAAAAGAATGGAGCAGAAAATTAAAACCAAGGTACTATGGGCCATACAAGGTAGTGCGGAAGGTTGGAGAAGTAGCATATGAACTAGAACTTCCAAAAGGGAGTAAAATCAGTAATGTATTTCATGTTTCTTGTCTCAAGAAAGCTCTTGGTAAGCAAATTATCACTTCATAAATACTTCCTCCTTTGGATGATGAAGGTCAGCTCACACTTGTTCCGGAAAATTTTTTGAAGACACGGGAAATGAGGTTGAGGAGTAGAATTATCAAAGAATATTTAGTGCAATGGAAGGACTTACCAAATGAAGATGCCACATGGGAAGAGGAGAATATTTTGCAGCATCCAAATCTGAAATTGATTGAGGACAAGCAATATTGGGTGGGGAGGACTGTAATGTCCCCATTCAAATAATTGCATAGCAGACAATCCCATCAATCCTACCAAGTTCCCTAGGTTGAATGGGTACATTTGGAATTGTAATAAGGGATCAAATGAATGATGTTTATACATTATGATAGTTCAAGTATTTAATAAATAGGTTGAAAAAATAAATCCAAGAGAAATTATAGGTGGCAAATGGTTTTGAAGACATATGGAGGATATGGGGCCCACACTAGCTTGGTTTCTCACTACCACATGGCATATCTCTCTTGCCATTTTGAATCCATGGGAATGGAATCATTATGGAGTGATTTCGTAAGTCATACACATGGAATTGATCATCTTAGGTCGAAATGGGATGGAATGGTAACCTCCATGGAAGAGAAAGAGTCAAATTGGAAGCTTGTGGACACTTGGGCTAAATTCCCTAGCTCTATGACAACAATGATGAAGCATCTATGAAATTTATGACAAAATTCAGATATGATTTCTGACATCTGACCATTATGACATGTCAGCCCCAAAATAGGCTCAAGGAAGGCGCTCATGGGTGTTGGAGAAGACCAAGAGACCCCTACTCGAATTGGGAGGAGATGGAAGGTTGGGAATGAGGAGACAAATGGCAAATGTGGAATATTTCCTAAGTGGAGATATCTAGAAGCTAATGGGAGGAATTCGAACCATAGGAGGCTAATTTTGGTTATAAAATGTAGAAATCAAGTATGAGAATGGATTTTGATCATTTTAAAGAAAATGCATTTGTGAAGAGAGAGCTAGTGGATGACTAGTTTCTTGCCTTAGCCAATTTCGAGGGTGAAAGATTCCCATCCACTCGGGTCTTTAATGGAGTTTTAATTTGGAGGTATCAACTACAGGGCAGCTCGAGGTTTTGTTTAGTGCAGCACTTTCTCTCAACCATTTCCAGTTTTGAAGACATATTCTTGCTCCTTGAGGGAGGGCGTTTTTGGTGAGCTATTGTACTCCTTGGGAGAGATTATAATGATGTATTTCTGATTGTAATAAGTTTAATATATTCTTTTATTCATCTTCAGAAAGTTTCAGGTCGAAATACCAAGTGGTTGTATGTAAAAATGATGATTAATGAGCAAACAATGACCATTTCCCCACTACATTGATGCATGCTATTGCAATGCTGATGATTTCTAATGAAATAATGTTTCTCTGATATATTTATGATTAATGGACAGATATTAATCATTATTACAAGTTTCGTGTTCAACACTTAAGCATGTGAAGTCATTTTACTCAGTTTATTTGCATTTGGAAGAGATTTGGTGCCATTTCCCCAAGGGTCAAATTAGTGGTTTTTGATGTTGTTGGGGAGGAGGTTAGAACAGACCTAATAATTGATTAATGGTTCATATGAGACCTTATTAATGTCCCTCAGACATCCCCTACCTCTGTTCTGAATTTCGAATGGGTTTGGAGGCATTTGGGAATCCAATTTCAATCATTACCATGGGGAGATTTGCTTCACAAATTACTAGTAAAATCACATACTTGGTCCAGAATCTTAAAAAAGTTTGCAGAAGTCTTGTGGTGGCCATATATCATCCCTGAACATCATATTCAAGTTCCAATATCAGTCATATACCTTTACAGAAGATTTGGGAGCATTTGGGTTAATTTGGAGACCTTGACATCAAAACTAGTCAAGGGTCGAAATTGGGGAAAAAGTGGAAAATTGGGCATTTTTATAAAAATTGAAAAAGGGACATTACAATTGTGTTTATCAGTTGTTTCATGTTCATGAATATTATGATTTTATATGTATTTCCATGTGTCTGTTGATGAGAATAATATGCTAAGTGTTAATGAATGAGGATGGAAATGATATGCTAAGTATAGGAACATGCATGCATGAACTTTGTGGAATTGCAATGGATGTGATGAATGTGTAATTTCCTAGTTAAACAGTTAAGGAATAACAGTAATTCAACAAAGTCTGTATTGTTAGAAATGTGGAGTGCGCAGTCACATAAATGTACTATTATATTATGGTAAATACAGTCATATGTAAATGCGCAGTAACAATAAATCAACGAAGCCTATAGGTTATCGAGAAATGCAAGTGCGCAGATATAGGTCAGGGAATGATCTACGAAGTAGATGCTAAGCGAGTTGTGAATCTTCACCTCACATAATATAATCGCGCGTCACTAGGTTACAAAAACCTGATTCTGTAACCACCCATATTTGCTTCGGGTGAGACTTCAGCTTGCTCGCAAGTTGATGCCGAAAGTGCCAGTGAAGGGGATTTTGTTGGACTATAAGATAGGAGAAGCTCGCAGAACCCAGGTCAGCCCCAAAGAAATTAAGAAGAAGAAGTTGCGAACTAACAAGGGGTAGTGAGCCAACAAATGGTTCTATTGCCGTGCTAAAGAATGGCAATATGCGATGTTGTTATGTTATGAGGCTGTGAAGAAGGAAGTGTAGCTAACAAGTGGTTGGTTGTCGCGCTTGAACTTTTGATGTGTTCTGATAACTGGAATCTTGAGAAGAAGGAGATACAAAATTGGGTGACTAAGACAGAAAAGGATTTTTCGAAGAAAGAAAACAGACATCTGCGCTTATCTACGAAAGAGTGGTTGCAAAGATACCTATTTTCTAGCATACACGAAATCCTCTTTGATTTTTTAGTAATGATCTACATGAGTGGATATAAAGACTTGCAGAACACAAAAACTGTTTTCAGGGTGGAGAACCTTTAAAGTGGACTCCAGAACTGATTCAGAGGCTTAAAGAGGTTGATAGCCCAATTTCAAGAGCAGTAGAATTTTGGGTGGATAGCATACTATAAGGCTACGTTACAAAGTTTGTTGTGGACACGTTGAAGTCTTACAGCGCAGAAGAAGGAGACTTCTTCAGAGGATTCAGAGGTAAGTACCTGAAAAATTTGAGTTTATATATTAAAATGTTGTTAGCAGAAAAAGGTGTCTTGAGAATGCAATAAAAATCCTAGATATTTGAGTCTACGATGTTCAGTAACACAGATAGTGACACTGAGGAACATACTTATACTTTGCGAAGTGGAAAAAGATATAAGCCTAGCACTTGACAGAGGTCTCGTGAATTTGAACCTTGCATACCCTTAGAAACTTATTTAGGTGGTGACAAACAGTCATATCAAGTTGAGTCTTATAGTGAAACAAAGCCTAGAACAACTACCTATCAACCTATCACTCTGCAGAAACCTCTAGTTGACGAAAGGAGTACTACTAGTTCACAGAAAACTAGTAGCAATAACACCGCAAGAGTTAATATTCAGAATCAGTCAAGTAGTGGTATACCTTCTTCGAAACAGAACACTACACCTCCTAGAAGAAGAATGGGGGACGACATTAAGCTACCTATTTTTAAAGGAATTGGTCTAGAAGACCTAGAGAAGCATTGGTTTCTTTGTGAAGTTGTGTGGAATGTTAAGCAAGTTCGGGATGAAGCAATAAGACAAGCTCATTTAGTTACTACATTTAGAGATAGAGCTCTAACATGGTTCATGAAGTATTCTGTTGGATAGAACATAACACTAGCAGATATCAGAACTGTGCTTATAAGAAAGTTCAAGAAACCTAAGTCTGAATCTCAGTGCATCATAGAATTAAAAGAAATAAAACAGAAGCCTAATGAGACTGATGGGAATTTGATCAAAATTTTAAAGCATTGTTAGATCAAGTAAGTTTTGACATAGCATTCCAACAACATAAAGAATGGTTCATAGCTGCGATGTTTCCCCATATCAGATTACCACTCATGCAACCGAAAGTAGCATCACAAACAGAGGAATTAGAAATTGCGATGAGGCTAGAGGCTTCACCCATAGGAGAAATTAGCACAGGGATGGTACAAATATAGACCCAACTAGCAAACTTGACGTTGCATTTGCAAGATATCAAGAAAGGAAAAGAAACCAGAGAAGAGGTTTGGTGTACAAAATGTAAGGGAGAAGGAAATTCCAAAGAACACTTCCCTGTATACTGAGATTACATCGCTAGTGGAGCGCCAAACCCATTGAATAAACAACAAGGTCCATGGTGTGAAATTTTCCGATGTAGAGGACATCGCCTTGAATAATGTTACCTACTTCAGAAATATGTGCAAACACCTAAGAACGTGTATTGTACATTTTGTAAGTCAGTTGGCCATAATGATAGAAACTGTAGAGCTTATGATCTCATGATAGAAAGAAAACATGATGTATACAGAGTTCAAGAAGAAGCGTCGAATAATAATGAAAATGCGCAGTATGATCAAGGCACATACAGAGGACATGGTGGATTTAGAGGAAGAGGTCAGATTGTATGCTATAACTGCGCTCAGCCTGGACATCTAGCAAGAGATTGTCAGAACCCTTGTACTACTTGTAAGTACTGTAAGTCATTTGACCATGTCATTGAGGCATGTCCTGTTTTTCAAGAAAAAATGAAAGAAATAAGACCAGAAGCGCAGAATCAAAATATTCAGATGATCGTAGCTGAAGAGAGAAATAAAGATCGTAACATCCATGTTGTGACACGAAGCGGAGTTACAACAGGTGGAGACCAGAGAACTGAAGCTTTGACTTCTGAGGACCACACTATAAAACATAAGCCTACTGAAGGGGCTTGGATAAGAAAAGTGACTGGAAAAATGCCTACCTTCAACCTTAACAAAGAAAAAGAAACCTTCACGGAGACCATAAAATCCTTACAGAGGTCAGAACCTGTGATTCCAAGAGTCTAGTTGCGAAGTGAATCAACGCCTGTGGTGGATATTGCTATTTCATATGATAGATCACGTACTGCAACAGAATCCATAAGTCCCTTTGCGCAGTTCCTACAGAGCTGCATGAAGTTGTTAAAGCATGGAAATGCCTTAGCAGAGATACAAATCCTATTCAGTCATTACGAGCAGTGTAATGCCATAAACGAAGCATATAGCGCAGTTCACCATATCAAGAATCATAGAAGGACCGGAAGAGAGATGAGATTAAATGCACAGATCGAAGACTTTGAAATGGACCATATTATTCTTGACTTAGGCTCAGAGGTGAATGTCTTGACCAAGCAGACATGGGAAAATATGGGAAAACCGAAGTTGTCATGGTCACCGATACAGTTGAGATTAGCTAATTAGCAAAAGGTTATACCTTTTGGGAGATTATCCAATGTCCTTGTTGACATTAATGGAGTGCGAAGTAAAGTAGACTTCGAGTTTATTGAAATCATAGATGATAACAACCCATATCCTGCACTATTAGGGATTGACTGGGCAATTTATAACCTCGCGATCATTAATCTCAAGAAAAAAATATGATATTTGAAGGACCAGATATCAGGGTCATTGCACTTTTGGACCCTGCACAAGGACCTAGATATAATGAACCATTAAGAGAAGAATGCAGAGCTCAAGATCTTGATCATATCTACAAGATGACAGTGAATCAAGAATACTACATCAGTCCTACTGATGATGGGACATTGAGATGGAGATGCGACAGTTCTTGCATATCAGAATCAGATGCAGGAATGGAGAATTGGCAGAGTAGAATGCACGGAGTATCAGCAAGACGATGTGCGAAGATCACAAAGTCACGTTGGATTGGAACAGAGGTAATCCCGATCCCTACTTATGATGGTCTTGGAAATGTACATGCATTCCTTCATGAATATCTCGTTTCAGTTCCAGCAGAAGATAAGCTAGCCATGTTAGATCCAACACTATGCGTTGCACCTACTAGATGGTGGGTTGCACACAACCATAACTTGAATACATGGGAAGAATGTAAGCACATGATGGAAATCAGATTTATAGAACAAACTGAGATTGTGCAAATAAAATATAATGGACAGGCTGATCCTAGAGATCACATAGAGCTTTGTTTGAAATCTTGGATACATACACCTAAGCAAGAATGGGTGCACAAGTTTATACACACATTAGAGCAAATTCCAAAGAACTGGTACACAGAAGTTGAATTTCTCAGAGGCACAGTAGATTGGAACATGCTGATAACTGAATTTCAATCCACTTTCAGTTTTGAGGATGATTGTATGAGTATCAGTGAGGCTCTGTAGATCATTAGAAAGAAGGTATTCAATGATACCCCGTTTCCAATTTACGAAAAACCAGATTGGGCTAGACAGCTTGACCATGCCCTGGAATGTTATAACGTCACATTAGATGGAGACAAAGATGAAGATCTGCGCGATGTAAACATACCCAAGTATAAAGGAAAGCGTGAAGTTGAAGGACTTGACCTAGAAATTCCATAACTCAGTAGTCCTGTGAAGAATATAAATATTAACATTGGTACTGAAAAGGAACCGAAGTTTGCGTCTATTGGAGATTACTGGGATGAAGAAATAGTAGGAAAGATAATAGACCTACTGCGTGAATACCAAGACCTATTTCCTACTAAGTTATCGGAAATGAAAGGCATTTTAGGTGACTTGGGATTTATGAAAATACCTCTCAAGCCAGATGCAAAGCCTATTAATCAGAGACCCTACAGACTGAATCCCATATACAAAGAAAGAGTAAAAGTGGAGCTTGATAAGATGCTTGATGCAGGAATTATCGAGCCAGTAGAAGAATTAGAATGGATAAGTCCTATGGTTATACAAGATAAGAAAGCTAAAGGCGAAATCAGGATCTGCATAGATCTTAGAAAGTTAAATGACGCTTCGTTGCAATATTCCCTCATTAGTGAAATTACAGGCCTTTTAAGCAAAGGTCCAACAGTTCCAATGGCCAACAATGCACAAGCCCTAGTGGAAGAATTTACAGGTTCAACTGTTGGAAAGAACTCAAAAGGATTGATTATCAACAAGGTACAGTATGAAATCTACAAATAGACTGCCATTATTATTTCCCTATGTCTAACAAGATGAGGTCGTCCATCCAAGTTACGACTAGACATGTTGGAAGCCGTTAAGTAGGTTGCAAATGGCGCAAGAGTTTTCAATTGGGCTAACCATCTAGGTCAGTTAGTGAAATAAAACTGTGCAAAATGCCAGGATTCCACACACGCTATCAGATCTCTATCGTTACTAATATGGATAGTAATGGAAAAAATTACCCCAGTTAGAGAAAAAGAATTCTTCAGCACTTGCTAGCCTCTTATGACAAACTTTCACGTATTTTCAAGGAAAGGACCATCATTCAATATCAATAAAGTGATGACATATTTGGAATTCTAGTTCCAAGATATAAAACACAGATGCACAAGATGGATAGTACCACCACAGTCCGTCGTTGCCTACCCTCGGAAGCACACATTGAAATTTGTCTCAACTGCACAAAAGTCCGATATAAGCAAGGAGCAGGAGGATATGCTTAAGAGATTTATGTTTATCCAAACATTCCAGAATTATTCACCGATATAGAAAAGCAATCGAATACAGTATACCCCATACCAAATTTTGCCACAACACAACATACGAGCCTCATAAAGCCCTTGTCAGACAGAGAACTTGAAGACTAGAGATAAGTCACCTTATATCTTATAACATTCTGTGTAGAAGAAGAGCCAATTAACCAATTTGGGCGACACGACTGAAATAGACGAAGAAGAACCCCTCATCAAAGCAGGAGAAAAACCCAACTTTGAAGAACCACGACTTAAAGCACAAGTCATAAAAAATGCTCATAAAATCTTTGAGTACCAACGCAACCTAAAAGGAAAAGCAACCAGGAAAAATTCTAAGAAAATAAATCTCTTACTGGAGCCTATAGAAGATGATATTGAGGAACTTAGAGAGAAAGCAAAAAATGTACTTATTGAAACTCTAAAGAACAATGCATCTTTCGACGACCAGCAGATTTAGAAGGATTTCCAACCAAGGAAGCCATTGTTACCAACCACTACAGTAGCTCCTGTTGCATTACCCATCCCCCTTGCAAAAGAAACCCGTACTTCCAAAAATCCAAAGGATCCAGTCGACTTAACAAATGAGTCGATGTCTCCATCAATTGTCAAAGAAGAAATCCAAAAAAAGGTAACTACCCCTAACTTTGAACAAATTGTGCATTCACCTTAGTTCCATCAATATGTAGCAGATTATATCCAAGACCTTTCTTCAAGCCTCCCTATCCAACCAGTAAGTTCAACTAAGAAAAAAGTGAAACTACCTTCTATAAAATCTACAATGCAACCACCTGCTTCACGACCATCTATATCTACCCCTATGAGAACAAGAATAGTTGCAACCTTCCAGTCGAATGAACCCCTGCCTGTACCTCCACTTCATCCAAATATTCTTGTCACAATAGTATCCATCCCAACCCTAATCGACTCAACTTTCGTCACCACTACATTGTCGCCCCTCATGACTGTCGAAGATGCCCCACCTTCACCTTCAAGTCTTACAACCACTATACAAGACTTCAATGAATTTTTCAAGCAAACGCCCCCACTACAATTCTTGGTTTCCTTATCACCACAAACTACTCACATATATTCTCCTCATCCAACCATAGCTTCAACAGTCCGAACGATCTCACCTACCGATAAATTACTATCGTCATATCCTTTACCATCATCCCCTTTGTAGTCATTACCTCTACCATCATTGTCCACCTTACCATTGTCGTCGCCTTTGCCATCCTCGTCACTTGTAACACCAATGTTGCCGCTACCGACACCTTCAAAATCCCCGTTGTCGCCAACTCCACCATTGACTTCAATAGTCCCAACACCCGTTGCCCCAATTTCATCTACTGCTGACATGACTACCTCACCACTAACAGCTCCAAGCTATACTAAAGATTCCAAGAAATCAACAAAGAAAGACAAGAAAAGTAATAAGGATTCCAATATCACCTTGTCGATCAGACCATCAAAAGGGAAAGAAGCAAAATTAGTTACCTTATCGCCATCAACAATTCGAGAAAAAGAACTTGATAATCTTATCAAAGTTGCCACTGTAGAACAAAAAAAAAGATGGAAAGATGACTCCAAAAAGCTCAAAGTAGTCAAGGAAGAGGAAAAAGATATCACGATCGCCTGCACCAAGAAAGTACAACAAACTATTGGACAAGTGCCATAACATTTACCAGAGAAGACGCTTGAGAAAATTAAAGCCTTATTCGAATTTGTCCTGGAGAAGTATGACAACATTTAAGAATAGCTAATCTAGAAACAACAAGATGAAATGGGATTCCTCCTTACAGATCAATTCAAAGCGTTTATAGAATAAGATGCCAAGTTAAAAGTATATGAACCACAAGTGACTAAAGCATTCATCATCCTAAACAATTGGTACTCTTATTATGGCAAAGTTTGTCTATATATATAAAAGCAACAAGATACTATATTCGAACTGTATAAAAAAAAGCAGTCGCCACTCCAGAAACGAATCAAGCATTAGAACAACAGATTCATATGGAAAAACAACAACAAGAAAAACTTCAACGAAACAAGTACCAATGGCTTCAGCAAGGAATACAAGCCCGAGAAGAAGTTAGTTGTCTCACTCCAAGGATTTATCACCTAATGAGGTCCGCCGAGATTCAGACACATGCTTGTGGACCTGACATGTAGAAACTTATGAGAGAACAAATGCAGATCAAGCTCATTTAGCTATCATAAATGACAAGTTTGACAACAAACATCAAGACCATTCGAGCAGAATGGGACAACTTCCAAGACCAACTAACTCTATCTGCTCTAGCAATTGTCGAAGCTTGTGTTGATTACACTCCTCCAGGATAAGCATCCATGTTGCAACAAAAGTAGTAGCATTTATTTTTGTAAATTTTGCATCCCCCTTAAGTCTCTTCGGGATGAAAAAACGTTTTAGGGTGGGGGAGATGTTGGAGGAGCCTATTCGGCCAGCCGACTAGGTCCTTCCGACCGACTAGCACATAGTCGGCTTAATTAGTCATGTTGGTTATGATAGCCGAATGAACAATTATGAAACCATAACAAAATAACTGTATGTATCAAGTATATAATAGGCTGGTGAGCCAAGTAAAGAGAGATGATTTTGTACATATCCGGTTTGTTTGATAATAAACGATACTTGTTCCTTGGATTCTCGTTACTCCATTCTCTTGCTCTCTCATGTATGTATGATTATGCGTGCAATTTATATTTATGTCTATGATTGATGCGCTACTAGTAACTCCATGTAATCTCTCAAATTACAACAGACATACACCCAACCATCCCTCTCCCTGTAGACTTACACATGTCGTAGCCATAGATTTACACATGTTGGGGTCGTAGACATACACCCGACCATCCCTTGTGAATGATCTCTATTACAATTGTATTCCAACATGTGTGTCAATTAGTTGTTTCTCTTTTCCCAGTCTGGAGATTACATCATCATCTCCTCCCACAACCTCCTCTCTACTTTGACACCATATGTGGAGATTTCAATACCAATATTCTTGTTCAATTCCACAACCTATTTTACAAACATAAGGCATATTGGAAAAAAACTCTTTTCAACATAACATTATATCACTACCATACAACTTTTAGTGGATGCATTCATTTCTCTACTTAATTCCCTTCCAACATAGGTAGAATTTAGATGTTATGCAATGCTATTACTTGTTTAACTATGAATTATAAAATATTCCCATCATAACCAATCAGAGCCATTGTGTTAGTAGGATGCACCACTAGTAGCTTCCCCCATTGGCATAAGGATCGTGGTATATTGGAACTTATATGTTATTGTGAACTGCATCTCTTCATTAATGTGAAATTAATTTTTTATATAGGAAAATATTTATATAAAGAAAACAATTTCAAAACACACAAGTTTTAAATATAAGTAATTTATTTTAAATAAAACATATGAAAAAGACAAACATAATCTTTCATCCTCATTTCATATGTATTTTTTGACATACTCATTAAAATAAATTATATACACATAAAATTTATAATGAAGAAACTCATGCTCAAAACCTTAGGCTACATAGATAACATGATTCCAACTAGGGTCATAATTTGACGGGCAAATGCCCGTCATAGGGCATTTTTTCCATCAAATACAGTTAAATTATTTTTCAAGACGTCTCAATCGACCAATGAATAAGCCGTATTGTTTACAGTTAATTAGTTTTTCAAAACGCCATTAATTTTGATTTATTTCCATATGGTAGGTAGGGGAATGGGCTTGGAGCTTGGATAACGTTACTCATAGGTTGTGGGAAAAGTTGTTGGTTGCAATAATTTCAAAGTCATTAATTTTTTTTTTCATATCTTATAGAGATTTGGCTATGGGATATTGTTTTATGAGTTGCATGCTCCATAGTCCCTAGTCCCGACTCTCGAATCCCATGGATTAGACAAGGACTGAATAAGTGGTGAGTTAGGGACACATCCCCACTCTCACATTGGGCCGAAACATTCCCTTCCATCTCCACTGCTTCCTCTTCCACTTGCTCCGGGTGAGTTCTTTTCTGAATCGTGCATTTTCAGTTGGGGGAGGGTGTCAAATTGTCTCCTCCATAAGCACAAAAGATGCTTAGAGCACTCCTCTTTTAGCTTCTACAATTACCCAAATAAGTTATGCTCAAGTGTCATTCTTACAACCAACTTCCAAATAGTTTGGTTAAGCCTGCTAGTAGCTACTACATGTGGTTGTGCCTATTATGAACCTCAAGTTTTAAGTGTTAGAACTTAGAATCAACTGTTAGAACAACCATATCTGCATATCAAAGGAGCCGACCCAAATTTGGGTTTTTCTTTTGGGTTCCTAAATTTCAAATAACTGGAATTTGGATATTGTAGCTTCAAAGTTCAAGGTGCTTTCCTCTGCTCTCGACTCTCATGTCCCGGTGAAGGGGTTTCCTTCTCTTGGGTTCGAGTTCTCTTTTGAACCATATTCCCAACCTCTCAACATTGCAGGTATTTTTTTTCGGATATAGATTTTTCTTTTTAAATACTTCTCTACTTCTACTGGCAAATTTCTCACCCAAACTTTTATGAACTCCTAGGAATTCATTTGATATTGAAGGATTTAATATCTTGTGGACCTATCTCGAGGTCTATAGCACTATTGGAAGATGTAAGTTTCATTGACAAACAAGCCCCGAAGTTGTGCATTATGAATTTTAAAAGCTAAATGGATTATGTAATAATGTTTTTAGTTCTGTTTTTTTCCTTCCATAATTGAGATTTGGTTTAGTAATGCGTGAACATGTAGTTGAAATAAGTAGCTACACACTTGAGCCTTAATATTATTATAATTGAATTTGGTTTCCAAAAAAGTGTAGGACCATATGAGTAGGTCTTAACTGGCAGCTGGGAATATCCTTACAAGGAGCATTTACTATGAAGATGTCTTATTATAAAAAACTTAAACTTCAATTATACATACTTGCATCCATCAAGTATAATAACCTTTTAGAAAAAAAACTATGTTTTATTTCAACAATAGATGCCATATTTTGATAATTTGAGAAGTAATGCCCTTCGCTTGTGTTTGGATATACCTTATATCAGATGGCCACTGGGAATAAATACCATAGTGGTTTTTTTTTTCCATAGAAAAATTTAACTTACTATTAATATACGAAATAGTAAATGTGTCCAACTGTCATGTGAATATATAGGAATTTATACCGGACCAAACAACACCAGTGATACTGACCCATAGTCATCTAAGACATGTCCACAAAGAGGTGTCAGCCAAGAGCCCAATACATGGCCCAAATAAAACAGGTCCCCAAGCCACAAATGTAACCAATGGCTCAACAGGGGAAGAAATAGTAGCCAAACGAAAAATCTGCCACCTCAGAAATCATGTAAAAACCACATACAAATATAATATATAAATCCAATGTCGAAACCAGCCAAGAAAACATGGCCCATCAAAATGCCAATGATCGAAACAGGGAATGTAGCAGATCGTGTAGACCCAACAACAATTATCACAAGTGAAGTATGACTGGAAGCCCAACGAGGAGTTGGGATCAACAGCATATTTAAAGACCTGCAAAAAGTATATCAATCGCCAGTACATATGTTAAAACCGCAAAATACAATATAATAACCATCTAAGCAGTCAAAATAGAAGACAAATCTTCATAACTAGTGTAATTGATAAGAACCATGGGAGATGAGTAGGTCCTCCCACCATTCCTGCCAAAAAATGTGTCCCTTCAGGGAGGTCAAGGCCCGTTTGGAGAGCATATCATCCACAGTATTCACCTCTCTGAAGATATGAGAAAAATGTGTGTGTTCAAATTCGCGAATTAACATCCAAGCCACATCCATCCAATGAGAAAGTAGCAGAACATTGAGAGGTGTGATGCCCATTGCCCATGAAATGATAGACCTAGAATCACCCATTACCACGAGAGAAGATATCATTCTAGAGCGTGCAAAAAATAGTAAGAGCCAAAGGGCACATAACTCCCCGCGAGTATTGGATCCAATTCCCAGATTGAGCCAAATATGGAAGTGACAATTGGTGGATATGTGTAAAATTTCCCCAGCCCCACACACACTAGGTCCCCCCACAACGGCCCCATCAAAGAAACTGCATGGGTACATCAAAATAGTAGGATCCAAACGTCGATCCGTGCCCAAGACTTTCCTACAGACCTCATGACCGTGAATAGAGGTATATTCCTAGTAAGCAGCCAAAGTTCGACAACAGATCCAATCCCGGTGAGGCACAGACTCCTCAAAGATTCGAGCATTCCGAGCCTTCCAAATCTCCCAAATCATGAAACAAGGAAGTTCAACACACATATTTGAATGTCGAAACCATGACTCAAGACAGATGTTTAGAGTGGAAGTTTCCCAGACGCAATGAATACCAGAGAGAGATGTAATTTGATTCCAAAGACCCTGAATGAAAGTATAGGAGGAGAAGAGATGGTCAACAGTTTCATCCTAAGAGCAGCATAGAGGGCACCAACTAGGGCCATTGAAGCCCCGATGACATAAATTGTCCCATGTAAGTATTCTATTGCAGAGAGCCAGCGAAATAAAACATTTTATCTTAAGTGGAATAGCCAGTTTCCAGATAGTTTTTTGCCACCAATAAGTCTCAGGTTGATTATCAGCAAACAGTGAATCATATGCCATTTTGGTCAAAACTGTGCCACGGGCCACATCCCACGACCAAGCTAATCTGTCAGGTTTCTCCGATAATTGTATATTGGATTGGCACAATGGTCGGATATATTCTATCCATTCAACCCCCATATTTCCAACAAGTCCCAGCTGTGAAGCCGAGATCCACTTTGAGTGCCCATCCATATATAGACCAGTCGCATGTGCAAGGGTGCAAAAACCTTTTGCCCTGATATGTGTCCTCAATTCTGGGGATAAAGTATGTGCATTGGAGCCCCCTAAAATAGGATCAAGGCCCAATCTAATATCACGACCATTACCAGGGATCCAGGTTATCCATTGAGCTATCACATTGAATGAACCCATCAAACCATTCCAAAAATTTGAAACACCAGTAGTGGGAGGAATACCCTTATGAAGCCAATTTGCTACAGAAGAATTTTTGAGGTATTTAGCTTTGATAATCAAACCCAAGACAGATTTATCAAAAAGTATACGCCATAAACTTTTTGCATACAGAGCCATGACAAACCGGTCCAGGTCCTTTATATTCCATCCCTCCAATGTCCAAGGTTGAGCCAACATGGACCATTTAATGAGGTGAAATTTTTTCTGCACCCCCCCACCAGACCATAAGAAACTAAATATCTTCCTTCAAATTAGACAGAGGATGGATCTAGGATTTTTACAAAGGGAAAACCAGTAGACCCCCAAATTCTGAAGGACCGCTTTTGCAAGCGTAAGTCTGCCACCGATGGATAAGTGTCGTAGACTCCAGTGTCCAATACGATTTTCAAAACGTCTAACAAGCCAAGACCAGTCATTAGTAAGATAATTCGAAGGCTTAATGAAAAACCCCAGATACTTCGTTCCATTAGCCAACTCTTTGAAATTTAATGGTAAAATCGAGCTAATCGATAGTTCCACATCCTCCTGCAGGGAATGTTTCAAGAAGTGTGACTTAATATAGCTGATGATCATACTAGTTACAGAGCAAAAAAAATCCAGTATCTGCTTATACTGAATCCATTCAGCAAGGATGCCCAGGCCAAAAAGCATAACATCGTCCACAAAAAGTGAATGTGTAACAGAAATATCTCTTGTAATCTTGATGCCAACAATCCTACCCTCCCTTTTAGCCTTATGTATAGTGAGGCTCAGACCTTCAATGACCAACAGGAAGAGTAGAGGAGAGAGGGGACACCCTTGACGAAGACCCTTGGAGGCTGTAAAATATTCCGTTGGTTGACCATTTATGATTACAGCAAAGTTAACCGAAGAGACACATGCCAATATCCATTTCATCACCTTCCAAGGCAGGCCGATTTGAATCAGAATTAACCTTAGTAGATTCCAATCAACCTGGTCATAAGCTTTTACTAAGTCCAACTGTAGTATAAGTGCATCAAGTCGCTTCTGCTTAATACTGTGAAAAATTTCTTGTGTCACCCCCACAGCATCATGTATCTGGCAGCCCTGCAGAAATCCATACTGTTCCATAGAGATGTGTCTTGATAGAACCGGTTTGATACGATCCGCAATAATCTTGGAAATTATCTTATATACTAAATTACAAAGGGCAATAGGCCTGAACTCATTAAAATTCTCCGTGTTGGAAGATTTCGGAATGAGAGCTAGATATGTAGAATTTAATGCCCCAGAGACATGACCCAATTTCCAAGATTCATCTACAGCATCCCGGAGGTCTTCCCCCATGATTTCAAAAAAATAGAGAAATAGTTCCACAGTCCACCCATCCAGTCCAGGAGATTTATCCTTTGCAAAGCCCCGCAAAGTGTTTTCCACATCCTGTATTGTGATATCCTCAAAAATACTGTCCCCCTCCATCTCATTAAACATCCGAGGGTATTCCTTGATAATCTTGAACTGCTCCGCCAATGTTGTATTTTTAGGGTCACAATAGTGTTCCTGAAAATGACGAGTTGCCTCATCCATTAAATCCACATCCCCCCTGATCCTCCGACCAGAGTGATCATTAAGATCCCAAATAGTATTCTGGATCCTCCGAGAATCCGCATAATGATGAAAAAACTTTGTGTTCATGTCCCCAGCTTTGAGCCAGATAGCTCGGCCTTTTAATCGCCAAGTTTCTTCTTGTATGAGGAGAATCTTCAGTTTCCTACACTCCAATGCATAGAGTTTTTCACGATCCAAATTTGTAAGACCAGGATTCACAGAACGATGCATCAATATACCTATTTCCTTTTCAATCTCTAAGAGTTATGCACACAACATCGCTTTTTTCTTCTTCTCCCACACAATAGTATAGTCCTTTATGGACTTTAATTTTACCGCCAACCTGTCCATTGCAGATCTTTCCCCCGATACATCAATGTGTAACCATTATGATCTCACACCCATAGTGTACTCATCATCAGACAACCATGTGGAGTTGAATTTGAATGGGAAATAACGATGAGTGACTTCAGTATCAAATTGTAATATAATTGGGAGGTGATCACTAATATGAATCTGTTGTATCCAAGTCCTGTAGTTCTGAAAACAGATTAGTAGTGGTTCCGAAACAAGAAATCGATCAAGGCGTTTCTGGATCAGATTCCCATCTTTCCTACCTTTAGACCAAGTCGGAGCCATTGGCCGCGGAGCAACATCTATCAGTGAAAATTTTGAGAAGAGGTTTATGAAATATATACCTAGGGGATCCCTCCTGGCCGAGTTTCCCCAAAATTCCTCATCCCCCCACGTGAAATTCAAATCCCCAGCTAGAACCAAATTCTCCAAATTCAGTAAATGCCCCAAAACAGCCAGGTCCCAGAATGCGATTCTATCACAATATGGACCATAGCAATTTATAATATTTATGTTTTTTTCTGATCCCCTATAATTACCAGACAATAGAATACCCAGAGAGATAATAGATGGATTTAGTCTCAAAACCATAGGGTTCCAAGCAGCTAGAAGTCCACCAGAAAGGCCATCTGCATCCACAGTGCACATCATCCAACCAGGCTTAATTTTGTTAAAGAAAGAACGAGCCTTCTCCCCACACACCATAGTTTCCTGGAGTAGTACCAAATCAGGATTGATAATATGTAGTACACGCTTGAGGGCCAATTGTTTAGGTAGACCCCCCACACCTCGGATATTTTGTGAGAAAAAATTCATTTCCTAACCCTAGCAAGGGCTTTAATTCCTCTAAGAGCCTGGGTATCAGGAGAGATAGGGGTTTCCACATCACAACGGTCATCCACCACCCCCACAGGGGAGACCTTCTTATTCTTCCTTGCACTGCGTGTCTTTAAAGGGGAGAAGTCCAGAACCAATCCACCCCGATGTGCCCCTTTTTGTACACAGCGATCACCCAGTGTTAGATGGTTCTCAGTATTTTTTCTAGTGACCACCATCGGCTCAAGAGTCTCCTGAATCGAGGAAACCCCCAAAACCTCATCAGGCGGATTGTTTTCAATAACCACCCAATTCTTGAAAAAGTAGGGATGGGCATTTTTTGCACCATTTCTGAGTATGATGGAATATGTATGATTTTTTCCATTGATTCCAAGACCCCCGCGGGCCTCAACAGGGGGCAATCTGAGCCCGATGGGTCCACATGAATATGTTCGTTTACCCCCGCAACACTATGTCCAGGACGGAAGAAGACTGCCCAGGGTCCTTTATTATGAGACCCCCCCCCAAACATATTTCAGTGCCAAGAGTAGGAATCTCAGAGTCAGTGGAAATGAGGCTAGTCAGGGAGGAAGAGTGGGGAATGCAGGGGGAAACAGACAGAACTGGAGAGGAGTCAGAAGGGCAATTTTGTGTGGTCCTCACAAAAGGTGTTTCATTCTCAGAAATGGGTCCCTCATTTTCAGACGAAACCTTTGACACATTCTCAGACCCAAAGGAGTTTGATAGCAGGGGAGTGTATAAGCGACGGCCCATATAATTTCCATTGTTTCCATTATTCAAATCTAAAGCATTAATAAAGGAAATTTCCAAATCATTTAACGAATGGAAGAAAGTGGGGTCTTGTTTTTCCAACTTACGGATTATTGCAAAGTCTGGAGCAGAAGTGAAAGTAACCCTGTTGGAGAAACCGTCAAGAACACCCACTGCATCTAATTCCTTATCGCTACCATCATCCGAGGACCAGGAGGGTCCCCCCTCATATGGATGGATGGAAGATGAATTTCCCTTACAATGATGCCATAAATGACCCACCTGCTTACAATTTGAACAGCGGAAAGGGATGCCCCAATAGTCAATGATCTGCTTGAGCTTGCAGCCACGCCAATAGATGTGTAGAACATCAATGAGTCCCAATGTTATATCCACCTCAACAAGCACACGTCCAATACAACGGTCAAAACCAATAAGATGTTCCTCCTCCACATGCAGAAACCGACCTATGTTGTTACCAATGGCCTCGAAATCCCCCCAGTTCCACAAAGCCAGCAGAAGTCCCGGAAGGAGGACCCATAAATGTCGTAGACGGACAGTCGCAGATTCCAGGTCAAAGTCTGTATGCCATTTTTGGAGCATCAGGCTCCCGGCACCATAGAGCCACAAATCATTTAGAATGGTGTTACAATGAGTTTCTTGTTCAAACTTGAAGCCATACCAGCCACACGCCATGGAAATAACTTGGGGAGTATAGTTTAAAATGGGTTTCCACTTCTCACTAACCCAGCTTATAATGTCCCTGCGGTTCATAGCATGGTATGAAAAATTACCCACCAGAACCGTCATGTTGAACTCCACGATTTCCTCCAGTCCAATATTTCTACCCACCGTCAACCAGACTTCTCCTGGTCTGCAAAAATATTTTTCTTGCAGGCGTCGAGCCGAGAGGGACGATGTCAATGGTCTACCCTTGTTTTCTGGACGTGGCACCACCTGAGCGATGCCAACAGATGGGTCCGAAGCATCAACCTCAACAGGTGTACCCCCCAGGATCAGTTGCCCCTTTGTCGCCTTAGCACGCGGAGCCACCTATCTCATACCAGAGCTATGAGCCTGTTTTCCCTTCAGCTGATTTTTGAAGAAAATGTCTGGTTTGAATAAACCGGCCTCTTCTATCTTGTAGTTCAAGATGTTTAGGTTATTGTCCTCCAGAAAGACTACTTGCATCAAGTTTTCACCCATTCTGACAATGGAAAGGTCTCAAAATCAAGGAATTTGTATATACCCGAGTTTTGGACAGAGTATAATTGGAAAAAACCCCTCTCAGGAAGAGAAACCCCACAAAGCTATGAGCCAAATCCCCAAACGGAAGACCGGAGAACCCAAATAATAGGGTTTATGAGTAGCACGAGATCCGGCGGCCGAGAGCTGGAGAAATCCTTTGTCAAGAAGAGAGATCCCAGAATACAATGGGACAAAACCACTTAACGGAAATCCGGAATATAATGACACCACCCTTGATATTTCCACCAGTTACAATGAAAACAGAAAACCCAATAAATTTTTAATTGTTAAATTCATCAACCTGATCAGGGAGGGTTCCAGCAGTTGCTTTTTAGGTTCACCAGCACTGGTAGCCCCGTGTTCCAACCGTTCAGTGCGAGAAAACGACAACTCGTAGATGTAGAATGTTTCAACGTCAAATACCATAGTGGTTTAAGTGCGCAGTCCTCATAATGCTAGATTTTAGGCAGAATTCCTTTTCGATAAACAACTAACGGGTTTTTGAAGTTTAACCCTTAGCACAATTAGGGAATCAAAAGTCTTAGCGATTTGCTTAGTTAGAATAACCATTTTATTGAGAATCATAACCATTCAATGTTGAATTTCCCATTGAATTCATAATATATAAAATGATTCAAATCCAATATACCCTTTACTATAATATATATAATTTAGTGGTAATAAAGTCACAATTTACAATAATATACACAATTTATTAGTAATTCAAATATTGGTATTCCTTGGAAATTTATCTAACACCATTCCTAAATTCCTTGATAGATTTTACTTCATGTTTATTTCAATTAACATTGACTACAATCATGAATAAGAAATGGTGGATTCAATCCACCAAATCTTAGGTAGATTCATTATCCAACTTATATTAAGTTTGTAATTTGTTTATTCATTAATTTGGGTTGAGTTATATATATGTGTATGTGTTTCTTAGGTAGATTCATTATCGAACTTATATTAAGTTTGTAATTTGTTTATTCATTAATTTGGGTTGAGTTATATATATGTGTATGTGTTTGTGTGTAGGGGATAATTTTTCTTCATAAAAACATTATCGTATAATTTACTTTATTATTAATATTATGAACATTTCTATTTTTTCCAGCAGAAAAAAGCATACCAATGTTATTCATATCGAATAAAAAGGTACATGATTTAACATGTATATAAAAAGACACAACCGTGCAGTGACAATAAATAACCAGCCTGCAAATCTCAAAATAAACATCAAGGAGCTACAACTGACCTCCATGAAGGGTATAAACACATATCGCAGAATAACATTCATGACATACAAAGTCATGTGATAAACAATTACTCAAAAAATTTTAGAAATCCAAAGTTCAGAACCTGTGAAGAATGGATTTCTTCCCAAATTAAAATACCAAAATCACCACATAAGGCTTGTTTAGAAAGTTTATCTGCCAGCTGATTATGTTGCCTGTAAATTTGTTCCAGAGATATGTTCCTGAAAAGTCGGATTGCTGCCTTTATCCTGTTACACCAATGAACAAGAGATAATACCTTCAGGTTGTATCCATCTTGCGCCCATTTGATGGTGACCCTAGAGTCCCCAAAAATCTTCAGATCGTCAATACCAAAGATACTAGCCACAGTCAAAACACACCATAAGGCAAGGAGCTCTGCCTTCATGTTTGTTCCATTTCCACAATTTAGCCTTAATGAAAAGTGTTGTGACTCATTTAAGAAAATAGCTCCTCCGGCTGCACACAATCCTTCTTGTGCAACACCATCAAAAAATAGAATAGGCTGATTGAGCTGTGGATCGAAAGTCCCAATTTTTCTAATGATTAAAGGCTCTTGCTCCCTATAGATGGATTTATAAACATTTAGAATTTGTCCAGCCATCTTCTGAGTACAAGGATTTAGATCTTCAAAAATGACCTTATTCCTGGTAAACCAGGAAACAATTAAGGGCAGCATTGTGTGGGCTTTGCATTCCCTGAACCACTTAAGAAAAAAAGGATTGAAATTGTCATACCCCAAACCTAAGAAATGTTTAAAGCAGAGCATATCATTCTCCAGATATCTCTGGTGAAATTACAATTCACAAGAAGATGGTTTGTAGATTCAGCATCGGTGTTACACAAGGAGCACCAATTGGGGCCATTCCAACCCATTTTTACTAAATTATCCCACCTCTTCAATTTTCCTTTTAATGCAAACCAACCAAAACATTTGAATTTTAATGGCATCTTCCACCTCCATAGTCTTTTAAACCACCATTGTTGAGGACAATAATTTTTGTACTGAATGACAGCCTTATATGTAGTCTTTGCTGTAATTTCTCCAGTACTAGGATTACCCATCCATTTAATAGTATCCCTGTTCTGAGTAAGCCTGCAACCCACTGAATCAAGACGGGAAAAATAGTTATTCCATTCCCATTCGAATTTTCCAGAAAAACCCAGGTCTGCACCTTTGATCCAATAGGATTTACCATTGAAATTTTTCATTCTGTCTAGCGTGATAATATTCTTTGCTCTAAGGAAGGCTAAGCTTTCATCTAATAGGGAAAAGTCATCATCCAATCCCAGGATGGGATCAACACCTACCACAACCTGTCTACTAGAGCCAACTTGCCATTGCAAATCTTTAGCCAACCAATTGAACACATTCATAAAACCTTGCCATGTGACAGAAGTATTTCTGATTTTTTTCAAAGGATTTCTAAGCCACAGAGAGATATCTTGCTTTATATATTTTACCCCCATAACTTTAGACCATAAAGAAGTGCCAAATAAACCCCGCCAAAAGCATTTCAGACGTAAGGCCTTTCCAAAAAATCCATATTTTTTAGTCCCCACCCACCACAACTCTCAGGCAAAGTGATATTCTCCCATTTAGCCATAATCAGACCCTTGCGATCTTTACCACCGGTCCATAAAAAATTTGAACATAGTTTCTTAATAGTCTGCAAAATAGTTCTGAGAGCTTTAACCAAAAAGAGCCAATACACAGGTATACTGGTTAGAACGTCCTTAACCAGTATGAGGCATCATCCAATAGATAACAACCTATTGGTCCAACATTGAATTCTGCTCTCGAATTTTTTAAATAGCCATGACCAATCTTTAACTCGATAACTATTAGGCTTCAAAAAATACCCAAGATACTTAAAACCATCAACCAACAAATGAAATTTAAAAGACATGATACTTTGTAAGTCCACTATCTTAGAATCATCCAACTGATGCTAATAAAGGGCAGATTTTGCTTCACTGACCTTCATACCTGATGCGCAGCAAAAGACATTGATAATGGTCATGTAGTGTCCCCATTCAATAGTAGAATCTGACCCAGCAAGGAGCACATCGTCTACAAAGAGGAGATGGGATATAGATAGATATTTGGACAGCTTTATCCCTTTAATGCAACCTTCAGATTTGGCTTTGTGAAGTAATCTGCTAAACCCATCAATAATAAGCAAAAAAAGTAGTGGGGACATAGGGCATCCCTACCTAATCCCCCTGGAGCATTTGAAGAACTTCGATGGCACACCGTTAACCAAAACTGCAATATTAGTGGATGACACACATGCCATTATCCAATTAAGCATTAATGGAGACAACCCTATTTGGATAAGAACAATTCTGAGAAAGCACCAATCGACACGATCATAGGCCTTCTCAAGGTCCATTTTGAGCAAACTAGCTTTCTTTTTCTGAATCTTGATGGAATGGATGATCTCCTGCGTGATGCCAACAACATCCAAGATTTGCCTATCATGTAAAAAACTGAACTGTTCTGTAGAGATGAATTTGGACAGCCTAGGTTTAATACACACAACAATGATCTTTGAAATCAGCTTGTAGATTAAGTTACATAATGCAATAGGCCTATAATCTCCAAAGGTGAGAGGATTATTCCTTTTTGGAATCAATGTCAAGAATGTAGAATTCAGGGCACCCGAGATAAAGCCATTGATTCTAGAAAATTCAACCATAGCAAGAATCTCATCCCCCATAATGTCGAAAAAATGCAAGAACAACTCTACAGTCTAGCCATCAGGCCCCAGACTTTTCTCTTTTGCAAAGAGTTTTAAAGTGTTTTCAACTTCCTTTAAAGTAATAGCTTGCTCAAGGTCCACCGTCTACTGATTACTGAAAAACATAGGATATAACCTAGCAATCTCCAGTTGCTTCATAAGATCACTAACCCCTGGATCGATATATATATTAGCAAAAAAATCTTTTGCAACATCCTGCAGATGATCTTGCCCAGTAATACAATTGCCAGCTTCATCCACCATGTCCCAGATGGCATTGGAATTCCGCCTATGAGAAGCAAAGGCATGAAAATACTTGGTGTTTTTATCCCCCAAATCCAACCATAAATCACGACGCTTGAGTCTCCAGTCGGCTTCTTCCTGGTTCAATATAAAATCCTTCTTTTCTTCGAGAGATTTTATTAAAGCTTGATCCTCCATATCCTCCATGAAGACAAATTTCCGATAATATACTTCTTGTAACCGGAATTCCAAATCTCTGTATTCTTTTAGGTCCTGCTCCTTTCGATTTTTAATCCATTTTGTAACCATATCTTTCAGTTTCCTTAGCTTAAAAATAAGATGATCCATAGGGTTCAGGTCACCTCCTTGGGAATAACTTAACCAAAACAATCTAACTGCCTCACAAAAGTTTTCATTCTGTAACCAGGAAGAATTGAATTTAAAAGGAAACTTCCTCAAAGTGATAGTGTCATCACTTTGGAACAATACATGCCAGTGATTTGAGAAGATAGCCTCCCCTATCGATGATCTATGGCGAAGAAAATTATTAAGTGATGACCGACTAACCAGAAAACGATCAATCCTTTTATGAATACCTTCACTGCCCGCTTTGCCATTCGTCCACGTAGGAAGGAGAGAAGCAGGGGTGATGTCAACCAGGTCAAAATTAACCAGTATACCTATGAAATATTCAACAAGATCATCCTTACGGGCCATAGGACCCCACACTTCATCAGGACTTAAGGAAAAGTTCATATCGCCTACGATGATAAGATTGTCCATATTAAGGAGACCATAACACATCAGTGAATCCCAAAAAACTGCTCTGCCAGCATAAGGCCCATAGCAGTTTAACACAACAAATTTGAAATTTTGAACTTGACTCCGACCGATCATGAAGATTCCCCAATTTGTTCTATAAGTATTAAAACGAAAGAGACGAGGGTTCCATCCAACAATAAGGCCTCCAGACTTACCAGTAGCACTCAAAGCAGAAAAATCCCAACCAAGTAAAATGTTTGCAAGCTTCAAAATAGCAGAGGAGTCATCACACATTGTCTCTCGTAGGAGAATAATCTCCGGGCTAGTAGCATTGAACAGTTTAGATAAAGCCCTACCCCGAGTAGCTTTACCTAAATGTATGTGTATGTTAAAAGTGTTTTTCAAAATCTATTTTGAAAATTTGAAATTGATATTTATTAGTATTTAGTATTAAAATAATTTAAGAAAACATCTTTATTTATTAAAGAGTAGTGTTTTTAGTTATTGAAAGTTTAATTTCTTATCAAAATTTCATTGTTAAATAGTAAAATTTTAAACAAAACGTTTTACAAAATGAATATGAATCCAAACTCCAACCTTGATGCCAACCTACCGACCACGTCCAAAGATTCATTAAATAATTGAATTGCCCTGGTCATAATAAAATTTTCAAAGTCTGCGTGCCTTGGAATTAATTTTAATACCTCTCTGTGTAGATAGATTTTTCGCAACAACCAACTGCCAACGATTTTGACAAGGAGTTTAACACAGACTTCTTCAAACAATGACACCGCGATGAAGATTTTGACGCAGCTGAAGCACAGAATCACCAACGCAACATTCACAACATCCGTCCCAGTCACAAAACCTTTCAAATTCCTACCACTCCAAAACCCACTGTGCAACCATGAAAAATTGAAAGAAGTGTTAGGTATTTTAAATGTTGTAGACCAACAAGGCGTTCGAGCCAACCCGGAAACATACATTTCTCTGTTAATGGCGTGCGCTGATATGAAAGCTCTGGCAGAAGGTAGGCAAGTCCATGACCACATGCTCACAAACGGGATAGCAATAGATACTTTGTTGTGTACCAAACTCATCACCATGTATGCAAAATGTGGAAGCTTGGAATATGCACGTGAGGTGTTTGACAAAATGCCTCAAAGGAATAGGTTTATGTGGAATGCAATGATTGGAGCGTATTCCAGGCAGGGCGGCTGCAGAGAGGCTCTTGCATTGTATGATCAGATGCAAGTGATGGGTGTACGACCGGACAATTTCACATTTCCCTGTGTTCTGAAGGCATGCGCTGCCATGGCAGCACTGGATGAGGGGAAGGAGATTCATGATGATGTCTGTGAAGTGGGTTTAGAGTCCCATGTCATTGTGGGGAATGCCCTTGTGGATATGTATGTGAAATGCAGGAGTATGGATGATGCACGCAAAGTGTTTGACAAAATGCCTGAACGAAATGTGGTTTCATGGAATGCTATGATTGCTGGGTGTGTCCAGAATGGGTTCTGTGAGGAGGCCTTGGAACTTTTTCAATTGATGCAGAAAAGTTTGAAGCCTGATTTGTTAACCATAACAAGTGCTCTTTCTGCGTGTGGACACTTGGGTAATCTGCAGCATGGGAAAGAAATCCATGGTTTTGTGATCACTGGGGGATTCGAGTCGGATTTTGTTGTTATGAGTGCACTTGTGGGGATGTATGCAAAATGTGGCAATATATACCATGCTGGAAACGTATTTGATAGAATGTCTCAAAGAGATGTAGTTTCGTGGACTGCGATGATTGCAGGGTGTGTGGAGAATTGTCACGTCGACGAAGCCTTGAAGTTCTTTAGGAGGATGCTACTTGCAGGCTTTGAACCGGATGCTGTCACTATTGCCAGTGTGCTCCAGGCATGCGGCCAGATAGCAGCTCTAGAGACAGGAAAGGAGATCTACAATTATGTAATCAGAAGGGGACTTGATTCACATTTTCTTGTAGGTAGTGCCCTTGTAGCCATGTATGCAAAATGTGGGAGCATAGTAGATGCACACCATGCTTTTGATAAAATGCCTCAGAGAGATGTTGTTTCATGGACTGCAATAATTGTAGGATATGCTCAGAATGGGTTTGGCGATCATGCTTTGAATCTTTTTCGTCAGATGCAATTGGCAGGAATGAAACCTGACTCCATTACTCTTGCAAGTCTTATCTCAGCATGTGCCAGCTTTGGAGCTTTACAGCAAGGCAAGGAGATCCATGGCTACATGCTTAGAAGACAATTTGAGTCAGATGTGTCCATGTGCAATACCCTCATAGACATGTATGCGAAATGTGGAAGCCTGGAGGATGCTAGCCGGGTTTTTCACAATATGTATCAGAAAGATGTTGTCTCGTGGACTACAATGATTGCAGGGTATGGTATGCATGGGCAAGGTCAGCTTGCCCTTAAACTCTTGTCTCATATGGAAAACGCAGGCGTGAAACCTAACCATATCACCTTTACTGGGGTTCTGTCTGCGTGCAGCCATGCTGGCCTTGTAAATGAAGGTTGGAAGTACTTTGAAATTATGAGACGAGACCATCACATCACACCCAGGGTGGAGCACTATGCCTGTGTGGTTGACCTTCTTGGTCGAGCTGGACAGCTGGACAAGGCACTTGACTTTGTCACCAAAATGCCATTAGAACCCAACTCTGGTGTGTGGGGAGCATTGCTTGGTGCTAGCAGAATCCATCACAATATAAAGGTAGGAGAATTTGTAGCAGAACGGCTTTTTCAATTAGAACCAGAAAGTGTGGGGAATTATGTATTACTGTCAAATATCTATGCTGCTGCTGGCAGATGGGATGATGTAGCAAAGCTTAGAAATTTGATGAAAGATAAGGGGTTAAAAAAGAGTCGAGGGTGTAGCTGGATTGAGTTCAACAAAACAACACATGTATTTGGTGTAGGTGACAGATCACATCCACAAGTGGAAAAGATTTCTGAAATGCTGGAGAGCTTGGCTGGCCAAATGAAAGCGGCAGGATATATTCCTGAGACAAACTTTGTGCTACATGATGTGGCCGAAGAGGCCAAGGAACATATCTTATGTGGCCACAGCGAGAGGTTGGCAATTGCTTTTGGGATTATCAATACATACCCTGGTACATCCATCCGAATCACCAAGAATCTTCGTGTGTGTGGGGATTGCCACACTGCCACAAAATTTATCACCAAGATTTTGGGCCGGAAAATAATTGTGAGGGATGCCAGTCGTTTCCATCATTTTAAGGATGGTTTATGTTCTTGTGGTGATTATTGGTGATGGACAGAAAACAAACAGTAAACGTACATTTGCATATAGTCAATTTTGCATTCCTTGTGGTAGACCGCATGATACAAATCAAGCATGATGAAATGCTATGCAGTTTATAATATTTGACTACTTGAACAGTCATATCAAGTCTGAACATGTAATGGCATAGGCAGGCAGCACAATTTTGTGAAAATGGACAGTGAACCATGTTGCATGGGTATGTTTGGTTGCAGGTATGGGTGTGACAAGGAAAAAAACTTTTCGAACTACAGTTACAAGGGTATGTCGATTTTCCTTTGTTAAAGAGGAGATCAGGAGGATGCATGTATGGGTATGGTCTGGGGGGACAGAAATGCCCATGTGGCTATGATGGTGAGACATTCTCACAACTTGAATTTTTTATGGTTTATGACATCCTCGTACCATGCTAAATGAAGATTTCCGGAACTTTATTTTAATGGAAGTAAGGATTAAGATCGAGCACTAAACCTATGCTTGATGTCTTCTACCCTCACAAGAAGTTTGTAGCTCTTTTTTACATGAAAGGTGAGCACATATACTATAAATGACACTTCAATTTGTATTTTTCAATTCCCAGTAAAGGAGAAATGGGAGACTGATGTATATGACCAAATATATGTGTCGACAATTACAAATAAACAAGGTACCTATTATGGCAAGATAATGTCCTGCATTCTTCTGTAACTTCTTTAAAATGCCAGGACAGAATTTTGTTACAAGAAGAAATGTAAACCATATTAATTTTCCTAATTATCTTCTGTGATCATTGCAGGGGACAACACAATAATATTTTGTTGTGGAGCAAAAATAATGCAGAAACATGAGAAGCATTCATGGTTGATAACCTCATACATTGCTTTTAAGTTTTTACGCACAGTTTAAAATATGCAGACAGAGCTACTGTAAGAGCAAACACGAATGTGTTGAGTACTTCCACATATATTTAGACACATTTTGTTAGAAATTCAGAAGGTAAATATCTGTATCCCCGGCAATGTTTTAAACATCCAAACAGCAAGGTATTTCCTAGATGATCTGCAAGTAATATCAGTTTTCCTAATCAACTTGTGTGATTATTTCAAGTGTTTATGCACACCACCTTTTGATAGGTAAAATTCGGGTTATATCATTAATAGTTATTACAAAATTTATGTAATGTGGGCTTCTGATTGCATGCCCCTGATATAGTTCAGATTACTGACATGGCCATAAATGCCACTGTAGTTTATGAGAGATCTATTCAAAACTATAAATCCTAATATTCATGTCCTTGACATGTCCACAGAAAAAAGCACCATGAACTAAGATCTTGAAATTGACCATGCAACGGCAGACTTGCTGAGTAAACTGTCCTCGGATGGTGTGGGCTGTACCCTTGGGCTCTTCCCTCCAGGCAGCTTGTTATGATTCAACTGACATGCTATCTCTGCTGCCTACTCCTAAACAGTGGAAGCAAGCATTTACTAGTGGTTGATTGTAACGTATTGCTTCATAGTGGTTAGATATCTTCGAGTACAGTACACTCCAGAAGTATGGACAAACCTTGATGTTGTGCACGAGATTCTGGATTGCCCTACAACAGGTGGCAGCTATGGACAAACCTGGATGTGGTGCACAGGATTCTGGCTTGCCCTACAACAGGTGGGAGCTTGTTCTCTAAGTTGTATTTACGACTTTAAAATATAATGTTTTATATTTGTTCAATATACTCTACTTGTTAATGCGCATGCCCTTTTTTCATAACCCAACCTTTGTATTGTATATATGGCAGTCTTCTTGACTGCTGATAGTCATCAATCTATAAATATATTTGATGAAAATATAATGAGCACTGAATCTATTTTTAGGGCTAAAATATATTTTTGTTGCAAGCCTAATTTTCACTAAAGTCTACTTTTTAGCAATATCTACTTTAGTGCTGCCCATATGAGAAGACTCTAAGTCAAAGCCTTATCCTAAGGGAGCCATGCTATCATGTCTTATCAATAATACCACCAATTTCATCAAAGCCACTTTGGAGGGGGAGATTCTTTGTTTTGAAAACCTGAACTCAAGCTCTGAATCTGTTAGATCTCAGCCATGTGGCTGCAGATCTCTGATTTTGGAGGCACATGGAGGTGTTAAAGAGATGCATTTGGGCACTCCGAAATTGTTGACAATGGACATCTGTCAATTGAAAGGGATGTGTCGATGGTGGATTTCAGAACTGGGCATATGTCAAGGCAACTACATGAGAGGAGTTAAATAAGAAAACTTCCCTAACTTATTGCTGATTTCCTTTCTTTATAGTATCAATTTATACTCTAGTATCTTCATCAACAGCCCAGAGTTATATCAAAACCATTACAAAGGGAAACGGGATCAAGAAGAATAGTGGCTCCAGGATTGGACGTTCCTGTGAACATGGCAAAACAGGTGGAATTACTGAAGCAGGATGGCAATACTTACTTCAAGAAAGATCGTCTAGGCACAGCCATTGAGGCTTATACACAGGCCATAACCACGAGCCCAAATATTACTGCTTATTGAACTAACAGAGCTCTTTGTCATAGGAAACACAATGATTGGGAAAGGGTTGAAGCCGATTGCAGGAAAGCTTTAGAGCTCAATGTCATTTTTGTCAAGGCGCATTACATAGCTTCAACAGAAGTAATATGCAGATGGTATAAAGCAACCTGAGAAGGCTGGTTGTGTCGGTTAAAAAAATGCATTGAAGCATGGTGGGGTTCAGAGTAGTTGAAATCCTCCGGGATTTTCTATTGCTGCTGACCGCCTTTAATCTCGATTTCAATCTGAAGCTTAAAGGTTTCCAACACTAAACAAAGCAGCAGATCGGAGCTTTTGGAGTCATTTTCTTCTTATTACATTCTCAGTTTCAGTTTGGAGAGTATTGAGTATAAAGAATTTGAACCAGCTAACAGGCCAGAGGATGAACTCATTGAGGATCAAGTTCTTCAACATTTATATAATATTATAATGTGAAATAAAACAAACATCATCGTCCTCAACAAATATTGGGGCATTTGTGTCTCTGTTTTGATTTGACAGTTCAGTGTCTCAATGAAGTATGTAATATCTCCAAATCAGATTTCAAGGATATTAACTCAATCACAAGATTTAAATCAGAAAATTGCAGACTAAAACTAGTTATAAAAACTAGTCTTGAGGAAACTAGTACTGAACACAACTAAACCCACTCAAAATTCACAATTGGACTTTCTTGGATCTGATCAGAGTGGGGACAAGTGTGCAACGGCAAACAACAGGACAAGACTAGCTTCAGAATCCTATGCACAAGGTATTGGGACCATTTATGTTTCAACAACAGCTGCCGCTGAAGTCTACTCCAAGGCTTCTTGGGTACACCAACATATACAAACTAGATTCCTCCACTAACACTTGAATGCACTCAGAAGGTGTATAACAGGTATTTACCCTCTAATCTACTGGCACAGAAAAGATACTGGTGTTTTGGAGCTGTTTGATTGAGTTTGGGAGACTTGGACGAGGTTTGACAATTTAGGACTGCTGAGATACCCAAACTTCTGGCTGACCCAAACACAGTACGATCTGCACTAAATTCAGATACGAGGCTTGGAAATGGTTCAGGGATGTCTTATGGACCTGCTACACTTGACAGAATGCAAAATAGTTTTATAGAACTCCTCCTATGATAATTTCAGTGAAACTAGCTAGTTGTTTATGCAAAAAGAGCAAGACCTTAAATATTGAAGTACAAGTGACTATGCAAGCTCACAAATTCATTCTCAGAATAAATATAACAGATCATAAACATGTATTTAATAGCAGCAAACATCCATTTGTATCTTTATAGCACTAACTGAATCATACAAGTTCCAACTCTGACATATAGCTCACAATGTGTAAGATCTGAGTTCATAGAAGCAGGAATCTATGATGGAAGAATGAGAGAAGGGTAGAAATCACTAGATCAGGCCCAGGAACAGAGAATAGACATCTAATAACTCATAGAGGGCACAACCAACATCTGAAGCTTCTTACAGAAGTGCAATCTCTCCAACTATTCTCCCTCTCTGAGTAAATCTCATCAAAACCACATCAAATCTGCTTGGATCTCTGCATCAACTCTGAAGGATTGATATCTTCATGAAATGGGCTGGATCGGACCTACAAATCAGTCATCAATGGCTGCACTAATCATATGCAAAAGACTGGAACAATAACTATGAGGCACATCTCCCACTGGTGGCTAAGGGTGCATCACCAAAGCTAAGAGAAGCTTAGAGCTTACTCATTCACAAAAATAAACTGTCAAAAGATGTGAAATGGAGTTCTCCTTCTTCTTGTATAGACTTTTCTCCTCATGGTTGAGCTTATCCTCTTAGAAATTCGAATTGGAGGAGGCATGGATGTTTCCTTGATTAGTTGGATTGGGTTTGGACCCACTTAGCCTCATGGATGCGTCCTCACTTGCTAAACTTGGACCCTGTAGCTTTTCTGGATGTTTCTAATCCTTCTTGAGTTGCACAAATCAAGAAACTTCTTTCTTTTTTGCTTTTGATAACTTTCCTGCTTGTCCAACTTTCCTTGCTTTATGACTTTCTCTTGCTTTTAGAAACTGCACCTCCTTGCTTTCTAGATGTTTCCTGCTTTTCAAGACTGGCTGCTTTTCTGCACTTCCCTGCTTTGGGCACTTTCCTGCTTTATGCACTTGCTTGCTTTTCACTGCTTTTTCCAGTTTCCTTATTTTTTGCTTTGCTATGTTTTTCTTTCAATTTCCTCTTTGGTTGACAACTCATTGAGCTATCATTATCTCCTTATGCGCCCTCATGGGGCCCTTGGCATCTTTCAACTCATTATCACATTTAATAATAATTTAAATATCAAAATATTAATTGCATCACCTCCAATTTAATTTATTCTAAAACAACTATAGTCCAAATTATCTCCCTAGCTAATTTATTTAATTTCGTAAGGTACTTGGCCAAAATTTACTCCCTTCTTAATACTTTTCCACTAAAACCCATGGAGTTGGATGGGTTAGTGGTTTCTCCATGGTGTTGTCAAAATGGGGACATGACAAAGTAGCCATATACCAGTTGAAAATTAAGAAGAATTGGAGCTTCGACTTGGATTTACAGTTGTAGGAAAGACAATTGGTATAGCAGTCTTGATTTCCACATTTCTCATGCAACTGTCTTGCAACAGAGATGATTTTGGTTTCTCATACTTGACTGATAACTGTCCAAAGGGCCTACAACGATGACAAATCCCCGAAGGTTTAGAATTTGGCATTCCTATGGTCATCAAATACATCAGTGAGCCTCATATGATTCAATGCCTTTGGTCTCTCTGCGTCCAGACATGAATTGGCTTGAAGAAAATGAAGTAACTTTGCCCAATGTAATGATATAGAGGCTTGGTTGTCTAGCAGACTATATAGTTTGTCCCACCTTCTGAAGGAAACAATTGAACAACTGATGCCAATCATGGAAGCGAATTAATAGGTGTTGGAATGATTGTACAATTTTGTAGCACTCTGATGATGCCACAAATTAGTTAATCTCTAATTATCTTTGTTAGTTACCAATCTATCACAAAGAAATGGATAAAATACTTCAAGTGATCAGTTGTACAGGAGAGTCGAGACAATTTCTGGAAGTAATGCTAGTGCAAGCAGTTATGTTTCTAAGGCAGAGATTGTTATATTCTGGAATACATGGCTATGTTATTTAGCATTGAGTGAAGTTTAACAGGGGCTAAGCTTGGCAGCTTAAAATTGAGGGATGGATGGCCTTGTCAATATTCTAGTTTCAGTGTCTGTTAAACATTTACCACAACAGCAATTTTGAAGGTATCTTGATCCTTCAAACAGCAGCCTTGGCTATTCTAATGATATCTTTCAAGAGCATACCGGATTTTCTTTAAGGGGATATGATGATATACCTTAAAAGGGCAGCATTTTCAGGCTGTGGATAATGGCAGTGGCTAATTTTTCCTGTTTCACCATGTGCTAATGTTTAGAGCCATGCTTGTAGATGGTTGTATTCACCAACATCTTTGCATATAGCATGGTTTGATGGGCATAAAAGGAAGATTACTAGCCTAAAGTTTTGAAGCATATGACCTTAGCCTTACAGCCAATTCTTGAGAAAGGGATTCTTGACCATGCACAGAGCTTTCTTGAAGTACAGCAAACAAGTCATTTGTAACCGATATGATTCAACAGCTATCTGGGTCACTTCTTGTACGAAGGATCAATACAGGAGATAGATCAAAGGTTGACACACTTTGTATTAGACATATTGGTGACTGGCACATTGTGATAAAAGTTGGGTTAAATGGAAAATGGATAATAACTGAATTGCCTTCTCTCATTGGGAGAGTGGGATAACAAATGCCTAACATATAGCCTAATCAAAGCCACCTCAGCATTCATTCTAAATTTAGAATTTGGCTGCACAAAGATAGGCCGATTCTCCGCACTCAAGAAGAGATAAAAGGCAGCAGTGAAGAGAGGGTAAGGGTTGGAACTTTTTGCAACCAAGAGGCTGGAGCTTCACCGGAGCCCAAGAGGCTATTGTATGATTGAAGACCCAAGAGTCTACCAAAGGATTCACCACCTCTGTAATAGAATTTGTTTTTTCTCTGTCAATGCCTATTTCTCCGTTTTCAGAAGCACTTTGTCTTCATATTCATTTTTGCAGTTATTAAGCAGCTTCTTCTGTAATTCACAGTCATAATAGAAGCCAGTTTGTGGTACAAACTGCCCTTCTTGGTTCCCTGTTTTGTATGAGCTTTGAACAACTTCATATGCAGTCTCAGATATCTATATTATCACCCTGCATCTTTGTGATATAGGTTGTGCAAGACTTTGAGTTTGTTAAAGGATTCTGAACATGTTATTTTCAGTTTATGATATCTATTATCAACCTGTGTCATGAGAGGAACCTTTTACATTTCTTGAATATAGATGAAGCTTACTTATAAGCCTTAAGAATGAACATAAACTTCCGCATTAAGCAAGCTAACTCCATGGGTATGTCCATCATGAAACCACCGAGGGTAATCAACTCTCGAAGCACCCCACATAACATGAGGCACCCCCAAGCATGGTGTAAACACTTTCAAAGTAACATTGAAATCTAACACACACATAACTAAGGTTTCAACTATGGCTTCTCAAATGGTAGACTATTGCTTATTATTAAAGGCAGCATGCTTTTATGAGCTTCATTAGTACAAGACAATCCAATTTATTCCATGATAACTCTGGACGTGACATTAGGGCTTGAGCCTCTATCAATAAGACTAAAGTGTCTTATTTTATCAAAGATTTTCATTGACACATAAAAGGGGCAATTTTCCTATGCAGTCCTCAAAGAACTTGCAGCTACTACTTCTTCCTCTAGGTATTCTTTCTCCTGAAGAGACATAGAGTTTGTTTTGAGAACCCTCAGAGGGAATTGCTTCTTGCTTTGTGAAATGGCAGCAAAGTTGGATTTGTTGTGATTTTCATGTATTTCAAGAGACTTGAGAATATTAAACAGTCATGTTATCCTTAATTGACACCAGATCATTTACAATGCTACAGGGAGAGATGTTAGGTGTTAGAAAGAAATTTTTAGGGAATTGAACATCACCATCAACTTTTTGCTCTTGGGCTAATGTAGCAGAAATTAGCCCCATGAGAGCATGTTGTATTTTTACTTTTAACATCAACATCTACTTTGTTGTTTTGTGGTAGATTTGACTTACTTCTAATCTGAAGGCCTTATTTCTAGCTGTAACAGCAAAGACTTCATTGTCATTGTCAACCCAATCAAGGGTTTCTATAGTGTGCATATGTTTATTTCCATGTAAACGTTTTTTGGCCAGCATGAAAACTTTGCAAATATGCATATCGTGATTTTCCTCACAGAAATTGTGCCATTAGAGACGGGCCGATTGGTGAGTGATTTGAGTGAAACAGTTGAGATGGAGGTTTAGGCAGAGGAATAAAAGAAGGTTCAAGGGTTGTATAAGTAACTTTATTCCTTTCAAAAGAAATTATGTTGGTATTCATGTTTGGATCAGTTGTAGGATTGTAGACATGTGCATTTTCTTTTCTATGTCTTCTAGAAGCATACCTATTTGTAAGGTTTTTTCTTTGAACTCCATAGAGTTCTACAAGGTAGATCCTAAGTTAGTCACAATATTCTTCTCTAAATTATTCTTACAAGTTACATGTAGGAGGTAGATTATTGTAATAGTCCATCATTGTTGTTTAATTAGTAAGGATAAAAAGCTATGTTGCATGGGTACCCATACCCAAGGATAGGGTACACGTACCCGTACCAGGTACTTGGGTACACACAATGTACATTTCCTGCCGTACCCTGCCGTACCCACCCCATACTGGCTTCACATACCCAAAACGCCGTTATAAAAAAGGGGTGTGTATAGGCTAAATGGTACGGCGTACTCTGTGTTTAGGTACTTCGTACCCCGTGTTTGGGTACTTTGGGGGTACGACCGACTCAACAAAATGCAAATCCACAGGGAAAGATGTAATGACCCCCAACCAAAGCTGAACTAAATTTTGCTAACTACGTATGGAGTCTAGTTCAAGACTTATGTCAAGCACTTTGCAACACTGTTCAAATTCCACTGAATATTGTCTAAATCTGGTAGACTGATTTGCATTGATTTACAAGGAATGTTTTTATGGTTTTTTGTTCAGCACTCATGGAACATAATTTGACTACCAAATGTGCACATAAAAAATATACATATGTATTTAATACTGAGAAATACACTGACATCAACCCAGGAATATATTTGCAACTTTTTATTGCTTGTAACAATAGTACAAATAGGTGTTTAAAATCAGATTTCAATTGTACCTTCAAATCTGAGTTTGATTGTTTGTTACAGCTGCCTAGTACAATGATTAATCAAATTTTATGTAACTTCCAGTCTTCCACTTTATATCTACTATGAGTCTATGTTTATCAAATTTTCAATGTGAATGTTCATTGTTAAATGAATCATTGAATTTAGAATTATGAATCATGATTCATAATTTATGAAGAAATCTGAAATATGCATGTATGATGTGACTGTGACATATTATCTATCTATATATATATATATAGTACCCCCGACATACCCAAGTATCCTGTTTCAAAAAGTGGTGTCCCCGTACCAGTACCCGTCCTTGTCCCCGTACCCAAGTTTCATGGCAACTTAGATAAAACCTTTAGAAGGAGGTTATACAACTCAGTAAAGTGAAAATTAAAGGTCTTAATAGTCTCACTTGGTTTCTAAGCCAGGTTGTTGTAGTTTTTCACCAAATCAATTGGACTTTGAACTTGCCCAAATCTGGACTTGAACTAGTGTGCAATTTCAACCCAAGTGGAGAAGACATTAGAAGACAAATAAAGTGCATCCATACCTAAAGGAATTAAAAATAAAGTGCACGCTTAGATGTTTTATCATTGGCTCCTACATTATTACAAGAACTTGAGAACACACTAAAATGTTCATTGGCAATTATAACATCACCTAAAAACTTCAGTAAGTTCCGTTTAAACTTAGGGAAAGGTGTGGTAGCAGGTGCAAAGTTTAAGGGAGACGATATGTTCCATGAGATGCCATCGATGCCTTCCTAAACTTGGGATAACCATACTTACATTACCTTATAGGGATTAGTAGTAGACTAAATGGGTGCATAGTGACTAAACATGCTACCAATAAGATGAGAAGTAGAACTTTGTGAATTTCCACCCATGACATTATTCGTATAAGTCATTTTGGTGTGAGAATCAGTAGATGGGGAACCAATGCAAAAGGGACTAGATATCAATGTCAGGATAAAAAATAGGTCGGAGAAGGTTATGAAGACATTGAGAAGTCCTCCTTCTCCGAATTACAATTAAAGGTTTGTATTAAGGATAGTCACCTTTTACTCCCTGATAGTGTCTATGAGGACTCATGAGTGAACATAAACCAATAAAAATCATTTTCTAACTCTAGGAGGATGGGTGTCTCCACATCTTTCTAACTGGTCTCTTCTTTATCAGATATCAATGTCTTTATCAATGTCTTGAGAGATCGCCTCCCAAGAAGTATGTAACTCATCTTGACTCCCTTCAATCTCAATCATGAAGTTAAATAGAGAAGAGGATGGATTGGTTTTATTGGTGAATCACACTAGAATTGAATATAGAAAGTCATAAAAAGGTAAGATAATCCTCTAATCCACTTGTTGAAGTGAGGGAATCCTACCATGCAAAATAATATTAATCAGACTACTCTCTCAGAAACTCTAGTTTCAAGTGCAACAACAATCCTAATGCTTGTGGTTCTTGCCATGAAATGCATGTATTATTGTTAGTAGCTTCACTAGTGCTTGCACTATAAATAAGCCAAATTTCTTTATAGCTTATGGTCTTGGGAGGATCTTCTAGGACTCTATACTGTCAATCCCTGATGGTGTGGGTAACAATTTATTATCAAGACTGATAATAAATTCCATAACATAGAGTCACTTTACATATGGATGTAAAGCTTAAACTACAACATTGTTATTGTAGATAAGATAAGTTAATTTTATTAATGTCCAACTAATGACCACAAAAGTAGGTCAATGGGACTATTGAATACAATGATGTCGTTACAAAGTAGGAGTACCTAAAGGTCTCTTATAAAATGCAATATGCAGAAAATAAAGTAAAGTAAAGTAGAGAAGAGAAGAGTGGAGAAATCTATGTTGAGGCATGGAAAGCCCTCGACCCCGAGTACAAGAGGCTACACGGGTGGAGAAATACATAGGGAAAGAATTTGTGTAGCAGGGGTACCCGTACCCAGGGGTAGGATACACATGCCCATACTGGGTACCTGTATCGAGTACTTGGGTATATGTAATGTACGTACCTTGTCGTACCCTGTATAAAAAAAGAGGTACTTACATGGTAAATGGTACAACCTACCCTGTGTTTGGGTACTCTAGGGGTACGACTCACTCAACGAAAGTTAAATCTGCTGGTGTTGAGGGAGAAAAATTGTCCGTTTAATGAAATAATTTAATAAATAAAGTTAAAATGCTACCTCCAGTTACTATTGATGAGTAGGAGCCTCAACTTGAGAGTGATGTCTATCCAGAGAGCTTGTTGGCAGAGGACCTTAGTGATGTTGATGACATTGATCCTAAGGATGCTGATGACATGGCTCGAGGAAGCCAAATCAACTATCTTGTTCATTGTTTACTGTTTTGAACTTTCTATTTCATGTTTGGAAATGTCATTAGGAAAATTTTGAATGTAGTATGACAATGGAGTCATGGAGTCATGGACATATAATATTATTAATTATATAACTCCCAATCTTCCACTTGATATCTACTAGGATTTATCAAATTTTCAATGTGAATGTTCATTGTTCAATGAATCATTGAATTGTGAATCATGATTCATAATTTATGAAGAAATTTGAAATATGCATGTGATTGTGACATGATATATATATAGTACCCCCTATGTACCCAAGTACTCTGTTTCAAAAAGTGTCATCCCTATCTCTGTATCCAAGTTTCCTGGCAATTTAGAAAAGAATCTAGGAGCAAAGATATATAGAAGAATTGAGGTAGGTCTATTAAGGGATAGACCCATCTCTCTTAACATCCGAGGCCAAATGAAGGAAACTAATAAGAGTATGTTGTCTTGAGGAAGAACTAGTGGAAGGGCTAGGGTACTCTCTACGTTGCTGTCTGGAGGAGGTAGCTCACTGTTGAGGCCCAATGGATCTCCTATGTCTCCCGGGGAGAGGTCTAGTATGGTAATGCCACTGAGATCTCAAGGGACGGGGGAAGGCCCCCCGGGTCCGCACTGATATGGAGTTCGAAACTCTGTTGTTGTCGATCTATCTCTTAGTGCCCCTCCTTGAAGGTAGCACTTTGAAAAAGAAGTGATCCACTAGGTAGAATCTGGTCCAGTAGGAGGTTGAAGAATAAGGCCTCGAAACTTGAAGGCCTCCTGCATGTATAAGGCCACACATCTTTGATCGGGGTATTTGAAGAAGTTGGTGAGGGTTTGGGTCCCTTTGAATAGGCAATGGAATCTCCCTCTAATCTCGTAGTAGACGGGGTAGCAAAAGATGAAGTGCTCCTCAGTATCGACCTCCTGGAGGTGGTATAGCTGGTAGGTCCTGTCAGATCGATCAACTCGGTGGTCCATCTCTACCTGAAGTCTATGAGAGCCCACTTTGAACTGTCCTAAGGGAACGTGGAGAGCATGCATCTAGTGGTAGAGAGTATATTGAGGATGAACAATGACTCCATCACTTAGCTCCAAGAAGTGCTAAGCATAGAAGGCCATCTTTGGGTGTAATCCACCCTAAGGGTTAACCCAAGTGATCTAAATAAACTATCTCTAGATCTCATCCCCGATGATGAGATCTACAGACAGTTTATTCAGATCACTTGGAGGCCAAGAGGACCATGTCGTCGGCAAAGAATATGATAGATATGAAAACTTGGTGGAGGAGGAACCCATCACTGTCCTATATATGCTCGTGAAGGGAGGCCTCCAACTCGTCAATATAGATCCCAAACAAGGTGGGGGACAGGGGGCACCCTTGTTTAACCGCAATGGTACTCCTGATGAAGTTTGACATCCCGTGAGTTGTGCAGAGTCAGCCAAGGACCGACTCATATAGACACATGATTCCAATCAATAGGGTCTCAGAGATGTCGATGTCTTTGAGCCTATGGAATAGGGCCTCTCTAGGGACAAAGTCAAAAGCTTTTCGAAAATCTACAAAGTAGCAATATAATTTCGAAGAGTGGTGTCGTGCCTCCTCACTGATGGCTTGGAGGGTAAAGACATGACCAATGGTCTAATGAGTGGGTCAGAATTCATCCTACCTTCTAACTCTCAGGTGTCTTCTCTCAAGCTCGTCAGAAATCTTCCTTTGGAGGATTGTAGGGATCTGAACTGGGTCCCGATTTGTGTATCGGGTGAATGGTGTGATGTGACCATGCCGATGGAAAACTTGTATGGACCACATGGTTGAAGAGATCAACCAAGTGATTATCTAGAGCATGAAGACCATGATTGAACAAATCTTCTTGGAAACCTTCCTTATCTGCTGCTTTACTAGTGTTCATCACCCAAACGACTTCTATGATGTCTTGGCGAGAGCATAAATAACATTAAGGTGACAGAGACGTGATCAGGATACGTGGTTGCCCATGGACATCATAGAGAGTGGAGCCATGAGAGAGCATGGATTTGAGGTTAAGATCAAATGGGAGTTGAGGGCAAGGAAAGATGGTGCGCCATAAGTTTTTGGGAGAGTGGATGAGGGAGGCACACAAGTCTTGTCTCCTTTGAGAGATGAAGAGTTGTTTTTTGCGATGGAGGAGGTGGTGATAATAAGTTGCAAGGTCAGGGTATGAGGGGCGAGCATAAGTGAATGCATGTCGAAGTTGGTGGTGGAGGGATTTGCACTCCTCGTTGTACCGTTGGTTCATGGGGTAGGAAATGATTTTAGGGGCTAAGGGAGTGTACCGGGTGGAATGGGGGTAGGATGCTTCCCAAATGACGAACGATAGGTAGGCGTACTTGATAGAGGTTGACTCAGATGAGGAGAGTTGGGATTTAGAAGGAAGCATCTGATGGAGGTGGGAAGTGAATCTGTCCCTATCTCCCTTGTCGAAAAGGATAGTAGTGTGAGGTGGGTCCCAGGGGGGGTGTAGTTGGGGGGGGTGTCAGTCCGAAGAGAGAAGGAGAGAAGAGCATGGTCTTCCAGGGGAATAGAGGAAATGGAGGTGACGAATAAAGGGGAGTAAGTATCGGATATAGAGGAGATAATCAACTACACTTGCACCTACTCCATGAGGCTGACAAGTGAAGAAATGAGAGTTTGGGAAGCGGGGGAGCCCATTCAGGATTAGCAGCTCCTGAGATTCCCCTAGATGAAACAGGTGCCAACCATTGGTTGTCGTAGGCCCTGAAGCATCATCATACATCCGATGAAGTCCCACTGACTCTGGATCAATCCCTTGAGTGCAAAACACGTCCTTTGACTGGTCATGGAGAGGAGTCTGGAAATCTCTGGTACGGGTGTTGAAGTCACCTAGGAGAGTGACCTCCCCAATCATTGAGTACTGGGTGATGCTGGTATACAAATCCATGTAGGGGTCTCCATCGACGCCATTATGGATAGCGAATGGTTACGAGAGTTGGGGGAAGTAATAAACTTGAATGTAGATGTCCCTTGGGAGGAGGGCTCTACCTCTGACCTGAACCCACAAAAACATGGCAAACTCATCTATGGACACCAAAGACACCTTGCTCTGAAGGGAGTCCCTAATCAAACAAGTAACTCCACCTAAATCTCTGACACTACCCGAGCTCCTCATCTCCTGCTTGCAAGATGAAAACCAATGATACCCTACAATGTCTAGGAGAGGCCGAACAAGGCTCGCATGAGTCTCTGAAGAAAAGTCTATGCTATTGAAATTACATAAGCATGTAATATAGTGAGCATAAAAGCTATCTATAGATTCACAGTTCTATTATCTAGTGTGGCTGGAATTCCATTGGGATGCAAACTACCTTATGGAAGCTTCAACATGATGTATATGTATATGCATTAATATAAACGTGTTAGCAAATCGCTAAGACAACTAATCCTCTAAGTTAATCCTATAAACAAGAAAAAGCTTGTGAAACAATCCAAAAATAACTTGTTATACTGTAATTGAAATATTGGCTATTGGCAAATGAAGAGGACAATTGTGTATTGGCTAAGACAAAACTGAATATAGTATCTGGTAAAGGTCATCAAAGATAGGTATGATGATAACAAAAAGGATGGCATTTCATAGGCTTGTCACATTCCTTGGCACAATCAACCATTGGTGTATGGTTGGGTGTAAGAAGTCATCAAGATAAGTTCTTTGACTATATTTCAATTAGAATTTTGGCTATCATTGTGGGCGATGAATTGAAGAGGTTTTCCTTTAACCTATATATGACTAGAAGAGGTGTTGTTTCTCTAGTTATATATATGGATTGTGTGGCGAGGACTACATGAACATGCATTTTAAGTGTAGTTTCAATTGTTAGAAGCTCTAGCTCTAGTGCAGTGGATGATTCTTGTGTTTGCATTACGAGATCTTTGCGAGCACACAATTTTTTTTCACATTTTTTCTTGTGGATGTTGCTCCACTTTGTTGTCTACTAATGTGTGATCTAGTTTTGTCATTATCCCTGTAGTTCTTCATCTTATTATTAATGATTTTGCTTGAGATTGAACTAAATTTTCTAAGAGGTTAGTTGTGTTGAATTTTTTACGTCAAGATTCAAGAGTTTCTTAGTTTGGTGCTTTGTGTTGAACTTTTCTTCTATTTGGATAAATTTGGGTTTTCATGGGGATATGTGGTGGGGGAATTTATGTCAAAACCAATGTCACTAACATTTGGTTGAAGTATCTTTTCAAGAAAAAATTAATTTGATGACCACTCTTTTAGCCAAAAGTTAGTTTTTAATGACATTAAAATAATGCTTCTGTTTGAAAGTTATTTTCAGTGAAAAATATCCTTCAATCTAACTTTTCAATCAACCAAAAACAATTTCTATACATTAGAGTTAGTGGTGAGTACCTTCATTTTTTTCCATGTTTTTCTTTCTCCACATTGTAGATGTGTGGATGATTTGTGATATGTCTATCTCATCATGTTGTGGATATTTGCAATTTTTCTCTCTCCCTCTTGTAGATGATTTTTGGTCTATACCTGTTCAACTTGGCTTCTCTTCTAGTGTGGTCTATCGCTCCCTACAATTGTTTGGCTCATCTTCAGTTTGACTTCTCTCCAGGTGTGATTAGTAACTATTGAACTTGGCTTCCCCTTTGATTTATGTTGCTCACATTTCTATGTGCAACTATATTTGGGTCTCTCCCTATTCATCTTGGTATCAAGTGTTCATTTTGGTTGTACTTGTTCAAGTCTCTTCCTGTTCGACTCGAAATCACATACTCATTTTGGTATGTACCTGTTCAACTTAACATCACTTATAATGTATCATCACTATCCAAAAGCTACTCTAGGTCACCATGAAAGAAAATAATTTGTTTTATCTTTATACTTGTAAAATGAACTATAATTACCATGAGTACATAATGTCGTGCATAGTGCATTATGTAGTTCCGAAGAAAAAATTAAAAATTTTCATTTTAGTTGAAAAAACGTTACAATTCATATGGGTTTTTATATCAAAGAAATAAAAAGACACATGTCCTTCTACGATCTTCAAAAATGTTAAAATTCCTAAACCCATGGTCCAAAATTTAATCATAATGAAAACATGTAGAGAAATTTACCTCCAAAAGAAGGGAATTCTAACAACCTTGCAATGCCCACAAGATTTGATTTACATGTGTTATGTCTTTGTTCCTTTGTTGCACGGGAACCGTTCCCAGTGTTTAGGAAACATGTTCCTAACATATCGACATTCCAGGGAACTTGGGAACAAGAGCGAAACATTCCAAATTCAGTGGGACTGGTTTTGAGAGCTTCAGAACTCAGTGGGAACTTTTGCCCCGTAAAATCGAGAACCTGTGGATGTTTCTTTAAGTGTTTCCTTCCTCAGGAGCTCCCAAGAGTTCTATTGGTGCATTATGTAGCTTCGGAAGATATTTTTATAAAGTCAAAACCCTAAAAGAATAATGCTAAAAACATACTCTCAAGAAATCAAATGAAAATAGACAAGTCGTCCCCACATAAATCAATGGGTAAAAATGCCTTAGAGAAGTCGGCCTAGTCACCCAGTGAAGTTGGCCCTATAGTGAAAAAGTTAGCCATAAAAGAGTATAAATAAGGGGGTCGCATTCTTCATTTGGAGACACAACACAAGTTCGCTCAAGCTAGTGAGACAAGTGTGCAAGAGAGAGAGAGAGAGAGAGAGAGTAGCAACAACTAGAGGAAGACAAATATTCTTGGGGTTATCTTATCTTTGCTTCTTGTGTTATTTTCTGTGAGAGAGCTTTAGTTCTTCGTTGTATTGACATTTTACTTTGTTGACAAATCTATACTGAAGAAGTTCTGTTGGGTTTTTTCCGTGAAAGGATTTTCCCAGGATAAATATTTGTGTCTATTGTTGAATGTATTTATTTCAGTGATCCTTATGCATGCAATTATTATGATGTGATATGTTAAATTGAATGAAATTCTAACATAATTGCTCTTAAGTAAAATTCTAACATGGTATCAAAGCAGGACTGAAAGAAAGCATTGTGACACATACCTGCGACACTTGCGACAGTCTGAAACTAGGGCTTTGAAATTCGGGCATTTCTCTCCACATATTGGATTGCAAAGTAGCACCTTGCAACTCGCCCTAGGAGGGCACACTTTTATGTCCAAGCAGTTTTCAGATTCGAGAATTTTTATTTTTGACCTGGTCTCTATAGGATCAGAAAACTAGGGCATCAATTTTTTGCCTTTTTGTCCACAGATTTGAGTGAAGAGAAGGTTTTCTCAACTTGCCTTCGGAGGGCGCATCTTTCCAGTGGATTGGATTCTCCATTGAAGAAATTTCAATTTTGACCCTCCTCCTGCTAGGGTTTCTAGAACCAGATTTGGCAAGATGACAAACAACACCAAGCTTGATGAGAAGCTTGAATGGGATGATAACTTTAGAGCATGTAAATATAAGATGCTCCTCATCCTAGAATAAAATGACTTGGAAAAGTATGTTGAAGAAGAGGTTGCAGAGCTGGAGGGAGATGAGGCTAAGGCAAGGCACAATAAGAACATGGTTAGGGAAAAAGGATCATAGCTAATTCTATCAAGGATCACTTGATCCCTCATGTCTCATCAAAGAAGACTCTAAAGAAAATGTTTGATGCCTTGTCCAGTTTGTTGAAGGAACAAACATCAACCAAAATATGACCCTGAGAACTCAACTCAAGAATGTGAAGATGCAGGAGGCAAAATCCATTCAATCCTACTTCACAAGGGTATCTCAGATCAAGGAACAACTTGAAGCTATTGGAGACATGGTTGAGGGAGAAGAAGTAGTGATGAATACTTTGAATGGCCTTCCAAGTTCATGGGAATCTTTCATCTAGGGAATATGTTCTAGAAGGAAGTTGAAAAATTTCAGTAGAATATGGGAAGAATGTACACAAGAAGAAGCTAGATTGGTAGCAAGAGAAAAAAAGTTGGGTAATGATGAAGATCAAGCACTAGAAACACACACAGAAATAAAAGAGCTGAAAATAAGTTCGTCCTTCAAAGAAGTTTTAAAAGTTTCAGAAGTCTCAAAAGGCTCAAAGGGATTACTCAAACTTCAGATGTTACAACTTCCAGAAGACGAGACATATTGCAAGAAATTATCCTCAAATAAAAGATCAAATCAAAAGAGGAAAAAGACATCATGCTCATACCACAGAAGATCATGAACCTGTTCAAAAGAAAAGAAGAGAAGATGATTCAAGTGAAGAATATATATTGATATCAACTCTTACAGGGATAGTCACTCATGGAAGTGACACATGGCTTGTTGATAGTGGTGCTTCTAAGCACATGACTGGTTACAAGGATTCTCTCACAAGTTTGATTCAGAAGGATTCACCTCATAAGGTGAAGCTTGGAGATGATTATCCGTATCTTATTAAAGGAGTAGGAGAAGCCTCCTATAGGTTGGATTCCAGAAATCCTATGAAGATGAAAGATGTGTTATATGTACCTGGTTTGAAAAGGAATCTTCTATCCATTTCAACATTGGATAAGAAATGATTCAAAGTTTCCTTCGTGGATGGAGAAGTTCTCATGTGGCCAAAAGGAAAGACCATTGATGATGCAGTTGTGATTGGTATTGAAGAAGGATGACTATACAAATTGAAGGGACACTTAGATTCAGCACTAGCACATAGTACAGTGAATCCAAGTGAACTATGGCATAGAAGACTTGCTCACTTAAACTACAAAGCATTGCCGATCGTGAGCAAGGTAGTAACAGGTTTTCCAGAGATCCAGGTAGATCATGATGGTGTTTGCAAAGGATGTGCACAAGGAAGTAATGTGAAGAACATGTTTCCAAGTAGTGATAGCAAATCCAAAGGAATCTTAGACATGTACATTCAGATGTATGTGGATCAATGTCAGCTACTTCATTAAGCAGGTATGTATACTATGTTTCATTTATCGATGATTATTCTCGTAAAATTTGGATTTATTTCTTAAAAGCAAAAGGTGAAGTGTTTAGCAAGTTCAAAGAATTCAAGACCCTTGTAGAAAATCTTTCTAAAATGAGCTGAAAACTTTGAGTACTTACTCACATAAAAATTTTGTAATAAGGATCTTTGCTAATAATCATTTGCATGTAAATATGAGCATTTGCATGTATATGAACTTATTTTAATAAAAAACAAATACAAGGATTCACATATGCAAATATGACAAACCAGATGGTAACAGAGTTCGTCAGGCCTCCTGACTACGTGTCCGGGTTCGACAAGTACCGAACCGTTCTTATTAATCTTCCTTCTTGCAATTTACATCAGAATCATGTGGCGCTCTCCCATCTTGGGCATCCTTCTTCTAAGGCTCTCACATGAACTTACTTAAGCAAGACCTCCTCACTTAACTTCTCAATGCAATGGAAAGACTTCAAAGAATGCTCTCCAAAACAAGCCTACCTCCTTCTCCATATGAGAGACTTTTATAGCTTTCTCATGGATGATTAGTCATCATCCATGTTAAGGAGAAAATCTCTCCCATGATCCCCTAAAGTAGGATCATGAGACACCTTAAGGGGGTATGTGGAGGAAAAGGCCTCTTCTTCCTCCATGAGGATCTCAACACCCCTTAGGTTTAGGAAACCAACTCATGAGGTGGATTCTCTCACCTTTTAATTTCTTTTTTTTTACACAAATAAAATGAGAATTAATGTGAACTTCTACATCAAATTCTCTATTACATAGTTTGCTCATGAAATACTTTATGAACAATTTGTCAAAGAAATCCTCATTTCTATCGTAACTTCAACCTGGATTTTCTTCTGCCTACAAAGTCCATTTGACCTCGTTTAAGTTGCATTAGAAATATTTATGTGAGCTCTTCAATGACTAACCACCTACAAAGAAAATGGAGTCCTTCTTCATTCTTTGATTAAGATGATTCTCCTGGATCAAATCCCCCCACTGAAAGGACTTTTGGACCTCCAAAAGTATCAACTCATGGTCGACAAAGAATTTTTGTCTTCTCCTCCTTCGAAGCTTTGTCCATAGCTATCTTTGGCTTTCTTGGAATGTTTACTTGCATTTATGACCAGTTTTTAGGATGTCGAGCACCGCCGATCATTCACCCAAAATTTTTAATTACAATGATAAAGGCAAAAATTGTTTCCAATATGACTTTGAACATACTGTCTTATCACCCTTGTTTTGCCATCTTTACAATTTGTCAATCTTTAAAAAGGCAATATGCTATAAAATGCATAAAAGGAAAAGTGTTCTTTAGTGGTTTAAACACTATGGTTTCGGCCTTTACTTTAAAAAGTGCAACATATAAATTTTTCATCTTCCTTGTCTGGCCTTCGAGCCATCTTTTCAAATGGAAAATATTATGGGTTCAAAACACACTTTATAGTTTTCGACCCATCTTTTATTTTTATATATATATCACAAATGGAAGAATTAAAACCCATTTTCCAATGATTATATCGACCATAGTTTTAATTGGCATTAAAATAAAGCTCAAATTTTTGCAAAAAGAGATTTTATCGAATTATTGGCTATACTGGCTTGATGGTCATCACCATTCATCAACAAGCAAATAGATCGAACAGATATTCTGCCACCAGATCTGTCCTTGCACCCGCCCCTTCAACCATAGTCATCTTTATCTTTCCCGTTAGATCTTGGGAGACTGTCTTCACTATGATTTTCTTAGTGGCACTGGCTTTGGCAGGAATACACCATTCCACAACTACGACTACAAGAAGATGCACACGGTCTCCTTCCACGGACCTCCAAGTTCGGTATAACTCCTCGGGCTTTATGAAATTGCATTGGGTCTAATTAATGCTGCGATCTCTGCTCTGCAGATGACTTTTCCATATGACAGAGATCGTTGTACAGGAGCGGGTTTCAACGCTTCTTCTTTATGGTAAACAATACTGATCATGCTACATGACCGATTCATATGTTTTGCGTTGGATAAGAGATAACACGACCGGATGCATCTTACCTTTACCCATGGTTTCTACCAGATCGTGCTACTTCTGCGGGTGGAAGCCCACTATGACAGGGCAACCCATATTTGCGCCGAGAGGCGTTCTACAGCCCAATATGGGAGAGATCTTAACGTTAGTAACATTAGTAACATGTCGGCCAAAAATAATAGTGATAGTGAATATTATGGGAGAGATCTTGTAACGTGATCTAACATTAGTAACGTTTGTAACATTAAAGTAAAAATAAGTAAAGTAATAGTGATAGTGAATATTGTGGGAGAGATCTTGTAACGTGATGTAACATTAGTAACGTTTGTAACATTAAAGTAAAAAGAAGTAAAGTAAGTATGGGGGAGATGTTGTAACGTAATGTTTGTTACTAACAAAATGATTAAAAAAATTCATCTCGACTAATAAAATAAAAAATTATGGAAAGTATTTAAAAAAATCCATGTTGGTTCATAAAATAAAATATTATGAAAAGTAATTAAAAAATAGATCTTCGTTTATAAAATAAAAACTTAAAACTTAAACTCGGATCTATCAATCAAGAGAGATCAAATTTCTTGAGTTTAAATTTAAAAAAAGAAATACACCTCAAGAAATTGGATCCCTCTCGGTACTTGATAAATATGGGTTTAAGATGGAGAGATTTGCTCCTTAACATGGGTGATGACTAATCATCCATGAGAAAGCTATAAAAGCCTCTCATGAGGATCTCAACACCCCTTAGGTTTAGGAAACCAACTCATGAGGTGGATTCTCTCACCTTTTAATTTCTTTTTTTTACAAATAAAATGAGAATTAATGTGAACTTCTATATCAAATTCTCTATTACATAGTTTGCTCATGAAATTCAAATGAAATACTTTATGAACAATTTGTCAAAGAAATCCTCATTTATGTCATAACTTCAACCTGGATTTTCTTCTGCATACAAAGTCCATTTGACCTCGTTTAAGTTGCATTATAAATCTTTCTGTGAGCTCTTCAATGACTGACCACCTGCAAAGAAAATGGAGTCCTCCTTCATTCTTCAACTGAGACGATTCTCCTAGATCATAAAAGGAAGATAAAGATATTGATGTCAGATAATGGAGGAGAGTTTACATTAGATGACTTCAAAATTTTTTGTAGAGAAGCCAGGATTAAGAGGGAGATCACTACTCCCTACAATCCGCAGTAGAATGGTGTAGCAAAAAGAAAGAACCAAACAATAATGGAAGCAGTGAAGGCTATGATTTATGATCAAGACTTACTGATGCATTTGTGGGCATAAGCAACCAGGACTGTTGTATATGTACAAAATAGAATTTCTCACAATGCACATGGGAACAAGGCACCCGAAGAAATGTTTATAGGAAAAAGTCCGGAGGTTAGCCACCTGGATATACTATTGGTTGTCCAGTGTATGTGCATGTTCCCAAGGAGAAAAGATCGAAGTTGGATCCTTCAAGCAAGAAGGGTATGTTTGTTGGATATAGTGAGACATCGAAGGCAAATCGAGTCTACATCCTTGGTTACAGATAGATTGAGATTAGCAGAGATGTTACCTTCGATGATGATGCAACTTTCAGTAGATCCAACCATGATCTTTCAGATGAGGTCCATGATGAGGAGCCTAAAGTTCCTAGAGTTGCAAAAACAAACACAAATGATGAGGTTACACCAAAATAGTATGTATCGGAGGATCATGACATGACAGAACCTCAGAGACATGTCAAGCCACCTCAAGAGATGATTACACATAAGAGGAGACCAACTTGGGCTCGTTAGATTATTCAGGATGTTGAGAAGTATGGTGCTCCAGATGGAACTTTCAGAGAAATCAAGAAACCGAGACCATATTCCAGCTATGTGATATCATTGATGAAGAGCCTACCTGTTATGAAGAGGCTGCAAAGAAGAAAGTATGGAAGGATGCCATGATTGAAGAATACTAGTCCATTATAAAGAATGATGTTTGGGATGTGGTGCTAAGACCGAAAGATAAGTCAGTGGTATCTTCAAAGTGGATATTCAAGACGAAGCATTCAATAAACGACAATATCAAGAAGTATAAAACAAGATTCATGGCATGTGGATTTTCCCAGAAAGAAGGAATAGATTACGATGGTACTTTTTCCCCAATAGCAAGATACACTTCGATTAGAGCTATACTTGCTATAGCTGCAAAAATGAAATGGAAGGTACACCAAATGGACGTGAAGATAACTTTTCTGAAAGGTGTAGTGGAAGAGGAAGTGTATGTGGAGCAGACATAAGGATTCGAGACACATGACAGAAAAAACACGTGTGCATATTAAAGAAGGCCTTGTATGGATTGAAGCAAGCACCTAGGGCATGGTACGACATAATTGACAGCTTTCCGATGAGCTTGGGATTTACAAAGAGTAAAGCAGATTCCAAACTTTACTACAAGCTTGTGAATGGTGGACCAGTGATACTAATGTTATATGTGGATGACTTATTTCTAGCAGGGGACGAGAAGCTCATCACTGAATGCAAGAGGAAGCTTGCTGCAGAGTTTGAGATGAAAGACCTGGGTATGATGCACAATTTCTTGGGTCTAGAGTTATGGCAACAATTGAATGAGATTTTCCTTAACCAAGGAAAAGTTACTGTGGAAATACTAAAGAGGTTTGGAATGATGGATTGTAAATCCATGCCTACACCATTGGTGACAAACATGAAGTTATTGAGTGATACTTCATTAGAGACAGTGGATGCCACCATGTATAAACAAATGATTGGTTCATTGATGTATTTGACGAACACGAGGCCAGATATATGCTTTGCGGTGAACACTTTCAGTCAGTATATGGTTGAGTCGAGACGTGTTCACTTGATTGCGACAAAGCATGTGATGAGGTACCTGAAAGGTATAGTGGACTATGGCCTCAGATATGCTTTGGATCGTGAGATAAGACTTCATGGCTATGTTGATTTAGATTGGGATGGTAGTGTTGCAGACCGGAAGAGTACATCAGGATGTTGCTTCAGTCTAGGGTCGACTATGATTTCGTGGCTTAGCAGGAAGTGTAATGACCCTTTTTCAAAATTCTATTAAAATGCCAATTTTTCCACTTTTTCCCCAATTTCGACCTTTGACTAGTTTAACTGTTTTGACCTCCAAATCAACCCAAATGCTCCCAAATATTCTGTAGGAGTGTATGAATGGTATTTAGACTTGAATATCAGGTTCATGGATGTTTTATGGCCCTCCAAATACTGCTGCAAACTTGATTTGTATTCTGATCAATATAGGTAATTTTGACTAGTAATTTGTGCATCAAATCCCCCCGGGGAAACACTGAAAATGGCCTTCCAAATGCCTCCAAACTCCCACGAATTTATGAAAAGAGGTATATAATGTGTTAAGTATGTTATTAAGGTCTCATATGCACCATTAATTGATTTTTACTACTGTTCTAACTCTCTCACATTCAACAGCAAAAACCCCCAATTCGACCCTTGGGGAAATGGCACTATTTCACCTCCCAATACAACTAAACTGAGTAAAAATGCTTCAAATGCTCAAGTACAGTACATGAAACTTGTATAATACATCCATGGAATTATATTGATCACAAATATATCATAGAATCATCCATCCATTCGAAATAATCAACATTATAGTGTCATACATCAATGCATTGGGGAAATGGACATTGTTTTCTCATTAATCAATAGTTTTGCATACAACCAGTGGGTATTTCGACCTGAGACTTTCTGAATATTAATAACAGAGGATATGAAGCTATTACAATCAGAAATATATAATGAGAAGCTCTCTCAAGAAGCACAAGTTCTCACCAAAAACGCCCTCCCTCAAGGAGCATGAATATGCCTTCAAAACTGGAAACGGTGGAGAGAAAGTGCTGCAATAAACCAAACCATGAAACTTCCTATAGCTGCTACCTGCAAATACAAACTCCATTAAAGTACTATGAAAGACCTGAGTGGCCTCTTCAAACACCAACTTGGATGGGAATCTTTCACCCTCGAAATTGGCTAAGGCAAGAAACTAGTCATCCACTAGCTCTCTCTTCACAAATGCAATTTTTCTCAAATAATCAAAAGCCATTCTCATTCTTCATTTCTACATTTTATAACCAACATTAGTCTTCTAAGGGTTGAAATCCTCTCAATAGATTCAATAGATTTCCATTTAGGAAATATTCCACATTTGCCACTTGTCTCCTAGTTCCAACCTTCCATCTTCTCCCAAATTCGATTTTGAGTCTCTTTGGCTTCTCCAACTCCCAAATTCGCCTTCCTTGAGCCTATTTTTGGTGCTGACATGTCATAGTGGTCAGATGTCAGAGGTCAGGTCTGCAATTTGTCATAGTTGTCATAGATGCTCCATCATTGGTGTCATAGGGGCTAGGGAATCTAGCCCAAGTGTCCACAAACTTCTACTTTGACTCTTTATCTTCCATGGAGGTTACCAATCCTTCCCAATTCGACCTAAGATGCTCAATGACATGTGTTATGACTTACCAAATCACCCAAGAGTGTTCACATTCCCATTAATTCAAATTTGCAAAAGAGAGATACCATGTATTATGAAAAATCAAGCTAGTGTGGGTCCCACCACCTCCATATGTCTCCAAAACCACTTGCCACTTAGAATTTATCTTGAATTTATTTATTCACCATATTTATTAAATGCTTGAACCCCTCTAATGTCTAATTATCATTTATTAGCTTCCTTATTACCATCCCACATGTGCCCATCCAACCTAGGAAACTAGTAGGATTGATGGGATTGTCTTACTATGCACTTATTTGAATGGGGACATTATAGGAAGCATACTAGTGTGGCACGCAGTACGATCGAGGCAGAGTATATTGCAGCATGTTCAACCAATAGCGAAACTGTGTGGCTTCGAAAGTTGCTTGCAGGGCTGTTTGATTTCGAGTTAGAGGTGACTTGTATATTTTGTGACAACCAGAGTTGCATAAAGTTGTCAGAGAACCCCGTGTTTCATGACAAGTCCAAGCACGTCGAGATCAAGTACCATTACATTCACGACATGGTATAGAAGGGAGTTGTGAAGCTCCAGTATGTTGCGATATACAAGCAGATAGTCGACGTGTTGACCAAGTCTCTGTCAAGGGTAAAGTTTGAATACTTTAAGGACAAGCTTGGAGTGGTCCAAATGGACTTCCCTTGTGGGAGGGAGTGATGAGTTGCATATGCTATTTCAGGAGGCAATAGCACACTGAGTGTGGGAGCAAGAAGTAGTCTTTTATGGACTAGTTGTCTAGATTATGTGTGAGCTAGGTGAATTTGTGTAATGACATAAGGTTCGAAAGGACGTCGAGACCCATAAGGTCCGAAACGATGATGAGGCTACACCCACTAGTGAGATGATATGTTGAGATCCTGATGCATGATGTGATTAAGGGATTTCTCGTACCAAACTTCTAGTGACAGAGAGATTCACGAAAGGTCAACAAGTAAATGGTCAAATACAAGTTAGAATAAGTAGTGTTGAATATTATGTCATAAGAATACCTTCCTTTCTAAGAGGGAGTGTTGATATATATTCAAAACCCTAAAAGAATAATGCTAAAAACACTCTCAATAAATCAAGTGAAAATAGACAAGTTGTCCCCACATAAATCAATGGGTAAAACTGCCCCAACACTGGGCAAAACTTCCCCAACACTGGGCAAATCCGCCCCAGAGAAGTCGGCCCAGTCACCTAGTGAAGTCATCCCTATAGTGAAAAATTCATCTAGAAAAGAGTATAAATAAGGGGGTTGCATTCCTCATTTGGAGACACAACACAAGTTTGCTCAAGCTAGTGAGACAAGTGCACAAGAGAGAGAGAGTAGCAGCAGCTGGAGGAAGACAAATATTCTTGGGGTTATCTTATCTTTGCTTCTTGTCTATTTTTCTATGAGAGAGATTTAGCTCTTCCTTGTATTGAAATTGTACTTTGTTGACGAATCTATACTGGAGAAGTTTTGTTGGGTTTTTCCAGTGAAAGGGTATTCTCAGGATAAATCCTTGTGTCTATTTGTTGAATGTATTTCTTTCAGTGATGCTTATGCATGCAATTATTATGATGTGATATGTTAAATTGAATGAAATTCTTACATAATTGATCTTATGTAAAATTCTAACACGTTCCTCATCTAGCGGGGAACTTCCACATGTTCCTCATCCAATAGGGAACCTCCACTCGTTCATGAGCTCATGGGCCCAAAATTGTCCAATTTTTGCCTTCAATTTGGGTGCCAAACACACTAATCTCTCTCTCCCAAACCCTAGGCCGAGCCTAGAACCTAAAATTAATCTATAAATAAACCCCCCTTCTCATGAATCATTCAAATTTTTTAGTTTGATTTAGTTTTCCTTCTTTCTATGGTTTGATAAGGGTTTGTGTGAGTGAGCAACACTGTGAATGTGAGAGGTGGGAAAGAGATGTGAGTGTGAGAAGTGGGAAAGAGATGTGAGAGAGGTTCCCTAAGCATTGAGCAGCTACCAACAACCACAGATTAGACTTGTATACAAAAACCAGTATTGTAAGCATCAACCAATGTCGTGAGTAGCAACCTATGAGGGGAGGTATCTTGCAGTAGAGGAGGCATATTGTAGTGTGAGAAACAACCTATGAGTTATTTGATAATACTCTTCAAAGATGTAGATTCAAGTTGATTCAAAATTGGAGAATAACATGAAGTTAACCATATCAATTTATTAATATTATGAACTTGAAGTGAAGCATATTCTGGAGGATTTTCCAAAACTACATGCTCATGGATGCAATGTTTAACTTGTACGTAACTAGGTGAAATTGAACTTTTATATTTCTGTAACATGAAATAATGTAGAGTTCACAACAAACACGACTGCAAGTATATTGTCAAAAAATATGGCATGGTGTCAAAGACTTGAATCGTCTAACTTCAATGCATAGTACTCAACAATCAAGTGTATTGGTAGACTGTAATTTCCCTTTCCAAATGATCACCCTGGTAGTTGAGTTACTATCCTATTTGATTCCTGTAGGTTATAGTTGACGAACAAAAGGAATTGATAATTATTTAATGTCAATTGGCAGAAAAATAATATTAAAAGTGACATTGAGTAATAATTAAAAAAGGAGACTTTATAAAAGTGACTTTCATTAATTAAAGGTGGGAAAAGGTAAAAGTGGCGAAAAAGGGTAAAATTGGCCTGGAAGGGTAAAAAGGGCTTAAAAGGGAAAATTAACCCCCTCTCTCATTCATTTATGATTTATTTTAGAAAAAGAAATTTGAAGAGCTCTTGTGGTTTTTGGCTCTTGGGACAGAAACCCTAAGAAACAGTTGGTTTCGGTGGTGAAAATATCCATCCTAGTTGAATGTATGAGGGAAGATCACTCAGATCTTCCATTGTGTTTATTGGCCGTGGAAATGAAACAAATTCATCTGCTGATTTGTGAAGAATCTCTGAGTTTGAAGGACTTTGGAAGGGGCACATTCTTTAGGGGTTTAGTAACTCTTTCAAAACTATCTACAGCTAAAGTAAGGTTATATACCATACTTGTTTGTTGGCAGTTTGGGCGCACTTTATGAGGACAGTCACTGCCCACACTCCCATCCCTCATTTATCTTTGAAGCCATGTCATCTTACATAATTTTGGGGTGTTAACGAGAGGACTATGTAGTGCTAAACAGGCTACAAACTCAAGTTCCTTTACAACATTCTGAAGTTGTCTTCTTGAGGGGGGAGGGGGGTGTGTTGCTGGTGTTTTCACACCAGCACGTGCAAAGATGCACCTACTAAGGGTTGTGCTAAACTTAGTAGAGTCTCAATGGAAAATAAAATAAACAAAACATAAATTAAACAACTAAACTAATCAAACATGCAAACCTTTTATCAAGCAAATAGAGAAAAATATTTTAAAGAATAAATAATGTTATTTCATTATGTTAAATATGACATTTAAAAGGGTTTAATATCACCTCTGAGTTACAGTATGAGAGGCCCCTGCAACTATCCAAGGGAGGGTTCGCTTGGTCTCCTTGCAATCCATGGTTCACCGGCCAGGCGTCACGTACACAATCTCCAGAAGGTTGAGAATGGAACTGAAAGGAGATTTTCGTAGAGGACCTTGAGTTATGGAGAATGGGTGTTGAATGATGGACCTTGATGGTTCATTTATAGGCACACAAGATAGATATAGGATAACGATAAGGCTTTGATTTTTTTTTTTTTGGCTTTTGCATTTGATTTTGTGCATTTCATGTTTTTATCCTTTTTCCAAATTGGGCTATCATAGGTGTCATGCCAAGTTTATTCTTTTTGTTGAGTGATAAAAAGAAGAAACATCCAAAAAACAAGTCAGGGCATAAGTTGTTCATTTTTTAGATAATTGAGCAAATTAATTTTGTAAAATGGACCTTTTATGTGAGACTTTGTTTTTTTGGTTTTACCAAGGTAAAAATAATGGAAATGGAATGTGGTAATGATGTATGGGTTTGATGGGGATAATAACAAGGTAGGAGGACAAAAGTTAGGTGTTAACAGATTTCCCCTTGATGTGTGAGGTCAAGAACTCATCATATGCCTGACATACAACATAGGATATTCAATTCCAGGGAGACGGTGGGATGGAGAATCAGGATTGTGTCAGAGGAGCTCACCCTTCAATGGGACTACAAAGGAACTTACCTACAAATACAATATTCAATATGAATGAGGTGCATATAATCTCAAATATATGGATGAGGCAGGCATTCCCATGCTCGTATCAATTTCTCAAATTAAAAACTTGATGGCGGCCCAAAGGGGGCTCGATCAATACATGGATAAACTGTTGTGTGCATCATAAATTTCCAAGACAGATTCAAATTTGGAATGTACTCATGGTCCAACCATGACTGATCTGAAGAACCGGTACATCGAAACAATAAAATTCATCCCGAATGCGGTATTACAACAACTAATGCTCCGCTGGATCTGAAGGGGTCCAACAACTAGATGGACTCAACGACCGAAATTCGGAATCACAGAGGTACATGGACTGCATATGAACGGGATAGTCTAGGAAGCTTATAACTGAAGGGCTTCCAAACATTGTCTCCAACGCAGCCTCGATATCCACATGAACATACAACTGGTGGGGTTCAAAATAGACTCACCAATGTGCTAGAGTCAGGGGACATCCAGGGTCTTCAACCAATAACTGAAGGGACCAATACCCTGTATGATTCTCAACAGTGCGATGAAGGAGCTGGGGTTGAGCACGTGAGAAACAACCCTTCTAAGAGGCACTAAGGAATCCTCTCAAAAGGTTCATAGGAATTCATCACTAATGGTGATGAGGCCAAGGTACAGGGACCTCTGGGTCTATCCTATGGAATAGATGTGCTAGTGGCCATAGAGGGAGACTTATAATTACCAAGGCAATGATGTTTCCTTGGTAGAAGCTTGAGGGATACAACCAAAGAGCGATATAATTGGACATGGGACTGATACATTGCTGGGAGATACAAGGGAAACTGAGTAATAGGGACTCGAACTTCCTTTGTTCAAAGTATGATGGCATGGTTGACATAGAAACATATGTGAAATGAATATTGGAGAGGGACACAATTGGGATACCAAGAAATATGACTGCAATGGGGGACACCTAGATAGGTGGGTATTGATGACATCAGAGTGACTCATCGCAGAATACTCTGAACAAAGGCGACTAGGGATGCTGCCGTAAATAAGGGACTATATGTGATCTACAAGGGTGTTGAGAAACACCATTTGGGCCTTCTTCATAGTTTAACGAGCTCAAAGAAGGAATAAGTGTGCTCGAACCGGTACCATCGTGTGGATTTTGACGAGCTCAAGGCTGTGAATGCTCGTTGGTGTTTTTATTTTTAAAGAGTCTGAAAACATAAAGAAGACTCCGTGAGTGGTATTTTTCGTAAGTTAGTCCCCAAATCCCGAAAAAGCATAAAATTATGCAATGGAGAACTCTTCTAGCCATAGTGGCTAGAGTATTCATTTTTCGTAATTAGTCCATCCGGTCCAAAAAAGGGGCAACAGGCATAGCAAATGGATGCCCTTTCAAATACTTTAATGAGCATGAAAGGAAGCAAGTTTGCTCGACGATCTTTTCATTATTTAAGGATTCAGAAAAGAGCTTAAAATAAACTCCATGTCGAGAGTCCGCTTACAGGGATTGGCCATTTAGTTGATAATGTGAATTGAATGCATGCAGCTTCATTTATGGATGTCAAATTATGAGGACTCACAATCCTATGGGGATACGAACGACATGGGAACCAAATGCAGGTGGTACTAAAATGGTCACCCATGTAAGGTAGGCTCTACTGCTAATTAAAGGAGAATGCAAAGATGGTTGGGCTGGGCCACTTACTCGAACACGGGAGGCATAAAGGAAAAACTGGATCAATGCATCAAATACGCTAGGGGAGAAGATGACCTATATGCCAGTTTGAAGTGTTATACCTGTAGGGAGTGGTTTTCGACTGAAACAAGTGGAGTTTAATGCAACCTGGACTTGTACACATGGAAATGATACCCAATCCTAAAAGGTGCATCTGGAAATCAAACCAAATATACAAGTGATATTTAACCTCGATAAATGGTTGAGATCACGCACGTGAAAAAGTGAGGAGGGTTGTTCGGGTACACAGGGTACTATCAAAGGACCGAACACCAAGAGCAACCACTTCACACAAACAGATCACAGATCAACACACCGATGTTTTGACGTGGTTTAAACCCTCTTGAGGGAAACACTCCACGGCCCCGACCAAATAGCTTCTACGGGACAATTTATTATGCAAAGAAAGAAAGTTACAAATGAGCTTCTCATAATCGATCAACTAAACAATGACCCTCCATGCTCTTTAAATAGAGATCATGGACCAATCGGGTGTTAAGCCACGGATCAAGGTTAGGTTTGATCTAAGAGAAGTTGAGCCGTCGGATCACTCTATGTCGGAAACATATCGTGACTGTCGGATTAAGTATTTACAAATGCATACTAATGCATACTAAAGAAACACACTATTCCTAACGGATATATTACACAAGTTGATCTTAACTAACTCCTAAGTGTCTAAATATCCTAACATCCCCCCTTAAGAACAACTTGGGATAGGATTGAAGTATTTACAAAGTGACACTATTAGGAGAAGGAAGGAGGCATTAGAGCCTATCCCCCCTTAATGACAAGTTCCTGAACTCCTAACATAGATCGAAGTTTAGAAAACTTCGCTTCTGTAAGAGACTTGGTGAAGATGTCTGCAACTTGATCATCTGTAGGGAAAAAGAGCACTTCAAGAACATGATCATGAACAAGATTTCTGATGAAGTGCATATGTAGCTCAATGTGTTTGCTGCGTTGATGTAGAACTGGATCTTTGGCAAGCTTGATGGCACTTTGATTGTCGCACCAAAGTGGAGTAGGTTGCTGCTGCTCGAATCCAAACTCTGAAAGGATCTGTCGAAGCCATAAAGCTTCCTGACTGGCATTAACTGCTGCTCGATATTCTGCCTCTGCTGAAGAAAGAGCAAGAGCTTGTTGTTTCTTACAAGCCCAAGTAACAGGTCCAGATCCCATACTGAAAACATAACCTGCAGTAGACTTTCGATCATCAGGATCGCCGGCCCAATCTGAATCAGTGAAACCAACCAACAAAGGTTTCCCCCCTGTACTGTAATGAATCCCAAACTGAACTGTACCTCGAATATATCGAAGTATTCTTTTAGCTGCTTTCCAGTGACTTTCATGAGGTGTCTGCATATAATGGGAAACTCGACCAACGGCAAAGGAAAGGTCAGGACGGGAATGAGTCAAGTATAAAAGACTACCAAAAAGCTGACGATACAAGGTGGCATCTACTTCAGGTGAAGTACAAGTGGCAGAAAGTTTGACTCCAGACTGGAAGGGAGAAGGGGCTGGTGTACAATCTTCCATGTGAAAGCGTCGAAGAAGGTCACAAGCATACTTAGACTGAGAAAGAAAGATTCCTTCTTTGGTTTGCAGGACTTGGAGACCAAGAAAATAATGCAAATGTCCTAAGTCTGACATTTCAAAATTTTGTTTAAGACTGGATTTTACATGGGTTATAAGCTTAGGGTCACTACCAGTAAGAATAAGGTCATCAACATATAGAACAAGTATGATGAGATGTTTTCCTACTTTCTTGGTATAGACATTGGGGTCAGAATGACATCTAGAAAAACCAGTGTCAAGGAGAAAGTTATCCATTTTGGCATACCAAGCTCTAGGAGCTTGCTTAAGGCCATATAAGGACTTCTTAAGGCGACAGACAAGGCTAGAGTTATTCTGAACATAGCCAGGAGGTTGTTCCATGTAAATTTACTCCTGTAAATCACCATGTAAGAAGGCAGACTTGACATCCATTTGATGGACTTCCCAGTTGTGTAAGGCTGCAAGGGAAAGAACAAGGCAGATGGAGTTCATTTTGGCGACAGGAGCAAAGGTTTCATTGTAGTCAATCCCTTCAACTTGAGAAAAACCTTTGGCAACTAACCTTGCCTTAAGTCTTTCAACACTTCCATCTGATGCATACTTAGTTCTGTAGACCCATTTACATCTGACAAGTTTTCTTCCTTTTGGAAGAGGTACAAGATCCCAAGTATCGTTCGCCATTAAGGAACGATATTCTTCATCCATGGATGCATCCCAATCTGGATTCCCTGAAGCTTCTGCAAAAGTTTCTGGATCATGATTCTCGGAAACTTGAGCCAAAAGAGAAGAGGCTCGCTGAAACGGAGAACGTGTTCGACGTTGATCTCTAGGATCACCGGCAAGATCACCAGCTGCTTCACATGTTGAACGGATCCATCGAGGAAGCACTTGTGCTGGTGCAACTGGAGGAACATGAGCAGGCGGAGGTGGATTTTCATCCTCACTGTCATCATCAGAAACTGGAGTTGGAAACCTGTCAAGGAAGTTGGAAGAAGAAGAAGAAGGCACAAACGCCGAATCAGGCTCGCAGGCCAAAGATGGCACAATCGCCGAGTTAGGCTCGCAGGCTAAGAGATTTTCATCAAATTTAACATCTCTTCTAATGATTATAGCATGAGAATGTGGTTGAAGAAGTCTATAACCTTTTACATCTTCAGAATATCCAACAAATATGGACTTTTCACTTTTAGGCTGCAATGCTTTCCGTTTTTCATCCGGAATGTGAGCCCATGCTTCACTACCAAACACACGAAAGTGACTTACATCAGGTTTAATTTTACTCCATGCTTCTTTTGGTGTTATACCTTGTAATGCTTTTGTGGGGGTGCGATTAACTATGTAATTTGCACAATTTATGGCTTCAGCCCAAAATTGAAGACTTAGTCCCTTAGATTGGATCATACAATTAGCCATTTCTTTTAAAGTGCGGTTCTTCCGCTCAGCTACAATATTTTGTTGTGGTGTATATGGAACAGTGTGCTGTTGTTGGATGCCTTGTTCAGTGCAGAAAGTAGTGAACTGTTTGTTAACATATTCTCCTCCATTGTCAGATCTTAACTTAATAATTTGATGGCCAGATTGTTTTTCAACAAGGGCCTTGTAGGCCAAGAACATGTTAAATACTTCGCTCTTAAGTTTTAGGAAATAAATCCAAGTGCGTCTGGTGTAATCATCAATGAAAGTTAAGAAATACTTGAAACCAGAAAAGGAAGCAGATGGAAGAGGACCACACAAGTCACTATGCACAAGCTCCAAGGGAACCGAGGCGTGCCAAGAGGCACGTTTTTCAAAACTGTCCCGATGATGTTTTCTGAGTACACAACCGGAGCAAACACCATCTCTGTAAGATACCATTGGAAGACCTGTCACCATATTTTCTTTACATAGTTGTTGCAATGAGCGATAATTTAAGTGACCAAATCGCTCATGCCAAAGTTTGCTCAAGTTATCACTATGAGCAACAAAAACTGAAGGGAAAGGTGATGACCCAAAGTTGTTAAATTTGTACAACCTGGTAATATCATCAACAATTCCGGTAGCTAGGACCTGTTGAGGATCTTTAAAATCCTTGATTACAACTTGGTGAGGTGTAAAGGTCACAGTTTTACCTTCACCAGAATGAGTGATCTGATAGACTGATAACAAATTGCAGGAAATTCTTGGAACACATAGTACATCACTAAAATGACCATTATCTACTGGAACTGTTCCAGCTCCTACAACACTTAGAGATCTATCATCACCAACAAATATTTGTTTGGTGTTACATTCATGCATAGTAGAAAAGATGGCTTGATCCTTAGCCATATGATAATATGCTCCAGAATCAATGAGCCATTCATTTGAAGTAGAAGAAGAAGATGCATTATCAGAATAACCAGAAGCACAAAGTGCATGTCCATGAGAGGTAGATTCTGAAGACGAATCTAGATTGATGTGGTGCTTCTTCATTGCTGCTTCCAAGGCTGCCATCTTCTTGAAACACTTAGATTCATCATGATTATCTTTCCCGCAATAGTTGCAATGACGCTCAGTCTTCTTGCCTTTTGGCTTGGATCCTTTGTCATTTTTTAAAGAAGGAGCTGACTGAGAGGGTTTGGGACCCTTGTTTGACTTATTATTGTGAAAATTTTGTTTCTTGGGAGGCTTGGACTTTTCTTTCTGTTGGGACAATAAGGCTTTCCCAGATGTATCTGCATTGTTGATTATTCCAAGATGAATGAGTTTATCTTGTTCTCTAATCAGGAAATCACAAAAGGATTCAAGACTAGGCTCTTGATAGCTAGTTGCATTCAAGGATGCTTTCATGGAGTAAAATGTAGATACAAAAACAGAATATGTAGGTCTAAGTTTGGAAAGAATATGATAAATGCACTGTTTGTCTTCTCTCTCAATCTTACATTCTGCACATAAGAGTTTAAGAGTTTTGTACTTAGATAAATAATCTTGAATGCATGAAAAGTCACTTGGATTTAAAGAAATCAACTCATTTTCGAGTTTATGACCTCGAATTTCATTGTGTTTACCAAACACAGATTCCAACTTGTCCCAAGCAGTATTAGGTTCATCAATTCCAGATATGTGGAATCGCAAATCAGTAGAGATTGACATCCCAATCAATCCACGAGCTTCATCACATCTATTTGCCCATTTTATTTGCTTATCATCATCAGTGGGTTTTTTTTCTTTCCCTGTGGTAATTCTGAAAAGTCCCCTACTTCGTAGAACATCCTCCATACGAGATTTCCATGAGAAATAGTTGGAACTGTTAAGTAGAATATCAAAATGGGCGGCCATATTTGTAAATTAATGACTCTAAAATCAAAAACCAATAGTATGGATGTGAAGAGCTCGAAAAAATAGGCGGTTTAAAAAAAAACGGCACTGAAAACTGACTCTGTATGATGAAGTTATGCTTGAACAAAGAAACTGTTGAAGATGTCCTCAATAGTGACGTGGCAGCAAGAGAATGTTCAGCAAAAAAAGAACCCCCCTCTTCCCAAGATGAACCTTTTGACAATCACTTTACAAGAAAGTTGCTTTAAGTGAACCACTTTTGTAAAATAAGTGATTTCACTTTTACAATGATATTACTTTTAAATAGTGCAACAATAAAAAAAACTTAAGTGACTCACTTGTATTTTTATTTTTTATTATTTAAGTGAGATGCACTTTTACAATAAAGTAACTTGAAAATAGAAATTGCATGCACTTTTCTTTTTAAAAATAACTTCCTAAGACTTGAACTCAAGACCTATTAAGGAATAAAACAACTTTGAACCAAGTGAGCTACATTAAAAGATATGTAAAATATGGGAATGAGGAAGGGGGCCTTTTTTTTTTTTTTTTTACTCTTCTTGCTCGGTTTGCGTGCTTGCCCTTTTCCTGCAAAACAGACCACAAAACGAAACAAAAAAAAATTTCCACACTTGTGGAGTTAGATCTTGTTAACTTGCCCGGAAAGTCTACGTTTTCTCTCTGTTTCTGATTTGCCGAGATCGCGCAAGGTGCACGGCAAAGAGCATACGCAGCCGAGAAAAACCCTTTCCCTTTCTGTTTCTGATTTGCCGAGATCGCTCAAGGTGCACGGAAAAGAGCATACGCAGACGGGAAAGCAACAATCCGAACCCAAAAAAATCTAACAGTAAAAAAAATGAAATATGAGATTCTTTTTTTATTAAAAAACGAAATAAAAAAATGCGTCACTGTTACATTATACCTTCAGATCTGATGAAATACGCATTTTTGGAGCAACCGGGAACCGTTTTCGATCAAACGACAACTATTTCTCAATGGAAACGACGCTCCGGACGCAATGGAACACCTCCCACAGCCCAGAAATGCACAGAAATACTAGAAATAGAAACCCTTTCGAGTTTCGGCAACAACAGTTCAAGATCTAGATCATAACCGGAAGGGGTACTTCATAAAAGCTCCGATACCATGTTCGGGTACACAGGGTACTATCAAAGGACCGAACACCAAGAGGAACCACTTCACACAAACAGATCACAGATCAACACACCGATGTTTTGACGTGGTTTAAACCCTCTTGAGGGAAACACTCCACGGCCCCCGGCCAAATAGCTTCTATGGGACAATTTATTATGCAAAGAAAGAAAGTTACAAATGAGCTTCTCATAATCGATCAACTAAACAATGACCCTCCATGCTCTTTAAATAGAGATCATGGACCAATCGGGTGTTAAGCCACGGATCAAGGTTAGGTTTGATCTAAGAGAAGTTGAACCGTCGGATCACTCTATGTCGGAAACATATCGTGACCGTCGGATTAAGTATTTACAAATGCATACTAAAGAAACACACTATCCCTAACGGATATATTACACAAGTTGATCTTAACTAACTCCTAAGTGTCTAAATATCCTAACAAGGGTTAAGGTCTCGCCCCTATGCTATGGGCATTGGGCTTGTGATTATGGATCACATATGACTTTTATTTACACACACACACACGCACACACACACACACACACACATATATATGCATGTGCATGCGCTTTTTATGTATTTTTTGATGTTTATGAGCCTTTTATGTGATGATGATGCCTATATGATATGTATGTACATGTGAATGGAAAATGATATGTGTTACACCCAAAATCTACTCATCATAAGAGTCGGTGTATACACCCTTGAAGATTCCTGGACTATGTAATCATCCTGGGAGGATTTGTACCCAATTGTGCTAAGTTTTGAAGGGTCGTCGCAGGCTGCACACTAGCAACATGCGACGTCACACCTTGCTCCATTACAAGGTGTGGTGAAGTCAGTTAGATGGAAAAAATAGCTTCTTCGAGGTCCATCTCAAAGATTGTTGACTTGGGACTCTATCCCTGACCTCTTGGAAGAGTTGGCACTCAGTTCCTAAACCTTTGGGGAGATACCTTAAACCTCTCCTACCATCTCTCAACCTATCCTATCCATACCCTATCCATGTAGTCCTATATAAATGAAGCTCTCTCCCATCCCAAAGAGAGGAAGGCTATGGTATCTACATGTTGGTGAAATCACTCTTAGAACATCTCCACTCACCTATTGGAGAACTCATACTTCCTTGGAAGTATATGGCAATTGGATTTGTCGAAGAAGGGCTACAACGTTAAGCCTTGGTTGTGGTTCTATATCTCTATTATGTACTCCTCTATTTGCAGTAATACAAATTATTTCCACCAATATTGTTCATGTGTGCAATGATATTGAGTAGTTTACCTGCTTAACTGTTTACTCAGATCTCTTATTATATAGATGTCTTTTACTGGTTTCTCTTGTTTCTTGTCTTGACAGGTCTTGTAGCTTGGATCTGACGACCGTGAGACATGGAGCAACATTCAGGAGAAAGGATTGCGAAGTGAAAGGTAAGGCATCTAGTACTCGATCCTTAAGTAGATCTAGGAAATGCATTAGTAGTATGTTCTATTTGTTCTAGACTCACTTTGAGCTAGGGAGATCCAACTCGCGTCCGCTCGAGTGGATTGTCCGATAACAAATCTGGCTACCATACTGGGGAGTATAGAATTTGGTCAGTAGTTGTCAATCTGAGAGTCATTTTTAGTTGATTGCTTGACACAAGCCTTTTTATTTTTTCCATTTACTTCTTGGATTTGATTTCACTATTAGATCTTCGTATTGAAGACTCTAATATGCTTCCTCTGAGTTTATACAACTCATTCCCAAACCATTCCATGGTTCATTGTTGAGAGATTTGATTCATTTTTGAATATAGACTTCGCCTGTTGCACCTGGGCAGTGGGAATAGAGTGACACTGTGTCATTCTGGGTCTTTGTTCTTTACCTGTTAGTTACTCATCGCATCCCTTGCATTGGCAAACTGCAACATCGTCGCACTTCCTGTGTAAGCAGACTGCGACGTCGCACTGTGTACAAGAACAGAGTGTGTCGATTTGTCAATTTTTGGCATTCAGGTATCTCCTCTCCTTTTGACAGTCTGGACTTTGGTTTGTTGTATGAACTCTCTCTGTGCTGCAAGATCCAGCCAGGGATCCCACCTATGATTTGTGTTTTGAGTGTTTGGTTTTGTTTGGATTGATTTTGGGTTCCGTTTTGGACAAGCTTGAAGACCGGTAGTGGTGGATACTCTTGTCTCCTCCACCTTCATCCGCTCACCCTTGCATTCCCTTCCTTCCATCCCTGATCTGATTATTACATTAGATCAACTTCCACACCTCGTTTTCATTTTGTTTGAGCTTTGCTTGCTGCTGCTTGATTTTGAGTTAAGTGTGTCCTTCAGCTTGATCGAGTGCTTGTCTTTTCTCGAGTTTTCTGAGTGTACGAATGCTACAAGTAATGTTTTCTTTTCAGTCATTTAGATCTGAAAGCTCAGTTGTTATCAAGTTTATTCTTTGATGCATACATTGAAAAGTTAAAAAGTGCTTCTTTCCCATCATTTCTTGAGCATTATTGAAGAAAAATGTTGTGCATTGGAACGTTTTCATTTATGTTTTGGAAAAGCTGAATGAATGTATGATCTATTGTGTTTTTCTCGAACTATGAATCGCTCATTTTCTTGAAAGACTCAAAGTACGCTTCAATTTTTGCAAAATTGATTCCATGCTAAGGAAAGATAGATGCATTTTTAATTTCTGTTGCTTTTAGACCATTGAAAGTGAAATTGAAAAACTTGCATATTCCATTTCAGAATCCTCTCTTTTCATTACCTAGTGTCGTTTTGATTTGAAAAGAAAAAGTAAAGAAAAAAATGTTGTGATTTGGATAGTAGTGTTGTGATTTTTTGTGTTTCGTTGAAAAAAAAGAAAATATAACTTTCATAGTCAAGTTTTGTTTGAATTGGGATTGTGTTGCATTGAGTTTGTTTTGGCAATATTAATGGAAAACGTTTTCTCCTTCCCATAGCTAGAATTCATTGAAAGAAAAGAATATTTCGTGCATATATCCAGGGCTTGCATTATGCTTCCGATTATGTACTCACCTCATGCATTCACCTAACCATCCAAGATAAAATTAACGGTAGAACTAGGTAAAAGTTTTAGCAACTTGTGTGTAAGTTAGAGACGTGTTCCGGCGTCGTTAAGCGTGGCAGCTGTCATTATTTTCCAGCACTGTATCCTGGGGGTATTGTAGTCTTCCACGTACTTATCGGTATATCGAGCTCCTTCACGTACTCACCAAGTACCATAATCCGTACTTGGCGTATATCGAAGGGTGTATCACGTACTCGATAGTATAACGGAAGGTCTCTTGCCGAACAGTTGTGCATTAGACAGCACCACTACAGATTTGAGCTCCCACGTACCTTGCGTATATCGGGAGACACCACTAGGATTCTTGAAACCAACTGAGTTAACCATTTGGACGTCTTAGCAAAGAAATACATTGAGAACAACACTCGGGGATATTAGCACGCACGTACTGTCCAGGTAATTGGGTATGCAGGCAAGGGTATGGTCCCAATCCTCCTTGTCGCGTCATATTGTTGGACCCTGCAGTATATCGCGGTTTGCGATGCCTTGATAATCCCGTGAGGTTCCAGACTTTTGAATCCACTCTGTCACAAAAGTTTGCTTGTTTCCTTAGTTTGAGTAGGTTTTTCTGGACTACTTTTCTTTTAGCATACCCTTAGGAGAAACGTTGTTTCAGCCATCCTGGCTGATCATCCTGATCCTCTGGTGAATTTTCCCTGGAGAAGATCCTGTAGGATCTTAAAATTATCACCCAAATATCCCCTTAATCCGAAGGTTATTTCGAGGGTAAGAATGGATAAACGTAATGCGGTCGTAGTTACTGAAGTGGAAAACCCCACTCCGAATGTTGGAGGATTTTTGTTTCCACAAACTCCTCCGGATTTTCCAGCCTCTCATCCGCCGCAGGATGAAGGAGCACAAACCCCCGCTTCAAAAGACCTTTCTCCCATCATCCTGGGAGAACCTGGATCGTTGGAATGGATAAACCGACCCCAGGATGACCCTACAACAACTGTTGGTCCTTTAGCAGCTTACTGGACATCTTCTACAGACCACGCAGTGGCTCATTTTTCCATCTCATCCCCACCTGACGGGACTTCTCCGGACGACACTTTAGCCTACTTTCGTGGTCAATTAGATCACTTTAATTCCATGGATGAAGAGTTTCGGAAGTCTAGTGTCCAATGACAGGTTCAAGACCCATCGTTACCCCCTTACCGACCCATCTCGATTCATCCGATATGTTTTGGATCACCAGAACAACCTTCCCACAACGAGACCGCTAATAAAACTGGTCAACCCTCACAAGAGTCCAGTCCTACACCTCAAGTGAACCAACCTGTGGAAGGACAACAATCCAACACATATGTTACTACCACAGTTACTTTACTAGTTCCTCCCCCACCTCAAAATTCGAGGGGAGGGTATTCCATTCCCCCGGATTATCTTATTGGTAATGTTATTACTACGGTAGCTAGTCAACAACCTACGTTGGTTCAACCTTTGAATAGTGGTCAACCTGTTGTGGCTGGGGGGAAACCCCCATTTCCTAACCAGAATGCAGGCAGTGGAATCCCCAACGGACCTTCTGTTGGACCTTCCCAACCTGCTAGACCATCCACCATGCGATTATCTCATGTTGGGGGGCCGTCCAATGCAACTCAACCCTCATGGAGTCAAGCATATCTAGGTTCTGTTAACCCTGCGCCAAGCCAACCTAATCCTGGAAATGTGCCATATGGGATACATTATCCCAGGAATCCATACACTCTATGGGGGAAACAACCTGTGTTGCAACACGGATCCCTACCAACTATCCCTCAAGCACCACCACCCCCGATCGGTCCTCCCCCACCTCCTGTTGGAGGCAGCGGTCCCCCACCTAACCTTGGTGGAGGTCCACCTCATTTTACCAACAATATCCCTCACCCTTCCGGCGGTGGCAGGAATGGTCCACCACCCCCTCCCGATGGAGGCAGCGGGGGACCACCCTATCATGGTGGAGGAGGACATTTCCCTTCGGGTGGCAGAGGTGGTCCACCACCCCCTCCAGGCGGAGGTGGTGGGGGACCTAATTACTATGGTGGTGGCGGTGGTGGTGGAGACCCTCATCCTTCTGGCGGCGGAGGTGGTGGGGGATCCCATCCTTCTGGCGACGAAAGTGGTCCACCACCCCCTCCAGGTGGAGGTGGTGGTGGGCCGCCTTATTATGGTTATGGATCCCCACCTCCTCTCGGTGGTGGCAGCGGACCTACACCCACTCTCGGTGGTGGAGGTGGACCCCTACCTTATTGGAATGGACCACCTTATGGTGGCGGACCTCCTTACGGTCTGGGCGACACACCCCCCTACGACCAGTTTCCTCCTGGTACACCTTACGGTCAGTTTGGTCCTTACACGCCTTGTCCGTATTATCAATACGCGCAGCCTAACCCACAATTGCCCTTCCTGGCTACTTTGGACCTGCTTGACCTATCCCGTTTAACCAACGATCCTATTTACCACGGATCTAACTGGCCACCAATTCCGGTGAAACTTCCGTCTGGTATCCCCAAATTTGATGGCAAGCCGGGTGAAGACCCTAAAAACCACGTGATGACATACCACTTATGGTGTTCATCTAATTCCTTAATGGACGATTCAATTCATCTTAGATTGTTTCAAAGGACTCTCACCGGTTCGGCTGCCAAGTGGTACATTGAGTTGCCACCCCACTCTTTTCCTGATTTTGGTTCTCTTGCCATGAACTTTTTGACACATTTCCAGCTGCCCATATGGTACGAAACTGGTACCCGAGCTTTTAACCTCGCTTCGTTAGAATATCGCCACTCATATTTCGGATCATATCCACAAATGGCGAAGGAGATGACGTCTCATTAAAGCTCCTATTCCAGATCAGCTCCTAGTAGATTGGTTTACAAAATCCCTCATCCCTACCATAGAAAGAGACATTGCCATGCGAGGTGCTATCACTGAAGAACAAGCCATCGCACGTGTCCATGTACTAGACCTAGTCTACACTCAATCTGGCACTTTGTTTGATATTTTTCCTGACGCACCCTGCGACTTTAATGACCCTGCGAAACCACATAAGGGACTCCAAGCTGATGGAATCATTGGTTCCCTTAAAACCCATCCTTCTTCTAGCACTATTGGATCATCCAACCTTCACAGTTCTTCCCCATTACCGACTCAGGCTGGCCACGGCACCACCAAATCCACCACTCCTGCTCTAACTAAAGAGGTGAATTCTGTCCAATCAGCTTCATCTCAGAAGTCTAGCGGTAAAAAGAAGAACAAGGGGAAACCCAAAATGTATTCTGCCCAGCAGGAACAAAAGAGCACTCCCGACGATACCAAGCAGAAACAGAAACTAAAGTATCCTTGTTTACTGTGTGGAGATGACCATTTCTCCAAAGAATGTCCCCATAGAGATGAAGTACAAAAGTTTTTTCGGGTTAAACCAACTCCCGCAGTCCTCAATGACTTGTTTCCTACTCAGAACCAGCAGATGATTGCTCAACCCCCCCCAGTCCAGGGGGGACCATCCAATACCGCGCATGTTCTCATAGTGTGTAACGAGACGATCAATTTGAAAACTTGCTTGCGATCTTATGAACTGATCCCTTCGAAGGAATCCACTGGAAGTAATGCTAAAAAAGCTTCCGATTCCTTAACTGATGTCACTGTACCATCAACTTCTCTCACCATTGAGAAGCCATCCTTAGACTCCATATTGCGACCGCCCAAGAGTACAATTCGAACAACTGTTTTCAATCCCAACGCTCGGGCAGCACAAAATTACAATATCGTAGAAGACTTGGCACAAGTTCCTTGCACTATGTCTACCCTGGATTTTTTGCAGAATTGTCCTAATCAATGCAAAACTCTCCTTGCAGCCATTGGTGCACTTGACCCTGATTCCTCGAATACCATCATGTTCTGACTTGACCACTTCAAGCCGAGGCTCTCCCACCAGCTTGCATTCCAAGTTTCTGCGAACATTGCTGGGAAGATTGTACATCGTACCCTTTTAGACGAAGGCGCCTCCACTTCTGTCATGTCGATCTCCTGTTGGAGAGCCATTGGCTCCCCCGAATTGAATCGTTCTCCTACCACGTTGAAAGCATTCGACGGGCGTGGCTTTCAACCTCATGGGCTCTTACAAGCTCTTGCAGTTGAGTTGGGCAGAAAGATCGTAACCGTTAATGGGGAAGTGGTCTCGGCCCCAATAGATTATAATCTCTTGCTTGGTCGCAATTGGTTTTACACCATGTAGGCGGTAGCCTCTTCAGTCTTCTGCATAGTATAATTCCCCCACCAAGGATGAATTGTTACTATCGACCAATTAGATTTTTGCGAACCAGACGCTACTACTCATCCTGGTGACCATGTTCCTTCCATTGGACAAATGTCAGAACAATATGAGAGTATAGGGGTTGTCCTTTTGAAAGATTCATCTCTCATGGGCATTTTTCCAACGACGGACCCCCCTAATCATGTCGCTACAGTGAAAATGATCTCCATAGAGATTTTATCTCACTCTACTGATGCTTGGCTTGTACCGGATGAAGCCACAACACATCTACTTGGAGATATAATGCCTCTTTCACCCACTGAACGTATTTACGAGGCTAGCAAATCAGCACTGGAGGACCATTTAACCGTGGTCTCCCCATCCTGTTCTCTACGACGTACATCCTCTCTACTTGATCTTTTACTTCAGACTTTCCATTCAGACGAGTCCATCATGGAAGTTATGAATCTTGACGACGGTCCGTGGGATAATCTACACCATAGGTCATATTTTCTTCCTCCTTTGGAGTACATAGAGGACAACATCCACTCCCTCTTTTCACCAGACATCTACCCATTCCCTCATTCCCCCATTCTTACATGTCTTACGGACAAAGAGGGAAACTTGGCCAACATTGAGTCAACCACCCCAGTAGACATCTCGGTGAAACCTGGTATAGTGGAACACATTCGCATAGGACATAAGTGTTCCCCTAAAGAAATAGCCGCTGGCACGGCCTTATTTAAGAAATTTCGAGACATATTTGCTTGGTCCTATGAGGAGATGCCTACGATAGACCCCGTGATTGCTTCTCATGAAATAAAAACCTATCCCGACATCAAACCTATACGCCAAAAGTTGCGACCGGTACACCCGTGGAAGACAGCAACAATCAAGGCAGAGATTGAAAATCTCTTAAAGGCTGGTTTTATTTATCCCGTCCCATTGACGGATGGGTCTCAAACGCTGTCCCTGTGAACAAAAAACAGGGTACCATTCGCGTCTGTGTCGATTATCAGGACCTTAACCAAGCTTGTCCGAAAGACAACTACCCAACCCCCTTCATCGACCAGATTATCGACAATTGTGCTAGAAGCATCATCTTCTCATTTATGGATGGGTTTTCTGGTTACAACCAGATTGAGATCAACCCCGCCGACCAACATAAGACGACTTTCATCTTCCCGTGGGGAACATTTGCATACCGCAAAATCCCGTTTGGCCTTAAAAATGCTGGCGCCACGTTTTAGCGGGCTATATCGTATGCCTTCCATGATATTAAGGAGTTTATGGAACCTTACCTGGACGATCTCCCTGCTCATTCAAAGCAGCGCGAGTTCCACATTGATCATCTGACGACCATTTTCCTCAGATGCAGACGGTACAATATCCGTCTGAATCCTCATAAGTGTATCTTTTGCATTGAGTCCGGACACCTCTTAGGATTTATCGTTTCGAAGGATGGGATCCGCATTGATCCCTTAAAGGTGGAGGCCATCATCAACCTGCCACCCCCCGACTGATGTGATGGAACTTCAAAATCTCCAAGGGAAGGCGACTTATTTAAGACGTTTTGTTTGCAATTTCGCAGAGAAGACTCAGGGGTATATGAGACTGCTCAAGAAGGACGTCCCATTCATTTGGGACGACCAAGCTCAAAAGTCCTTCGACAGTATCAAACATGCCATCACACATGCCATCGTACTCCAACCGCCCAATTATTATCGAGATTATATCTTATATCTCACCACTTCTGCTACCACTATCTCCATGGTTTTGGTACAGGAGGATCAAAACGCCCAGGAACATGTAATATACTATGCAAGTAAGGGTCTTGCTGACATTGAAACTAGATATTCACATGTCGAAAAACTCACATTCGCTTTGGTCATCGCCGTCCAGAAGTTCTGGCACTATATCTTGCTCCGCACCAACACCATCATTGCAGACTTGAACGCCATGTACCATGTCCTGACACGTCAAGTGCTTGGGGGAAAGTATTCACGTTGGATCGTGATACTGCAAGAATTTGATCTTCTTTTCGAGAAAGCCAAGTTGAAAAAGTCTTTGGTGTTTGCCGAGCTGATCTGTGACCTTCCCCGTCCTGATGTAGAAGTCGAGCACAATGACTCTTTTCCAGATGAATCATTGTTTCTCATCAGTACGACTGATCCATGGTATGGAGATAACTCATTATATCTTCAAACCCAACACTTCAACCTTCAACTGTCTTGCGGCGATCGTCGTAAGATACGTCACCATGCGAAGTATTATTTAATCATCAATGATACATTGTATCACCTTGGCATTGATTCAGTTCTTCGATGTTGTCTCACTCACGATGAGGCTGAACGCGTTCTCAATGACTGTCACATTGGGGCATGTGGCGGTCACCTCTCTGGGATGGCGACAGCCCAGAAGATTTTGCGCGCATGATATTTTTGGCCTACTATCTTCAAATATTGTATTGAGGCCGTAAAAAAATGTTCTCCTTTCCAATACTTCCACACGAAGAAGCGCACCCATCCCGCCCTGTTACATCCGGTTATTGCCGTGGGCCCCTTCACAAAATGGGGCATCGACTTTATGCATTGTAAGCCTACCTCGGCCGAGGGGCATAGTTACATCATTGTAGCTATGGATTACTTTACAAAGTGGGCTGAAGCTATGCCTACATACCAAAATGATGGCAAAACTGTCGAACTCTTCATGTTCAATCATGTAATAGCGTGGTTCGGAGTTCCTCAGGCAATTGCTACCGATCATGGTTCCCATTTTCAGAACCATATGGTTGATGAACTGAGCGATAGGTTGGGTTTTCGCCATGAAAATTCAACATCCTACTACCCTCAGTCCAATGGATAGGTCGAGGCCATTAACAAAGTCTTGAAAAATATGGTCCAAAGGATGGTAGGTACGTAGATATCCAATTGGAATAACATGCTCTTTTCAGCGTTATGGGTCTACAGAACCTCCATTAAAACCGCCACAGGTTTCAATCCTTTCCAACTAGTCTATGGATTGGAGGCTGTCCTACCTATAGAGTGCGAAATTCCGTCTCTACAACTCGCTGTCAAACTTCTTCCTAACACTACTGCCGAGGAAGAACGTCTCCTGCACTTAGAAAAACTTGACGAGTCCCGCCGAGATGCCACTCTTGCTAATGAAGCACACAAGAAACGCATCAAATCCCAATACGACAAGTCAGTTGAACCTCGTATCTTTAACGAGGGTGACCTGGTCCTCACTTATGACTAGAATCACGACAAACTAGGAGCAGGAACGTTTGAATCCATGTGGCATGGACCTTACATTTTCACACGTGTTTTGGAGAAGGGAGCTTACGAGCTTGAAGACTATGATAGAATCTCTTTGGGTGAACCCCGCAATGGACTTTACTTGAAGAGATACTACGCCTAAACTCATCGCGATTAGAATTTCTTGTATATACTGTACATGGCGTGTTTTTGTGTGCTGTGACGCTTTTTTTTTTGAGTGTCTTTAGATCTTGTTCCCGCTCCTTATACCATGTTCTGTCTGTGTGTGCAGATGGAAACGTGCTATGGATTCACGGACGGAACCAACCGGCATACCCATAACCTTGCTTCAACATCCTGGGTATTATATTCCCCAATAGGTGAGCTCATTAGCTCAAGAGGAAGTTTCCTAGGGTTTGCGACCAACAATGCCACAGAGTATCAGGTAGTAATCAGAACCCTAGCTAATTCCATTTCCTTGGGTATGAACCACATTGTCATCCGCATGGATTCTCAATTAGTGGTTTCCCATCTTAACCGAGTTTACGCCATCCGTGATCCCACCTTACTCCGTCTCTTCAGATGAGTACGTCTCCTGGAAAGGTCATTTGAATTCGTTCAGTACCTACACATTCCACGAGAGTTAAACACAGTTGTTGACTCGATGGCCAACTTCATTTTGGATTGGTACATCGCACACACATAATACTCATAATATGTAAAAGCATTCACAACATGTAAATAATGCAATGTATAAAAGCAAACATGTAAACAAGATCACATCACTCATCATTTTAAAACACATAATGTATAAATCGCCAAGAATGTCTGTGTATATATATATCGCGCAAAAGTAGTGCTGGTACAAAATTTGAAGCACGATGGCTTTCAGTGAGTCTCTACAAAATCTGAAGCATCATAGCTTTCAGTAGTACAAAATCTGAGGCCTCTAAGCTCTCAATACAAGTATAATAGTGTCATCAGGCCTGACGCCTGACCCATACACCACCCCTAGCATGGACAGCCCACTGTCACTGAGTGAGGAAGCAATCCACGATCCTCGCTACCTTGCGGAGAAGGGCATTGAAGCGTATGGATGCTCCAACCCCAAACCTCTGCATAGGTATCGGCAGGTCATCTATCGTTGGCTTAGGAACCTCCACTGTCAACTGGGAAAAGTTCATGTACACCTCCTCCATCTCTTTGATGGCGGCATGAACACCTGGGGGCACAACTGCCTCCCCACCTCTGTCTCTCCTCACTAGGAGGGAAAGTTCTACCGGCCGTACGGGCCCCACATCTGCACACACATGTTGTATACTTGTCAGCACTGCATCAAAAAAATGATAAATATACAAAATTAAAAGTACAAGGGTTTTTGTTCTCACCTATGTCACCCCATGGTTCATCCTCAGGCAGCACCAAGTCAGGATCCTCTCTGAAATTCGTACCGCTGTACGGGAAGTCCTCAACCATGAGTAACTGGCCTTCCAGCCAGCTGAAGAACTCAGGACCAAAACTGATGATAGGTCCTCCACCATGACTAGTCATCACCTCATCCCATCTACGCATGTAGGGATATCGAGGCTCCCTGTCATCTAGTACCACATGTGGATGCAAGAGAGGGATCCGCTCCAAGAGGAATGATACAACGATTGACCCATAACCAAACTTCTTGAGATCTCCCCGCTGACACTTGGTCAGTTGAGCTCGAAGGTTTGCGAGGATACCCTCGCACTAGTTGAAAACCATAGGAGAAATGCAGCCCTCCACATAAAGAATCTGAGTCCGAGTAGCCGTATGTGGGGCTTGGCTACCCGCCACTCTAGTAATAGTAAACAATATGGTACGTAGTGGGTGGCTCACCACATCCCTAATAAGAATCTTCCCACTGGAAGATTGATAAAGAGCAATACAATGCTATGACACCATGTCATCAACTGTGCGGTCACTGGCCCGTGTTCCAGTAAGATGTACAGGTTCCCCTCTCCAGGATAGACCTGTGAGAAAATAGATGTCCTCAACATCTATTGTGAGGATGTGCTCACCAATCACGAAATATTGTTGGGCCGCATCCCAACTCTGGAGCATGTGTGATAGCAATGGGATTTTGGATCTCATCTCCTGAATCTCAAAGAAATTGAGTAAACCACAGTTCCTCAAGGCATCCACGCATTGTGGATCATTGGTAGCTTGTTCATATTCTACCTCGTGTTCTCGTTCCCACCACTCTAAAACGATGTTGGCTAGCAAGCAACCTGCCAAGAAGGGCATTTAAACATTGTTAGATCTTACTTCAACCTCTGCAAGTTCATTTTTTGGATTAAAATTGATGTTTGGGAAGTGCAACTCCGCTGTCGCATTGCACTTTTGCGTACAGTGCGATGTTGTCGCACTTCACCCATTTGGGACTTGTGCCGAGTCGGCCTCATCGCAGTTCCCGAAAGGGCCAACTGCGACAAGCCGAGAGCGCAGTATCCCTCCATGAATTCATCAAAAAACCCAAAAACTGAACCTAAAAACAAAATCTAATTCACTGGAAAGTTGGTGGATGAAGTTTAGGCTTACCTGCTCCTGACGGTGGGTGAAATGGCGGATCATAGCTCCCGGAATCGGCAAAGGAAGTTTTGGCTCCAAATTGGTACTTCTCCTCCCAAATTGGCAAATGAAACAATGAAATCTATTTTTGGTCCATTTTTCTATTTATAAATAGAATGGAATATTCCTTTTCAAATATTTTGATTCTCTTGGGTCATTTATCATAGTTTTTGACCATTTTTGTCATATTTGAGGCTATTTGATACATTTTCTAGTGTGCAGGAGTTGTAAGTGGTCTTTTGTGCCTTTTCTCATATCACAACGGTCATCACAGGTATGAACACTCCCTTGAACGTTTTGTCATTATTTTTGCAACGATTAGTCTGTAATTATTGCATGATGATGAGTTTACTCTTTGTTTGTTCTTTTTCTCATGAAACTATGAGAACAAGTACCGAGTTATGATTTATCACTTTTCCGGGCTCATTAAACTTCCACTGAAAAGGACACCCCCCGAAGTCTACCGTTAAGCTCTTTTCAGGCTCTCGAAAAACGAAAAGATTGCCAAGCGAACTTGTCGCGTTCACGCTTGTTAAAGTATTTGAATGGTCGTCTTCTTGGTGATAGTTTACCCCTTTTTCAGACCAGGAGGCACTAATTACGAAAAAGGTATACTCCAGCGAATCATGACTGGAAGAGTCCTCTCCCGCGTTGTTTTACCCTTTTTTTGGGTGATGAGGCTAACTTTACGAAAAAGGACCGTTGGAGTCTTCTTTAGATATTTTCAGACTCTCTAAACATGAAATGACGACCAAGTTTATCTTATATGGACTCGTTAAAATTTTCACATTGAAGGGTTCGTCATGGGACGAACCCCTCCTATCCCAGGTTCGGAAAATATTTGGGATTGGACTCATCTATGAGATGAGCTATATCGAGCATCTGGTTACCCTCATGAAGCTCGTAAAAAACACATGAGGCACTCATCATTCATGATGGGGAAAAAGGAAAGTGTTTGTGTTACATACCTTATTAGTGGCAGTATGTAGTCGTCCTTGAACATGGCACTCATCTCCATTTGCATACAACACTTGGATCATCTGTTTGTCCTCGAGTTCCACTTATTTCCTAAGTCTTGTCACTCCTTTGAGTCATTCAAAGAAAAGCTTCCATCATCAGTTGCTTTGAGAATTCGTGTCGCACTCGTCATGTCAATACTGCCAAGTCATGCCATGCCCATGTTCAAGAATATGTCTATCATTTATCATCTATAGTCAGTACACCCGCCATTACGTCGGTCTACTCTGAGTCAGTCTTGCATGTTATTGTACCATCCGATCTACCCTATACATTTTTGTCATGTTTCGTGTCGATTGATGGGGAATTCATCATGTCCCTCCTTCGACGGATTCATCCTTGTCAACTTCAACACATCATCCGAGGATTGAATCTAGAAACCAATCGAGTACCTCTTCCCTGCATGCCTCAATGGCAGGTTACCTCACTTTCATCATGATTTTACATCATTGACTCTTGATTGAAAGATTTCATCCTGCGTTCGACTTCAACTCATTTATTCATGTTTGATGATATGTATTGTGATACCTTGGGAATCATTGACATCAATGGTGATCTCTCTCGCACTTGTTAACGGTTTACATCAATGGCCGGTAATCAAGTGGTTTCTACCATGTTCGATGTCAAGACATTTGTAATCACATGGATAGATTTGTATCATTGCAGGTTCAGCTTGAAGACCCCGGGGAGTCATTTTTTACCCAGGTTGCGATGGAGTTTGTATTGAGTTATGTCACATAGATCCACTTTTGTATTGGTCGTGGCTGTGTTATCATCTCATCATGGATCTACGCTTGTGTATAGTATCCATGATTGTGTTCAATCGGTCATTACTACCATGGATCTGCAATGTATTGGTCGAAAGCCATGTTGTACTTCATATGAGATTGTCAGTTCAGAGTCAATTGTACTGCAGCAGTGACCTTCGTCCGACGAGTCTATTGCCATTACTTCTATCAAAGCACTTCACCTGTCTATATTCAACAACTTCATGCTTTGGGGGGCATTTTGTTACACCCAAAATCTACTCATCATAAGATTCAGTGTATACACCCCTGAAGATTCCTGGACTAAGTAATCATCCCGGGAGTATTTGTACCCAATTCTGCTAAGTTTTGAAGGGTCGTCGCAGGCTTCACACTAGCAACAAGCAATGTCGCACCTTGCTCCATTACAGGGTGCGACGAAGTCAGTTAGATGGAAAAAATAGCTTCTTCAATGTCCATCTCGAAGCTTGCTGACTTGGGACCCTATCCCTGACCTCTTGGAAGAGCTAGCACTCGGTTCCTAAACCTTTGGGGAGATCCCTTAAACCTCTCCTACCATCTCTCAACCTATCCTATCCATACCCTATCCATTTAGTCCTATATAAATTAAGCTCTCTCCCATCCCAAAGAGAGGAAGGCTATGGTATCTACATGCTGGTGAAATCACTCTTAGAACATCTCCACTCACCTATTGGAGAACTCATACTTCCTTGGAAGGATATGGAAATTGGCTTTGTCGGAGAAGGGCTACAACGTTAAGCCTTGGTTGTGGTTCTATATCTCTATTATGTACTCCTCTATTTGCAGTAATACATATGCTTTCCACCAATATTGTTCATGTGTGCAATAATATTGAGTAGTTTACCTGCTTAACTGTTTACTTAGATCTCTTATTGTATAGATGTCTTTTACTGGTTTCTCTTGTTTCTTGTCTTGACAGGTCTTGCAGCTTGGATCTGATGACTGTGAGATGTGGAGCAACATTGAGGAGAAAGGATTGTGAAGTGAAAGGTAAGGAATCTAGTACTTGATCCTTAAGTAGATCTAGGAAATGCATTAGTAGTCTGTTCTATTTGTTCTAGACTCACTTTGAGCTAGGGAAATCTGGATTGCGTCCGCTCGAGTGGATTTTCCGATAACAATATGATGATGCATGCTTTATTATTTACTTCCTATATGCGGTGATTGATATTCCATTCTAGAACTTTGTTAGCCATCTGGCCTGCAACACTATTTTGACTTCGTGGGACATGTGTGAATACAATGAATTCAAAGTGTCTAACCAATTGTTTAGTGTGCAGGAACTTTCTAAAATGTCAAGGAGCGCGTACTTGGTAATAGTTGTTGAGTTGGGAAACAAAGAGTTGGGAGTCTAAAAACACATGAAGGTGACGAATTCCCATCTGGAGGGAAACAGTCAAGAGACCGGTCATGACATTGTACTCATCTTGGTTGTTGGTGGTAGCACCAATACACACTACGTTGAGGTGGATCAACTCATGTGATGGGGAATATAATACCCAAGCTACCAAGGTGAGGTTAGGAGACCATCTACTTGCGCTGTCAGTGAAACCTACATAGATCGAGGGAGCGAGATCCATCTGGTATCAATCAAGGAAGCAAACTGTAAGGCTCGAAAGCTAAAAAGAAGGGAAAAACAAAAAGAAAGAAAATTATACAACTCGAACCGAAGGATCTGGTGGGGTCAGGGGTAAAATATCTTGAGGTACAACCCATTACGAGAGTTGGTCAAGGGCCATCCTTCAGAATCAGCGAGAATGTATGCCCCCTTTCTGAGGCAGGTTTTAACAATGTATGCGCCTTGCCACAGGGATTTGAACTTCCCTTTGCCATGTTTTTCGTGATCTTTATCGTAAATGAGAACTAGGTTGCCCTCTTTGAAGGTGTGAGGGTGGACGTGAGTATCATAATGAGTTTTTGACCGTTGTTTGGCGGCCTTGATCATCTATAAGGATGCCTGATGATTTTCGTCTGCCTATTCAAACAAAAGTAAGCGTTTCTCAAGGGGTTAGGTATCTGGGAGGAGTTCGACGGCTATATGTAAGGTTGAAATCTGACATTCGATGGGGAGAACAGACTCCAAACCATGGACCAAATGGAATGGCGTAAAACCCTTTGTGGTCTTGGTAGAAGTGCGGTAGGCCCATAGTGTCAAAAAGAGCATGTGGTGCCAGCTGGAATTATGCTTGTCCATCATACGTTGAAGCATGGTATTCAGGATCTTATTGGCAACCTCTACTTGTCCATTACCTTGGGGTTAGTAGTAGGAGGCGTATTGGTGTTCAAATTTCAAAACGACGGACAAATCATTCTAGAAGACATCTTCAAAGTGTTTGTCGTGGTCCGAGACAAGTTGCATAGGGACCCTGAAATGTGTAATGACATGGTTAAAGAAAAAACGAGCCACGGTCTCGACTTGGCAGTTAAATGTAGACATGGAATCAACCCACTTAGTGAAGTAGTCGACAACCATGATGATGTACTTGTGGCCATTGGCCTAGGTTGGATTACAATCCATGAAGTCAATGTCCCATTTGCATAAAGGATCAACGATGACAAAGAGATGGAGTGATGCGGGAGGGATCCTTGCTTTATGGGAAAAGATTTGGAAATTACGGCAATATTTGACCGCCATGATGAAATCAATGAAAAGAGTCTACCAGAAATAACCAATGCGGATGACCTTTTGAGCAGTGGCTATTCCCGAAAAATGGCCACCATAGGCTCCACTATGACAGTCATTCAAGACCTGATCAGCCTCGTCATGTGTGATGCATCAACGTAAAATGGTGCTGACGCCATGTCGATAAAGGACATCACCGATTAGGAGGTAACGAGACGCTTGATGGCGAAAGCGACGTCGATCATTGCGACTGAGTTGAGATTGAAACTTTTGCGTGCACATATACTTGAGGATGTCTCCGTACCACAGGTCATATGATGAAATGGTGAACAAGTGTTCATCTGATAAGTTGATCGTGATTGAAGGTGACACCGATGAAGAGGGTAAGTCGGTCATAATTTGTGCCAAGGCAAGAGCCTTAGTACTCTTGGGTGTGACGAATTCAAGATCATACTCTTGAAGGATCACAATCCATTTAGACACTCGGCCTTGAATGAGGCGACGAATAAATAGATAAACCATGGGGTTGGATTCTGCCACTACTGTAGTTCGACTCATAAGAATATAGTGGCGTAACTTCTGAACCGAAAAGACGACGGCGAGGGCCATTTTATCTTCATGGGGATAGTGCAACGGTGGGTCAGACAATGTTTGACTCACGTAGTAGATTACGTGCTCTTGACGAGCACTATCTGCCTAGACTAAAACTCCTGAAATGGAATGTTTGGATACCGAAACGTAAAGGATAAAATCCTTCGAGAAATCAGGTGGTGAGATCAGGGGAGCAGATGTCAAGGTGTGTTTCAGTGCATTGAAATATGCTTGTGCCTGTTCATCCCAAATGAAGAAGACGTTGGTCTAAAGAAAGCATAAGAAACCGTGGACTTTTGTGGTGTATTCCGGAATGAAGCTGTGGATAAAACTGGCCTTGCCTTGAAGGTTTTGCAATTGGCGCAATGTGCAGGGTGATGGAAGGTCAAGAATGGCTTGGACCTTCAAAGGGTCAACGATGATCCCTTTCTGGGAAAATATGAATCCCAATAACTAGCTGACAGGAACGTAAAACACACACTTGAGGGGGTTCAAGCGGACGGTATACTTGTGACAATGCAAAATGACTTGTTGGAGGTCGTCCAGGTGGTCTAAACGTTTCTTGGATCGAGCAGTGAGATCGTCCAAGTAACACAACGATGATATGGGCCAATTCATGGAAACAAAAAGTCATGGCCTGCTGGAAAGTGGCTCCAACATTTTTAAGACCAAAGGGCATGACACGATAAGCAAAGGTGTCCCATGGAGTGATGAACACAGTCTTATACTGGTCTTCTTTAAGGATCTAAATTTGGTTGTAGCCTGAGAAACCGTCCATAAAGGATAGAACCTCATGGCCCGTGCATGCATCGATGAGTTGATCAATGAAAGGTGCAGGAAAGTTATCTTTGGGGCAGGCTAGATTCAAATATCGAAAATCTGTACAGATGTGAATGATGCCTTGTTTTTTGTTAACCGACACTGGGTTGGACACCCACGTGGTGTATGTGATGGGGTAAATGAACCCATCTTGGCACAATTTTTCAATTTCAGATTTTACCGCTGGCATTTGGAAGGGTGTATCGGCCATTGCTTCTGGCGGACGGGTGTGACATCCGTCCAAGTGTTAATGCGGTGTTTAACAATGGCAGGGTCAAGGCCAAGCATCTTAGTATAATACCAAGTGAAGACATCACATAATTCTTGAAAGAGCTTCTTATAGGAAATGGCTTCTTTGGGACTGCATGATGCGCCTAACTTGATATTCTAAACAACACCGGGTTTGACAGATATATCCACTTGGATGGTATGTGAGATGTTAGCCATGTTTCCTTCCTTGAGGGCGTCCATAGCTGAAATGGGGTTTCGAAACCAATCCACATTGCCATGGATAAAATATTTGGACTCAATCGAGAATTGATTGGACGAAACTGTCGTAGACTCCTAGGGAAGGAAATAGACTTGATGATGCATGTCATCCCAAGGGAAATCGAGTTCAGGTATTGCTTCAAGGATTTCTTCCTCACTGCGAAAGCACTGTGTGGAGAGATCAAGAGCAATTGTGTTGGGTATGGAAGGGATGGAGGAGTCACAAGTGGAAACCATGTAAATGGTGTCTACCTCAGTCGATGAGGATGCCGAGGGTGGATCTCATCAATTACTGTGATCGAGGACTCTAAGGATGGTTGTCGGAACTCATGGAGCATTAATCGACACTCTGGTAAGTCGAGACAATGGTGGGAATAGTGGCCATAGATGCCAAAAATCGTGTAAGTGATTGGTGTAAAATGATTTGTTTCGTGGTTGGGAAGGGGTTGACAATTGGATGACCAGAATGTTCTCGGTATCATCCAACGCCTGCATATGAGTGCAAAGATTGGGCAAGTGCAGACAATTATGGGTAGTGTGACCCATCATATCGCACAAAGCACATTTCAGAGGTGTTCATGCTGGAGGAGGGGGGTTCACGACTTTGTTCGCGGTGGCTAAGGTGTCATTTTTCGTGGCCTTGTCCCCAGCTTTCTTGGACAACTAGGGAATGGGGTTGGAAGAAGTCATTGCCGACACACGCGGGGGTGGCTGATTAGCAGTGTTAATCGGTTGGGCCAGTTGAAGTACAACTTATGGGATCGAGTTAGGATTGGGTGCAGGTAAGTACCAAACGGGAATCCCTAATGTCAATCCTAGGAGATTCAACGTTGCCATGATGGGTATGCTTACCACTCCTGATGGGGGGAACAAAAAAGGGATTATGTGGATTGGGGTGGATCCCACATGGCTAGGTATCGATGGTGGTTGGGGTTGAAATGCAGGTCGAGTGGTGGGTTACGATTCAGGGACTAATTTTCCTAATGAAATGGTGCACAAGTTCGATATCTCGACAACCGAAGGAGGTGGCGGAAAAGATGTAAATGTGGAGGCCATGTGTGCCTCAAAATAAAGAACTGGTCCCACAGTGGAAATCAAAGGGGCATATGCACCAAGTACAGGTTTTTAGATCATAGGGAGGACGTTATTTGGCATAGAGGGTGCATTGGGGTCATAATAAGTCAATTGTTCAATCTTGACGACTCGTCCCTCATGAGGGAACATCATCAGCCAGAACACGGATGAGGCAACAACCCTCATTGCATATAAGCAGCTTCGTCCTAGAAGAAGGTTGTATTTGAGTTGAGCATTAACGACTTCAATGTCAATCAGGACAGTTTCATCGACTAACTGCACATGGAAATTAGCAAGAAGGCCTTGCAGTTGAGCTATGCAGCCATCGTAAGCTCGAAGGGCGGTCGTGGATGTTTGTAGAGGAGGGGATTCGAGTTTATTCCACAAGGATGTGGACATGACACATGTAGAGGCGCCCTCATCGACGATGCATCGATGTAGAACTAGGTTTTGAACTGAAACTGAGATCTGAAACGCGATGGATGAAGGAATGTGGGGTTCAAATTGGTCTAAGTCGAATGCCATCAATCGTGAGTCAGAAGGGTCGATCGCACCTAAGGTAGAAAATAGTGCTTTGCGTTATGTTGGATGGTTCTTTAAAACTTCCAAGGTTGACATGGAAGCAGGGGATTGGGCCAAGCCATCCACAATGTTATAATTGGGGGAAACATGAGCATTCAGATTGTTGGTGATGCGACGCAAAGGGAATTTGGGGGCTTCCTTCAGTTGTGGTGGGGGTAGTCATAAAGACTGGTCTGCGGGGGTAGCTGCAGAAACCTTGTCCACAGGAATGTTCTAAGGGGATGAACCATATTGATTACAATGTGTTTCAAGGTTTACTTCGTAAGAGGACATCATTAACAAATGGTGAACTCTTGAGTCCGGGACTTGTCTAGAAGAAGCGATGTAAGTAACTAGTGCGCAACCCCTTGTGTGGGTACCGTAGGTTGGGTATTGATGAATCCTTGCGTGGGAAGGGGGTTTTGCAACACCATGGGTTGCGCAGTGGGTTGCGGTGGGTTAGGTGGTGCGGTAGTCCCTTGTCATTGGCTGTCTTCATTCCAAAGTTGTTTAGCTCTTGTTAAATGTGGGCAATGGTGCGTGTAATGACCATAAACCATGCAGAACGAGCAAGGGTGGTTTGTGCATAACTGTGGGTTCTTACTATGTCGAGGCTGTTGATCATGATTTTGGTTAGCCGAGGTGACGCCATTATTATCAGGGGGATTATGAGGTTGTCCGCCATCGCGGGGTTGTTGATTGTTGTCCCTATTTCGTCCCCGTCTCCTGTTTTGTTTCCCTTGTTGGTTCCATTATGCAAGTTGGTTTTGTTGGGCATGCACTTTCCCTTGTGCAATGGGAGGAGCTTGAGGTTGGGTGGGTGCAGGGGCTGTCGGCAGTGGATAGTAAGCAGGGGGAGCTTGCGGTTGGGTGGGAGCGGGTGCAACCGACGGGTGGTAGTAAGCAGGTAGATCTGTTTGGGGGGTATACGCTTGCGGGTTATGACCGTATTTAGGAACGATGTACGTGGGTCCATGTGTATGAGGAGTGTGGGGCAGTGACACATATGAAGGTGTTTCTCTAGAATGATTGGTGACATGTGAAATATCGGGTCTGTAGCTCATAACGAGTTGTGCGATACTAGGGGAAGGGTTATATATGGGAGTTGGTGCTGGGGGCATATATACACATAGGGTCGAATTGTTAGGATATTCCTATACTTCATCCTAGTCCTAGTAGAATTTCCATTGTTTTCATTTTCAGTCATGCATGCAAATATTAGGGTTTGCATGCATTCCAGTCATCAGCACCAGCACCTATCCCTAAGTGAGCTAGCCCCGAGAGCTTCTTTCCTTGCAGTTTCATCCCTCCCAGTGACTAATGTGCCCTCCTTTGCTCCACTGCATGAAAAAGGCGCCTTCTTCACCTACCAGTCCAGTTATATTCAGTTATATTCAGTTACTTCCTTTATTTAAGGATTAACTGACTCTTTACTGACCTTATCACTCCGATGGACCTCCAGTGAGACTAAACTGCGTTTTCTGACTCTAGTAAGCTCCTACTGCATTCTCCACTAAGCCTCCTTCATCCAATTAGTGTCTCCATGTTCTAGTTACATTCAGTTACACCTACTACACTCAGTTAGACTTAGTTTGACTGACAGTTGACAGTTACTTGTGCATTGATGACTCCATTGATGATCATGAGGACACCTAGTTGTGCTCCGATGACACTCCAATGATCCTTTGATCACTCCATGAAGGCTAATTCGAATTTCCACCTTAGGCATTCGAATCCTCATGCTTGTACTACTTATTTTTCCATATTGTGATTAATTAGTAAGTGTGTGGGAAGTATTATTGCTTCTATCTGAGTTCTATTGTACCATATTATATTGTTTCTCATTATACTGTATTGTTCACTCTTCTTTTATTTTCCTGCTGAATCATAATTACTCTTGTGAGGTATACATCATCTCTTAGATCTACTATGAGGATTTTCACATGGTATCAGAGCATGTTGAGAGTACTATTTGTCTCCATTCTTGAGAGTTTTTTGCAGGTTATTACCAAGATTTCGAGTGCAGCAGTTTCTGCATCTTGTAGCAGTAGTAGTTGCAAATATTCTATATTTTTTTTGCAGGTCTTCTACAACTTCCATGTATTCATTAGGAATTACTCCTCTTTCTCCATTCAACTATGATGAATGGAAACCAAGAATGATAGCAGACTTGAAGATCCATGATCTTTTTTATTGTTATTTTGAAAGAGAGTTCGAATCCCCTGAAGAGAAGATTGACTGGTTAAATAAAGGTGACATGCACTTTGGAGCAATGATGTTTTCTTTGTCTGCATACCAGAGATTCCAATTCAAATACCGTAATGGTGTTGAAACTCCAAAGGAGTTATGGACTCCAAAAGATACATGGGCTCACCTAGATGGAAAATTTGGCAGAGAGAATGAAGGACTTGGTCCCAACCCATTCGAAAGCAAACAAAGTGATGCATTCGTTCCCCTTGATGGTCTCTCAAATCATGCACCAATATCATCTCACATTGAAGTTGTCCACAAAGAACTTGCAGATTCTACACTCATGCTCAAACTTTCTTCTCTTTCTGTGCCAGCTCACACTCTAGATATTGCAGAAGGTCCTAAATCCTCTCTTGCACCAGTCTGTTGGTTTGAATCATGATCACATGATTATTTCGGAGGTCAAAACAACTATTGAAGGTAATGCATTCACTCCTCTCCACCTATCTTTTCTTTTATACTACTATATGATCATAATTCCATGCTTTCAGAAGGTCATTGAAGAATATGGCCATTTCCATTTGCTTGGGAATATTTCTCATGCATCTACTGGTTTTTATCTCACCTCTCATGGTTCAAAGGAGATCTCAAGAAACCACGATTCAAGTCTTGTATCTAATTTGGGTTCTAAGCAATTACTGCTTGGGAAAATTTCTCATGCATATGATAGTTTTGATGTCACCCCTGCTGGTTCAAAGGAGATCTCAAGAAACTATTTTTTAAGTCTTAAATCTGATTTTGATTTCAAGCAAACATGTAATAGTTATTTTTGGCATAATCTCACCCATGGTGGTTCGAAGGAGAAGACAAAAGACTATATGCACATTCAAAAATTTGATCCTACCTCAGCTGATTCAAATCACAGGTTCAAGGATCATTCTCATACTGTTGGATTTGTTCTCATCAAATTCGAACTGAAGAGCAAGTACAAACACATGCTTTTTGAGCATGATCCACTTCTTCCCAAGAAGAAGATACCTCCAGACATATGACCAAGCATCACACCTGCTTGAGTTTGGAGCATTTATTATTGTGTGTGACCTACAGTTTATTTTGAGGGGGGGTATTTTTCCCATGAGGTTTTCCCCATTTTCTCGGTTAATGGACTGTTCTTTATTATTATCATTTATTTGATTGTATTGGGTGACCTTTGGTCCTAGTTACTAGGGCCCAGGATGGATTAAGGGGGGGTGTTAGGATATTCCTATACTCCATCTTAGTCCTAGCAGCATTTCCATTGTTTGCATTTTCAGTCATGCATGAAAATATTAGGGTTTGCATGCATTTTGCATGCATTCCAGTCATCAGCACCAGCACCTATCCCTCAGTGAGCTAGCCCCGAGAGCTTCTTTCCTTGTTGTTTCATCCCTCCCAGTGACTAATGCGCCCTCCTTTGCTCCACTGCATGACAAAGGCGCCTTCTTCACCTACCAGTCCAGTTATATTAAGTTATATTAAGTTATCTTCAGTTACTTCCTTGATTTAAGGATTAACTGACTCTTTACTGACCTTATCACTCCGATGGACCTCCCATGAGACTAAACTGCCTGTTCTGACTCTAGTAAGCTCCTACTGCATCCTCCATTGAGCCTCCTTCATCCAGTTAGTGTCTCCATGTGCTAGTTACATTCAGTTACACCTACTACACTCAGTTAGACTCAGTTAGACTAACAGTTGACAGTTACTTGTGCATTGATGACTCCACTGATGATCATGAGGACACCTAGTTGTGCTCCGATGACACTCCAGTGATCCTTTGATCACTCCATGAAGGCTAATTTGAATTGCCACCTTAGGCATTCGAATCCTCATGCTTTTACTACTTATTTGTCCATATTGTGATTAATTAGTTAGTGTGTGTGAAGTATTATTGCTTCTATCTGAGTTCTACTGTACCATATTATTTTGTTGCTCATTATACTGTATTGTTCACTCTTCTTCTATTTTCTTGCTTAATCATAATTACTCTTGTGAGGTATACATCACTCTTAGATTTGTTGTGAGAATTTTCACATGAATTGTGGATGCAACGTGTCCAATGATATCATTTGCAACATGGGATTCCCATGCCACATCCTTCAGAGAAGAGTCACTATGAGGGGCATTAGGCAGGATGGTGTAGAGGTATCCCAATTGTGCATAAATAAGGTCGAACTGTTGGGATTTCAGTATGGACTCTTCTTCTGATTGGGGTCCTTCAGATGCCACATCCTCGTCGATGGCTGGTATGAGAGATTTCAAGAACCAATCTAAAAAGATGCGGTCGTCTAACTTCATCTTACACAAACTATGGCGGCTACGCCATTCATGAATGTGATCCATGATATGGGTGGTCGTATTTTGTCTATAAGATAGGAGAATTTCAACACCAGCGTCATAACGAACTGATAGTTGAAAGAACTGTAGGAAATTCGAAGTGAGGGATGAAAAGGTGGAATGCGTCCCATGGGGCTGGTCAATATACCACTTGCCTTCAGCGCCAATGAATGTTCGTTCTAAAAGGTGTAAGCGAATAGAGTTGTCCACTATGGAGTTAGAGGAACACCACAAGTGGAAGGACATGATATTGTTCTGGGGTTCCTCACCACCCTTGCCCTTGAACTTAGGAATGTCCGAAGGGAGCTTGGTAGGCATTAGAGGCCATGTGGCATCATGTTGGATCGGGTCGTTGGTCAATTTGGACAAGTCAGGGAGGTTGAGACTGGCCATGAATGGAAAACTTGTAGGAGGATGTGACATGAACAGGCCGACCTACATGCTAGCCATGGCGGCTATTATGTGGCCACCTCCGTTGAAAAATGGTCCGTTGGAGGTAGGCATAATAGGGATGGTGGAACCACCCATGGGGGATGTAGGGAATTTAACATAAGGGCCTGTTCCCCCTAGGGTACCGCTGGTGGTCCCAGGGACAGTGGTCGGGATGGAACCACTACCTATGGGAATGGACCCAACAGCGGGATGCATTGTAGTAGTGGGGGTGTTTTCGGTATCTTGGGGGATGGTGGGTCCCATAGCACTAGGAATGGAAGGTCTAGTGTATCCCACACAGCTGGAATGGAAGTTGAAGTAGAAATGGGGCCACTAGAGGGTCCGCCTCCAACAATCCCTCCGTAAAATGGTTTAGGATTCATGCTGGACATGGGACTAGATGGAATTGTATGTGTGGGCGTATATGGCTCAGAGGAGTCAGATTTGAAATAGGAGGTGTTGAGATTAAAATCCGGTGATGAAGTTGTGCGCCGTAGAGGTGCGCGATGAGGGGGTTCTAATGGACCGTACTGTGGGGACTTCCCCCGTAGTCAGACGGAGTGTCTTGGGGAATCAATGGTGATGAGTGTGTAAGTGCTAAGGGGTTGTGGTCTAAAAAAACGCTAAAAAATCCTAGTGCAATCATGTGTGCAAAAGGAGAGATGGTAATAAAAATGACACTCAGGTCAACAACAAGCTCAAAAACGCCTGCTGCAGTAGCATACTACAATAGGGGGAGCGACAATGAAATGGTCAGAATACCAACAAGTAACAATCCTAAAAAGAAAAAGACTCACTAACCTGAGAGGTATAGGAGCATGCAAACACCTAACTAAAAGATATGGAAGCTCACGCAAATTGTATCCCCTGCAGGGTGATGAAATCTGTAGTGAGGCAATATGAAATGGAGAACCAAATGTATAAGGGATATCCCTCTACCGAGAGGGATACCAGTGTTGGCCGGTTTTTCTAAATTATTGATTGAAACCCTATTTAAAATGTAAACTACCAAATTAAACCTAATGACTTATCTAACATTTGCTAAAATTAAAAGTAACTACAACTAGAATAAAACTACTAACCCTATGACCCTATCTCAGCTGAGAGCATTTTGAGAAAACTAAATTAATCATTAACTAATTGTTTAAGATAACAAAGAATTAAACATGATAACAATTCAAATAGAAATATCACAAATCATTTATCATAAAAATTACTCTGCTGATATATACACACATAGAAAAATAAAATAGGAAACCATTTTATTTTCCTATTATGTTCAATTAATTAATAACTAATTCTGCAATACCAGATATTTGAAGAAGAGATAATACTCATTCATGAAAGCATTGTATACATACAAATGTTAACAGATATAAGTATAAAATGTATCACTACTAAATCTTAATCATCAATAACATATCAAATGATAGGATTCAACAATATTTGACTCAAATAAAGATACTGTGTAAATAGAGTAAACATCAGATAACGAATACAATCACATAAAAGTAAAATTGTATAAGTATAAAACTGAGTAGATGATATACTAAAATCTGTATTGAGTTTCAAAACTGTAATCAAAACATTGATACCAGTTTAGAAGTCTAGTGCCAATTCTCCATGAAGAAATTTAGAAGAGTAATCAAAACTAGCAAAAATTATGATTTCAATAAGCATTTCCTCTCGTACTCCATCGACCCCTACTACGATCAATCTTTCTAGTTTTTATAACATTAAACTACTGATTTCCTTACTAAATGCTATACAACTGATTACTAAAAGTAGATCTTTAAACTACCAACTATTCAACACCTGGGTCTTCTTTACAATCATTACAATCTAAAACATTCCTCATTGATGCACCTGGCATTTGATCATCATTGAGCTGTCAATTTCGAGTAACAACCTCGCCCATGTGGAAAATGAACAACAAGCACTTTGACATTTGGCATCCACGTCATTCAGGTTTAAAACAGCTTCAGTATTTGGAGCATAATTCCATAAAAAAGCCGCATCATAATCAAAACAGGATTCCAAGGTTTGCCACCTGCAAAAATCCACCGACAACGTATAAATAATCATGAATAGTGAATAAGTGACAAAACATAAATATTAATTTCTAAATAAATGAAGAGCAATACTCACATGCTTTTTCCTATAGAATTACTCGCATCCTAAACTAGTAATGGCTAAGACCTTTAATTTGAAAATTGTAATTGGTAGCTCTGCGAGCCTCGGCCAACTTAGCTTTCAATTTTAAAATTCTAGCTTTGTATTGTTCTTCCTGCTTCAATATTTTCTCATTCTTAGAAACCAAGTTTCTATGCTCTGTTTTGATTTCAGCTCTTTTAATTTTCAAAGTATGCCAACGATTTACCCAAGCCAATAACTCATCCTTCAAGTTTTTAACCTCTTCATCTTTGCTCAACATATCATTTAGTAGATTTGCAATTTCAACCTCTAATACAGAGATTCGATTCTTAAACACTTGTTTGAACATTTCTTGGAGATTTTCATCATTTCTGACTAGAGAAGATGAAGAAGAATTCGAATTCATGCCTGGATTTTCATTAATCATTTCATCTTTAAACATCCTCTGACTCAAAATTTTCATTTTCAACTTCATTTTCACTATCAATTTCAATTAATGGAGTTTCCTTTTGTTGTTGAATAGTTGCAGGTGTTTTGATTGTGGCCATACTTCGAGTGAATCTACAAAGAGGCTTAAATATGCAATCATCTAATTTGGGCTTAGACCTCTTAGACATCACAGAGCTTACAATTTTGTTCACAAACTTTTCATTTGATTTACTGTCAAGCTTTTCATCATACAAATCCACAGGGGTTTCTCTATCTACAGGGTTTGCCATCAATTTTCTCTTTTCAATCTTAATATTCACATCTCCTTTCATCCGTGTAGGATTTTCATGAAGTTTGGAAACAGAGGGTTGACCATTGGCCGGTTTCCTTCTCTTTGGTTGGGTTCTATTCTTTACCTGAGGCCAATGTTCGGTTTCTCCAAAACCATTATCAATTAAGAACTGTTCCCAGGTTCTATTTATCAAATATAATTGATATTTAACCAAGATTTTGACCAACCTGAAATGAAACAAGCTATGATCCTGTTTTAAAATAGTATTTTGAACAACATTTGACATCTTCTCGAGGCTATTAAGCAAAAAGTAAGGAAGATTCAACTCAAAACCAGTAAATGCCATTAAAAGCCTGAGATGATAGAAATGTATTGATGCATATCGGCTGTCACAGGTAATGTAGCGAACGATCAAAATGAACAAGGATTTCCACTGTGGCTTTAAGAATTTCACTGAATACCCACATGAATCATCATATCCCGCATGCAAATTTAGCAAAAAAAGTTTGAATTTAACTTTTTTTTTTTTTTTTGTTGGCAAAGTGGTGGAGCCTCCTTGACTAGCAAGTTTTCCTTTGGCTAAGTTACCATGAACCAGGGGCATCTAAGCCGTCAAAATCACCGGGGGATCGCACCAACCCTTAACATTGTTGGATTTTTTGGTATCCGCGTGATTAGAACCAGTGACCTTTTCGCTTAGGGGGCGTCTTAACCATACCCCGTGATATGAACCGTTACACCAAAACCTCGAGATGTTAGTGAAGGCCGTCCACTAGGATATTAACATCCCACCACGCTCCGCAGTCCAGACTCTGGGCTGGATGTGCGCCCGTACGGTGGTGTCCGCTTTGCGTCGTACGAGCCCCGAGCGAACATTGCAATGCCGACATTGCCACCCGCTCTGTGACTCGAACCTGGGTGGAGGATCTGATACCAAATGATACGAACCGTTACACCAAAACCTCGAGATGTTAGTGAAGGCCGTCCACTAGGATCTTAACACCCTGCCACCAAATGTTCTACATCTCACGGATAAATTTGAATTTAACCTTATTGACAACCTCCTTCTTAAACCATTTTTCGCCTACTTCTGGAAGCTGAGTTGCTCTGGATATAAAATTATCAAACAATACTAGGGTTAAGTCTCCAATTTGAGCCACATTATCTTTCAGAGATAATGCAAACCTGTGACTTACTTCACTGTTATAGACATCAAAACTTGCAAAGAATTTTCTGCAACCAACTTCTTCAACTAGTAATGCAAGTTCAAGTTCAATGTCCAACAATTCATCACTAGATGGTTCATATCGGCATAGCTGAGACATTTCTTCTACAACTGATTTTGCTGTCACCTGTGAAGCATATGGGGTTGTAAAAATTGATGGTATGAGTATACAAATTTCAAAGGGAATGATGAAAAGTCTATCTAGTTCACACGCAACTCTCCTCTCGTGCCTAAAATCGAAACCCTCACCGTCAAACATTTCCTCACGAAACCAACCATCATGATGCTATATGTTGAAATGATCATCCAGTATTGAATCATTAAATGAAAAAAAATCATAAAATCAATGCAGCAGTAAAATGGATAATGCCTTTAGGATGTAAACGTTGAATAGGTGTAACCACATGTGAATTCGTGTCATGTAGCAGAATATTATACCTCCAGGTTTCAATTGACAAGGCAACACGTTGAACTTTGATGTACTGCCAATTAGAATGATGTGAAGTTTTACATAATGACTGATCGTAATCCATCAACATCCATAATCTAACATAAACCTCAATCTATAGAACCTTGCCTTAATTCATCAATTGATATATAATATAATTCATAAATTGAATGAATCACATCAAGATATCAACTCAACCTTGTACCGAAAAGATCTTTTCAGGATTTCGACAGGAGTGCATCAACGTGGCAATCAGATGTATGATTATCCCTGGTGATAAGTAATTTCCCATTATAAAACATTATGGCTAAAATGAATTCAATGAAATCATCAACCAGGTCGACTAAGTTCATCACGATTTCATCCAAAGTTCAAGCTTGCTAATACATGGCATCATAATCAAATTAATACCATATGATAAGCTACTAAAGTTAACTCAGCCATTGAAAGGTTATCATAAGGTAAGCTTTTCAAAACCATAACCAAATTCAATTTATCATTTGATCATAACATGAAAATCTGCATTTATAATTCAAAATGAAATCAAATTAAAAATTAAACATATTTACAAACTAAATTTATTTATTTACAAAAATTAAAATATGATTATACAAATGGGAAAAGTAATATTAATATCTACTAAGGGTTAAAGATTCACACAACAAATTTAATCAACCCTAAGTACATATATAATCATATACTTTAATCATAGGAAATCATAAAAAGAAATGAAAACAAAAATGAAAAGGAAGAATGATAAAATCACATTCAAGCAATGTTAATTAATAATGAATGATAATAGTTAGCAGATCATAAATATAATCACTTAAAATAGTACTGAAAATTGATCATATTTAACAGCTGCTAGAAAAATAAATTTGTAAAAATAGCGAGCTTGAATTGAAATTTTTTTGTCAATTTATTTTAATTATCAATGCCTTCTATCTAAGAGTACCTTTAGAATCAAAGATTTTGAAGGCACTTCTCAATAATTTTATGATAAATTATAGAAGGAAACTGATCAATTTTATTCAATAAAGTAGAAAAAATTGAGAGGGTTGTTGCCTGCCAACAAATGGCGATGACCTGGGCGAACCAGTTATCTCTTCTCACAATCTTAAAAAGCTGAAACAAACATAGTCTCGAAATTTTCTCGAAAAAGTCAGAAAAACTTAATCTAACCAGAATCACAACCAAACCACATTTGCGAATATTTTTCAGAACTATCTTCATTCTTGTAGATAAAGATTTCGTTATAGACAAATTAACACTTTCCTCGTCAAAACAAAATACTCAGTATATAAGTAATCTGCATCATAGTGTAAAGATGTGCCTACTTATTTCTCTGAAAATTTTTCAAAACCTGCTCCAATTATAAAATACTTATGGATTTTCCATTAAACGTTAATTGAAGACCACTATCTAGGCATGGTAACCTAATAAAGACAACACCATTCATGATTTTTACTAAAAATAATAAGCCGGCTCGTGATGAGACCTCCTGTCCCTTGATCTTCCGATCAAGAGCCATCACCCTAGTGATCAGAAATGATGTAATCTTTAATAAAACTGATGATCATGATTAGGCTGGCTCGTGATGAGATCTCCTATTCTCCAATCAAAATATAACTTATGAAAGATAATTATGCATGGTGCAGATAAAAAATCTTAGCAAGTAATAAATAGACTTTTAAATAAATGACTGATGATGCAAATTAATAAAGATTTTCCCAAGTATCAAGCTTTGAAAAGGAAATTTGTTAGTCATCCTAACGTATAAGTACACAGATAATCAAAGATTAATCCTGATCATAAGCATAAACATCATTAGTAAATGATTGAAATCAGATTTAAGAAGAACTGATCAGTCTGATCAAATCTTAAAGACCTGTCGTATTTCAACTAACTAAAACAAATGAACAAACTAACTTTGAGCCCCTAGGGTTTATTTATTTACAAATACCCTTCTCAAACAAAGATATGTACATTTTTTTTTTGATGAAATAAAACTAAGTTTATTTGCCGATGAATATGTACAAAAAATTCAACAAAAATTATGTACAAAAGATTGAAAAGATTATGATGTATTGACAGAAAGATGTCTTTCAATTCTGAAAAGTAAGAAAATGAATTCTGAAATGAATTTTGATAAAAAAATTTACAGATAGATCAAATCAGAATTTGAATGAAGATAAAATCAGAAATTTACAATGATTCTGTTTTATAAAAAGAATAAACAGAAAAATCAGAACTGACAAACTTTTGTGATTTAGTGATCAATTATGTACAGAAAAATATTCACAAAAATTAATCCAAATGAAAGGAAATGCTATGTCTTACAGAAATTGAATAATTTAAAAGACAAACTGTACACTTATTTACAAATGAGACAAACTTGTGTATAGCAGTATGTACAGATTCAAGATTTGAAGAATTCAGCAGAAATACTTTTTTAGGATCAAACCATTCACGGGAAATGTTTCCGGTTGACCTTCTAAAGTTTGCAGACGGAAAGTGTTAGGACCTAACTTCTCAGCAATGACAAACGGTCCTAACCAAAGACGTTGGAATTTAGTGTGTTGTTCCTTATCTCCGTGAGCCTTATCCCATTTGAATACTAAATCATCCACTTGAAATTTTCGGTTAGAACTAGAAGACTGATCAAACCATGACTTAATGATTTGTTGATGTTTGACGAAATGTTGCTTAGCCTTGTCTCTTTCTTCTTCTAACTTCAACAGTGTGTTAATTCTTTTCTCTAATACTGGACAGTCTTCATCCTGAGCTGACCGAGCTAGTTGCAAAGAGGGAAAAAACAAATTTGGTGGCAAAATTTCTTTAGTACCATAAACCAAGAAGAAAGGCGAATTACCAATCAAAGACTTAGGTGTAACCCTGTATGCCCATAATGCATTGAACAATGCTATGTGCCAATCACGATGATGAGTTGAAATGGTCCTCTTTAGAATTTTCAAAAGATTCTTGTTAGTTGACTCTGATAAACCATTACCATGAGGATGATAACTCGCTGAATATCTAACCCTCATGCCCTTTTCTAATGCAAACTGAGTTAATTCAATTGAAGAAAAGTATGAGGCATTATAAAAAATAAGTGAATCTGGAACACCAAAATGTGTAATGATAAAAGATTCAAGAAATAAAATTACCTGATTGGTGTTCACAACTCGTAAAGGTACAGCCTCTTCCCATTGAGTAAAGTAATCAGTCGTTGTGATAATATATTTGTGTTGTAGAGAAGAGGATGGGTTTATTGGACCAACTATATCAATACCCCATTGTTGAAAAGGTCTGTCTACTGTAACTGGCTGCAGAGGAAAGGCAGGTTTCTTCACCCTACCTGCAGTAGTTTGACATTCTAGACATTTTCTAACAAAGGCATAAGAATCTCTAAATAATGTAGGCCAATAGTAACTTGCCCTAAGAATTTTGTGAGCAGTAGTCTCTCCTCCAAAATGGCCACCTGCAGGGCCAGAATGTAATTCCCTCATGATTGTCTCATTTTCATCTTTGTCTAAGTAGCGAAGTAATACACCATTTGAATTCCGTCTGAACAAAGTGTTGTCAATCAAAAGGTAAGGTACTGCTTTCAATCTAAGTGCTCTCCTTTTTCTAGGTTCAAGATGTTCAGGAGCAGCTCCTGTTTCAAGTAGAGTTCTTAAATTTGAATACCAGGAATCTTGTGGTGGTGGATAAAAATAAATTTCTCTAACCAGTAGAGTTTCGTCAATGTTTATTTCAGAATCTATGTTTGACAAATGAGCTGCTTCAGCAGCAAGCTTACATAACCCTTGACCTTTAATCACCGTTGAAGGTTTAATTTCCAAGTCATATTCCTGGAGAGCAGTCATCCACGGGGCTTGTTTATATCCTAAATCCTTCTGAACCAACATATTTCTTACTGCAGGAAATGGGACAATCACCTTGGTTCTTGACTTCAGAAGATAAGGACGAAAGTGTTTGACAACTTTGAAAACAACAAAAGCCTGTTTGTCAAATTCATGATAGTTAAGTTCAGTAACTTTGAAGTTTGAACTCATAAATGAAATTGGAACTTCATTTTTTTGCTGATTTAATTGGGTTAAAACTGCTACATATGAGATATCAGAAGCAAAAGTCTACAATATGAAATCTTTGCTAAAATATGGGCTAAGTAAACTAGGTGCTTCTGAAATTGCCTCTAAAATTCTCACTCCTTTTTACTAGACCCCCAGTTGAAAACAAAATCCTTCTTGATCATCATTTGTAATGGACGAACTATTTCTGAGAAACTAGGAATGAATCTTCTAACAAAGTTTATTTTGCCAAGAAATGATTGAATTGCCTTCTTATTTATAGGAAAAGTTATCTTTGCTATGGATTGTGTTCATTCAGGATCAATCATGATCCCATGTCTTGATACCACACAACCTAACAAGATTCCTTGCGTAATAGCAAAAATTGTTTTTTTAGGATTCAGGGATACTCCATATTTCCTACAACGTTCAAGTACCTTTCTAAGATGAGAAATATGATCAGGTCTGTGTTTTGAAAATACTGTAACATCGTCAAGGTATACAACTACTGAATGATTGATTAAGCCTCTAAAAGCAATATCCATTGCTCTTTGAAAAGTTGCCCCAACATTGATTAACCCAAAAGGCATCTTACGATAAGCATATGTTCCCCATGGGGTTTTGAATGCTATTTTGAGTTGATCATTCGGGGATACTAGGATCTGATTATACCCTGAGAAACCGTCAAGTAATGATAGCATCTCAGAACCAAAAACCTTCTGTAAAATTTGTTCCATGGGTGGAACTGGATAATTGTCCTTTTTAGAGGATCTATTAAGGTTGCGAAAGTCAACACACAATCGAATATCACCATTTTTCTTTCTATTTGGAACCAAATTAGCTACCCACTGAGTATGTCTAATTGGAAAAATAATCCTGGCAGCTAAGAGTTTATTTAATTCTTTTTTGATAGTTGGTTCCAGTGTCGAATGAAATTTTCTAAGTTTCTGTTGAAAAGGTTTAGTTACTTGTTTCATGGGAATGACATGTTGCATGACTTATGGATTAAAAGTATTTAAGTCATCATATGACCACGCGAACACGTCTTTGAATTCTTTAAATAACTTAATGAATGTTGTTTTCTCTGCAGGGGTGCAATCTACTCTTAAATTCACAGTTTGGGGATTACCATAAAGTCATGCAGATTTTCGTCATGGGATATTTCATCAATGGCGGCATCCTTAAATGTGTCTTCATTTGTCAGAAAATTTATAATCTGCGTGTCCTCATAAAAAATTCACCAGTTAATTATATTATCTGGTATCGAAGGTCTAAAAATTAACTCAACTAAAAAGAAATCAAAAGTGAAATTTTCAGACGGAATTAATTTTGAAGCAACATTAGCTAATAAATTGGCTTCCTGATTTTGAAACCTAGGAATAGAATGAATGTTGAATGCTTCAAAATATGAAATTAAGTTCCATACCTCACGTTGATAGTTCTGCAAATGCTCTAAGATATAGTGTATAGAATTACGAACCTTCCTGAGGACGATTTCAGAATCTCCATAAACGATTAGCACCTTAATGTCAAGATCTATTGCCTTCTTCAACCCTTGAATCAATCCTTCGTATTCTAAAATATTGTTTGTACAATCAAACTCTAATCTACATGATATACAAATTTTATTTCCTTTTGGATCGATTAAGAGGAAGCCAACTCCGACACCTTCTTTGGATTTCGATCCATCAAAATATAAAGTCCAAGCTGAACTATCTGCAACAACCTTGCTTTCTACAATATGTACATAATTACTATTTGCACTATTTACAATATTCTTCGATGAAGAACCTTGGTAAATCATAGTAACGTTCATAATTTCTGTGTTGTTTTTTTTCAACAAAATCAGATTTGTCAGATTTAAAATTCCCAAAACCAAGTTCAAACATGTAGTTTCCCATAATAGATTCTGAAAACAATAATGGCTCACTTGGGTCATGCATCTATGTAACTATATGTTTCAAATATCTCTCCCTACTTATTTTAATCTGGTTTGCTTTTCCATTTTTGGGCAGCCAGAGAGTTGACCAATCAGTAGTAAAGAATCCATTCAATTTTTGTGACCAGTCTCTGTTGAGAAATAATCCGTAAGCATCCGGGATATCCGCAACTACAATATCAATAATCTGAAAATAGAAGGATTGCAAGCAAGTCTAATCAACACATCTTTCATTTCTCCCAATACCCTCACATTTGTCCTATCAAGTTGAGTGATTTGTGACTCTGATGGAACATATTGAGCGTTCAACTTTCGATAGATTGACAAAGGCATCACATTGGTAGATGCACCAGAATCGACCATACAATTTTGGACGTTTCTGTTAAAGATTTCGAAACTGAGAAGAAATGGAGGAGTAGTAGACTTTGAGTTCTTACCTATTAGTGTGGATTTTTCAGCTATTGATTTTCCTTTGTCATTAAAGACCGTTTCAGTGCTTGAACTATTAGCGGTTTCATTTTGCTGAACACTAGGAGCTACATAACTCATGGTAGGAGAAATGATAGGACCATTAGGCATGGGATAAATTAGAAGCAAATCATACATGCTAATGTTTGCTCACAACTTTTTCAGATCTTCAATTATGTCATACTCTAACTTTGGACCAGTATGAGCAAATTGAGTATTTTTAGCAGGTTGGACTTGTTTGCTAGATTGTTGATTATTGTTATCTTTACTTGGAGTAGAACTGGTTGATGCTCCAGGAGTATTAGTTGATGTTCTACCTCTAGTATTATATGCATGCTGTCCTGCAGGTGGATCTCTATTTTCAACATCTTTACTTAAACTATCCCAAAAATGACCATTCAATTGTTGAGGTTCTAGTGGCTCTTCTTCATTTTCAGACTGTTCTTCTTCGTCCTGATCAACAGATTCTTGATTTGAAGAAGTTTAATATAATGAAAAAAGTGCTTGAATGGTATTAAAAATTTCTTCTTGAACTGCTACATCGGGAGGTAAACTTGGTTTGTTATTAGTAGCAGGATTGGGTCTAAATTGGTTTTTGAAGTATTCTCTTGAAGAAGAACCTTCAGAACTGTTTTCTTCAGCCCTACAACTTCATTAGTTAATGCTCGGACTGCATTCTGCAGTTGTTCAACGTCATATGCCTTATCTTTATCCACATTGGATCATTCATTTTTCTTACGTGGAGAAGTATCAACCTTTCCACTTTGTTCAAGCTCATAAGACATAGAGTCTTTTTCAACTTTTATGGCCTCTTCGAAAGTTTCAAGAAGTGTTGTTTTACCTACTCTTTTAACCCACATCCCTAAGTACTTTGGCAAAGCATAAGCAAAGTTTTCAATAATAATGTCCTCGGGTGGTTGAGATGCAGTAGGGATTTTATTTTTTAATGTCAAGAATCTCTGATCGAAGTCCTTAACTCTTTCTTTGGTTTCCATTTTGATTCTGGACAACTCAAGTACCAAAGATGTAGGTGTCTTGTCTTCACCAAATTCATCTAAGAAGGTGTTATTCCTAGGGTTGTTCTTTAGATTTGTACAGCCCTTACCTCACTGTCATTCATTTTTCCATTTTCCTAGTTCATGTATTCCTTTTATTTTTCTTCAGTTTGATGTGTGAAGCACCTGGAACAATTAATTAATAAGAATATGCGAAATAGCAGAAATGACAGAACTCAGAATCACTTTTATATTGATCACAGGCCACTTCGAGGGGGAAACCTCCTATGAGCAAGCTCAATACAAATAACTTCACGGTGCCTTCAATGACCTCAACACACACTTATATACTAAGTCTATGCCCAATACTATGAGTCAAAACCATCGGACATATAATACTACGGGACGACTTACAAAGCATATGCGTCCAATACTATGGGTCAATACTATGGGCTAATATAAACTACGGATCAACAAATATTACGGGGCGACTTACAAAGCATATGTGTCCAGCAACAATATACTAACATAGTAAAGAGAAGGGTTGACATAGGTTCCTAACATCCCCTCTCCCTTAGAAAAATATTTGTCCTCAAAGCTTTGGTTGGAGAAATTGCTACAGAATCTGAAGGAGTGGTTCCCCGGTAGCATCCTCGGGTTGCATGTTGGGCACTGACGCCTTTGGAGTGTCAAGGAGGATTGCTTGGAAGGTTGTAGATGAAGAAGAACCTTGTCAGCTGCGTGGAAAATGCACTCAGAACGGTGCTGATCGGCTTGTTGTTTCAGGTGAATTCTGGCCATATGAAGATTGTCCTGCAGAATGAGAAGAATCTAATCGCGGTTTCGAAGAACTGAGTTAATTGCCTGAACTGGGGAGCTGCTAAGGGTGTATGGAAGAAGAACTGACAGTTTTTTTCCATAGACTGCTTCATATGGTGTCCTTTGAGATGTGGTATTGTACCACCAGAGTGCTGCTAGGAAATCCATAGAAATAGTTGGCCAAAGCTGTGTAGGGATGGGAAAGGGCTTGAGCAATCTCGAAAAAAGTGTCGTTTCACCCTTGTTGACTTGGAAAGTATCGTCGTCAGCCACCATCTGTTGAATTGTCATTTTTAGTTCCTGCCAAAAGAAGTTACATTGTTCCCGGTCATACATTTTGCAAAACCCAGAGTGCCCTGTTGATGAAGAAGCATGGAGTTCATAGAAGAGATAGCCCCGTTGAACATATTGCAACCAATTTGGAACAAGCAGAGAAAGAGCTGTAAGAGAAACTGGGTCATTAATTGTGCGAGAAGGAGCATCTTCCACCATATTGTCCTTACCCTTCTTGTAAGTGATCACATAGGGATAAACCATGAGTTGGATAACCCATTTCAGGTGTGTTGGGGAGGAGACCCATTGTTCCAGAAAATTTTCCAGACTCTGGAGATCAGTATTGATGCAGAAAGAATTCCCTAATAGGTATGGCTGCCACTTCTGTACTGCATGCAAAATAGCCATCATTTCCTGCTAAGAGGTAGATGTGGCTAAATTCTTACCGAAAAGGTCTCTTGAAGGCAGCAAGCGCATTGGTTCAACAAAGATACCTGCATATCTATCCAAGGAAGTAGTGGAGACTGTTGATGGGTGCATCTGAATGGAATTGAGCTGGGCGATGACACCATGTGAATTCTTCTTAAGGATTTTTTCCAGGCGATGTGAAATGATGATGCAGAGAGACCTTGGTTGTAAGCCCATAAATGTTTGTTGTGCCCCAATGACTTTAAACTGCATCCAAAGTTCAACAAAATCCCATAAGATGGGGCCAAGTGTGCGTAACCATTGAACGCCCAAAACCACATCACATCCGCATAAGGACAAGGAAAACATGTCAGAGCGTAGGCTATAATCTTCCATAGAGATATGCACATTGTGACACTTCCCCTTGCAAGGTAAGGTGCCCCCATTGGCAACCATGACTTCAAAGTTGGAGCAAGGATGGACAAAACAATCATCCTGTTTGGCAATCCGAGGGTCAATGAAGTTGTGAGTGCTACCAGAATCAATGAGTATGGTAAGAGGGAGCTTCTTGAAGTATCCCCTGACCCGCATTGTTTGTGGGGTGGTGATGCCGGTTACAGCATGGAGAGAGATCTCGGGTGGGTTGTCCTGAGATGGGGTGTCAAAAGGCGGGTGTTGAATGTCGACTTGATCATCTACTGTATATGTAGCTTCTTCACCAAGTTCTAAGGCAGGAGAAGAATCCACATCCAAGAGATAGAGATTTTGTTGAACACATCTATGTCCCCGAGTGAATTTCTCATCACAATTATAACAAAGCCCTTTTTCTCGACATGCCTGCATTTCTATTTCAGACAAATGCTTGATAGGAGTTGGTTGAGGAGCAGGCGTGATGGGAGGTCGTTGGGAACCCATATTTCTAAAGGGAAAAAAGGTGGGTTTAGAGCGTTGTTGAGCTGCGATCTTGTCCTCGGCCAGCTTAGCCAACCCTAGGACTTCCATCATTGTGTTAGGACAAAACATTTTGACCTCTGAGCGGATTTCATCCTTGAGACCACTGATAAGACAACTCTTGTAGAATTCATCAGACAATCCTTCTGTGCGATTGGCCAATTTCTCAAATTCTGTCTGATACTCTCTCACTGTGCCAGTTTGGTGAATTTTAGTGAGTGCTCCTTTGAAATCATCAAAAGCACTAGGACCAAATCATGGAAAAATGAGTTGGCAAAAATCTGTCTAGTTTGGCTCGGGATGAGCTTTGATGTACCAACGGTACCATTGAAGGGCTTCCTGTTCCAAATGAAAGGATGCAAGTGGAACTTTCTGGGCATCAGAAGTATTATGCAGACTGAAATATTGTTCTACTCGATATATCCATCCAGTCGAATCAGTACCATTGAAGCGAGGAAAATCAAGCTTTGGCCCACGAAAATTGCTGGAAGAAGAGAACCCGGTGGCTCCAAAAGATTCTGGTTTTATGGTATTGTTCATGGATGAATGCTGAAGATGGAGGCTGAGAAATTTTTCATCCAAATCTTGTAGTTTGGTTTGGATGGTTGCAAGTGCTTCCTCCATGGTGTGTGCTCTTGCATGGGTGACAAACATAACCAGGTTTTTTTTTTTTTGTTCAGACTGGAGCGGATACGGCTTGGAAGGGATCTGGAACGGATAAATATGCAACGGCCCAGAAGTGAGCAGAAATAGAGGGATCTGAAACGACGCCGAATGGATTGAAAACGCTTGGATCTGGAATGGCTTGCAGAATGGATCTGAACGTCTGGATCTGAAACGACACAGTAGTGATCGACAACAGTTCAGCTGAAAATAGATATGGACCCCAGGTATGTGTGGCTTCCTAACAGTTCAGGGGTTTCACTCGACCACCAATGTTGTCTGACGGCTTACGTATTGGGGCAGTACCCCTCACTCCATGACTCAAGTAAAACTGATAACCGCTTTACCACAAACGACAGCTCTTGGTTTACCTCACGAGTGGGAACTAGTCAATCAGGTAGGGGTCGTTTCCCTTTTCGCTGGCAGGTCCTCTCAATGGGCCAGCTACTTCGGGGTTCCTGTAGTACTCCTCACAATGAGTTTTAGGGATTATGCCCAAGTACTTCCCACAGTTAAGCGGATAGGGATTATTCCCAAATCCAAACCTGCAACAGATGCGAAAAAAATTTGGCAGAAATTTCACCCAGCGAGCCCAAGAAAGTGCTCTAATACCAGATGTGAAGCACCTGCAACAATTAATTAATAAGAATATGCGAAATAGCAGAAATGACAGAACTCAGAATCACTTTGATATTGATCACAGGCCACTTCGAGGGGGCAACCTCCTATGAGCAAGCTCAAAAAAAATAACTTCACGGTGCCTTCAATGACCTCAACACACACTTATATACTAAGTCTATGCCCAATACTATGAGTCAAAACCATGGGACATATAATACTACGGGACAACTTACAAAGCATATGCGTCCAATACTATGGGTCAATAATATGGGATAATATAAACTACGGATCAACAAATACTACGGGACGACTTACAAAGCATATGCGTCCAACAACAATATACTAACATAGTAAAGAGAAGGGTTGACATAGGTTCCTAACATTATGCTACCCTAGTTTATTTATATTTATATTTTCATGATTAAATAAGACAGGCTCTTGTTTATATTTATTTTCAAAATAAATTTTAATTTCTTGGTTCAAAAGTTTCATTGCAAATGCTTGAAAGCTTTATAAATCACCAAATCTGATTTAAATGCTAAACTGACAACATATGTAAAAATTTCAAATCCAAAATTGCTGTCAGTACTATGGAAAATGCTATCAATTTCACCGAAATGTGAAATTATGATTTAACATGGATTTTAAAGTGGATAATTATAATTTGTATTTATTATACTCCGAACTCAATTATCAAGGTGCATTTATTTAGTACCCATAAGGCGTGGCAGCTTGTTTAATTTGACAGTTGGCAATTGAACAAGCACACAGCAATGGTTGATGAGTACGAGCTTCCATGCATCGAAGTTAGCAGATTGATGGACAGAGAAGTATGATTTTGGGAATGAACTTTGCAGAGTAGGGTTTTCACAGCACACATTTCATTTTGAAAAGGGTAAAACATGGATGAAATCTCACAGGTGCAAGAAAGAAAGAAACCAGGTGGTTTCCCATGTAGAGCCGAACCGAACAACATCCAATGGCTTTTGCAATTTCCCAGAGCAACAAAGTTGATGAGAGACGCAGGATGGTTGATTTACTGTGAAAAACTGCAAGGATACAACCCCCAAGTGACTAAGGCATTTATTAAAAATTACAAAGATGGGGTTGTTGATTTTAAAAGTTTCAGGGTAATAGTTAGTGAACAGTTTATATCAGAAGTCATTGGCGTCCCAGCTGATGGTGAAAATTGGTTCAAGCAGAAAGAATTCGAAGGAGACTACAGTGAATTTTTACTCCTTGGTTTTGAAGATTTAAATTGGCAGAATGGGGTTCATGTAAGCCAAGTTAAACCTAATTGGAAAATCCCTCTAGAGATGATTAGAAACTATGTCACTTGTGATGGCCATTTCGATAAGGTGTTGAGATGCCACATTTGACTACTGATGCATTCACATGGCAGCAAGAAAATCAATTTACCCTATTATTTATGGAGAAGCTTGCAGAAAATGGTTTTATGGGTGCAGGGTCATCCGAAACACACTGAACGCTCCATTTTTCATCATGGGCTCTTCAAACTTTTAGCTCCTCATCATTTGCAGCAAATAGGGAAAAGCCGAGAGCAATTTCTCATCGAACAGGGTTTTGAGATGAAGAAGAAGAAGAAACCCTCTAAGGAGAAGGGCAATGAAACAAAATTGCTTGATAAATAGGTACAGGATAAAGATTCTGAAGGAAATGATGAAACAAGGAAAACCATATCTAATGCTGCTGAAGGTAAACTCATTTCTGATCAATCTAGTTTACCAAAACCTGATATGTTGAGTTTGGTTGTTAAAAACCCAATTCCTGAAGAGGACGAGCCAATAAAAGCTATAAGCATAGAAAATGTGGGGTTTGGGCCGAGGACAAGGTCTAGAAATAAAATGGTCGCAGAAACCAGGTTGCTGAAAGAACCTACAAAGGGAAATGAGATTGTCCCAATTAATGATTCTGATAATGAGATGGATACTTAGGAAGTTGATGGTTTTATTTCTGAAAACGAAGATTTCATAAACATGCCAACAGATATCGGACATATACTAGAGGCATTGTTTGAAAAGAAGCAAGTTCATGCCATAAATCAGGCATCAAGTTCTAAGGGCATACAGAAAGAAGATGTTACAATGGATGCAGATGAGATGGAGCTTGTTCCTGAATTAGACCAAGTGAAGAAAACCCTGAAATCTTACAAGGAACAGTGCCAGTACTTGCAGAATATTAATGAGAGCCTGTTGTTGGCAAATAAGAGGCTTCGAGAGGACTTGGGGTAGAAAGATTCTGATTATCAGAAGTTAGTAGCTGTAGCTAAAGAGACATTGCAAAAGAAGAGAGCCTTTCATAAGGAATACAAACAAATGAAGATCCAGCTGGACGAGTTACAAGGAAGAGAGCACAATGCTGATGCTAAATATACCAGGTTACAAAGAAGATCACAAGTTCTAGATGACCTGGCTGTTTTAGCTGAGTCATCTAGAATAATCTAGTCTGTTTTTCTATAGTTAAGTGATAGGAATTCATAGCTAGCAGATTGTCTTGTTATTTTACTTATGTTAAGGGTTCGAAAGACTCAAATTCAAAACTCTGTTCCACTTTTTGAGGAATTAGATCCAATAGAATAGGATCTATTAATTGTTCTGTTTTGAACAACTTTTTGTATATATATGAGATGGACATGAAATAGAAAGGGTTGGAATTTGAACAACATGATGGAAGTTCGATCTTAGAAGCTTTTTTGTACATGCATGTATGATGTTTTCTTATATTGATATGTTACAGAAATGACTGTTCATGAAATAAAATATAATCTTTGAGCCTGTTTTGTTTTAATCTATGAAGTATATGCTATCAGTATTCTGTCTATACATGTTCTAAATTTCATGTTGTGATTCTTCTGAATAGTATACAACTATGCCCCAATTATGAAATGATATCTGAGCTCTTACATTTATAGGTTTATGATCACAACCATTTTCTGTTTCTATTTATATATTGAAATTTTTATATTATCCCCGTCTTCTGTTTTTAATCATCCAACCTAACTCATACCTTCATTTACCACCAGAAATACCTAAGAATTATTGTGTAGATGTCCCATTCCTACCATTCAATATTTCCTTAAGCTTGAACCCCTGTAGTCTAGGTTCAACTTTAGGAATAACATCTTTTGGCACCGTTGCCGGGGATGGAGAAACGAAAGTATATCTTCTCTAGGTATTGACATCTTTATAGCTAGTTTTGAGAGGTGACAAGATCAGTACATTTGTTTACAGACTATATTCACCTGACAGTAAAAAAGATACAGTGGCTTCAAAGCCAATTGGTACAAGAGGAAATCCTTCATCTCCTTTACATGAAGGAGTTTTTGATCCAAAAAAGATTACCAGGGAGGCTAGAAGGAAGATAAATATTCCATCATCCAGTAACCCTCATCTTTCCACCTTTGACATAGATATAGGATCTTCCTCTTCAGATTTTGTGAATAGCCAAGAAGAAAATAAATTTGATTTATTAGTTCGCATTCCTGAAGCTGATGAATTAAATCCAACACAGGTTGGTGATTTTAATGTATATTCAAATCCTCTTTCTGTAGAACATAAACATATTCCTGAGGAATTTTTTACCTTGAAATATTTGACAGAACCGAAATACCCCTTACAAGTAGGCTTTTCATTGGCGAGTTGAAAATTGAAGTACTTTCCCCTCCACATACCAAACCACCATCTCCACAGATTCAGCCAGTTGTCTCACAGATTTCTCATTCATTAAATATGGCTGGCCAACCCCCTGATATGATGGACCACATGGTAGCATCTAGATATGCTCCATTGATTATGCCTCGACCCTTAAATCCTTTTCCTGGTGGTGATTATCAGAAATATTTACCTAGGTTTGATGGCCAAGGTGGAAGAACTGCTGAAGAACATTGGGATAAGTTTTGTAGCTATGCTGATAACTACAATATTGAAGATAGAGATTTTTGGATGCAAATGTTTGTTCAGAGTCTAGATGGAGAGGTTAGAAAATGGTTCAGGGATTTACCAGAGAATTCTATAGATAATTTGGAGGAGTTACACCATGTGTTTATCAGACAATGGGGATATACAAAAGATTATCTCTACTATTACACAGAATTCACAGCAATTAAAAGAAAACCTGATGAAGCAGTTGCAGTTTTTCCAAAAGGTTTAATAAGATGTATAACAAGATTCCCATAGAGATTAAACCCACTGAACCTGCAGCAAAATTGAATTATGCCAATGCTTTTGATTATCAATTTTCCTTATGGCCGAGAGAGAGAAAAGCAGTTTCTCTGATGAACATGCAAGATGCAACCCTAGAGGTTGAATCCAATATTTTGGCATCAAATAATAAACTCAAAGAAGAAGATGAAGGTCAAAAGATGGATCGAAAGGGTAAAACGGAGATGATACCTTCTTCCTCTTTTACAAAGGTTTCAGACAAAAAATATGATTAAATGCATAAAACCATAAAAGATTTGTTTGCAAAAATTGAGAGATTGGAAATAGAAAAGAAAAATCAAAATAGGCCTGCCCAGGATAATGACAACATAAATCAAAATCAGTTTAGGCGCCCTTATCCTCCTAGATTCATTCCCAGAGAAAGAAGGAACAATGACATTGAAAGGGAGAGGAGAGAAAATGAGGACCAGAAGATTCAACCACCTTTTCAGAATAATTTGATGAGAGATGATGATCCTTATGAAACAACATTAGAAGAGATTGAAGAGTCAGAGCATGATATTAGTCAGTTGGATGATGTGTACGATATAAATTTTATAACTAGGGATGATTATTATGCTGCAGCAGAGCTTGATTATGAAGAAGTAAACCTTAATGAACATCAATCTGAAATCTGTCAGTAGGAGCAACATAAATCATATGGATTGAGGTTAGGAATCAAACCAACTGCACCATTCAAAAAGAAGGTGAAATTTGTGCCTACCAAAGAAGTATTTCTATCTAAAGAACAACAGGAACCAAAAAAAGATAAGAATAGCCTTGTTAAATCAGCAGAAGTAGGCAATATTCTTGGTTTTGATTTAGAGCATGAGATAAATAAACTCAAGGTCCCCATCCCTTTAACTGAATTGATAAGGAGCAGATCTTATAGAGAACCTACCATGAAAATCTTGAACTCATCACCTGTTCATGCCTCAGAAGATGTGATAAATTTGCAGGAGAAAGATCCCACCATTATCACTGGTTTGAAAGCTTCTGACCAGTCAAAAATAAAATCATGTTATCCCCCACCTTTCTATATTACACTTACCATTCATGACCAGATGTTGCATAATTGTCTTTTGGATTCAAGTGCTTCGCACAATCTTATGCCAAAGGAGGTTATGGAAGCCCTAGGATTATCTGTCACAAAACCCTATCATGACTTATATGCTTTTGATTCTCGAGATGTCAAATGTTTAGGAGTCACAAAAGACCTTGTAGTCAACCTTGCCCAGCCACCTATGAAAACTATTCTTATGGATGTAGTAGTAACTGATATTTCTCCTAAGTTTGGCATGCTATTGTCAAGGTCATGGGCTAAAAAGATAGGTGGCACTCTCCAAATGGATCTATCATATGCTTCAATTCCTATATTTGGAGGTGAATATAGAAGATTATACAGAGAGGTGCAATTGGCATTCATGGTAAGTGATGACAGAAATCCTACGAATCATCCTATTTATACAATACAAGAGGATATGGGTTCATGCATGTTACAGGTAAATGATGATGCTGGAGGGGTTTTGCAAGTTAAGAAAGATATTTCGGTTCAGTGCAACATAGAAGAACGGGAAGGCATTGGAAGATGTATTTTGATGGATCATCAAATAAGGATGGAGTGGGGGCTGGTGTGTTGTTGATTTCTGCTAGAGGTGAGATGATTTCATTAATGTATAAATTAGAATTCCAAACCACAAATAATATTGCTGAGTATGAGGCACTAATCCTTGGATTGAGAGCTACAAAAGATATGAATGTTCAAAGTCTTGCAGTATTTGGCGAATCTGAATTGGTAATTCAGCGAGTAAAGAGTATTTATCAGGTAAAGTAGAAATTATTGAAAGTTTACAGAAATGAAGTGTGGGATATGATAGATAAATTTTTTTCTATGCTTTTAATATAACATATATTCCAAGAGATTGTAATCAGACTGCAGATTCACTGGCATTAGCAGCAGCATATTTAAGAATTCCAAAATTGACACACCTAAAGTATCCCATTGATGTGAGGTATAGACCAGCAGTCCCATACGATATTAAACATTGGAGGGTTTTCCAAGATGAGCATGAAATAAAAGAATTTTTAGAATTAACTGAAGAATTTGCAGATGACCAGGTTGATTTAGATGAAGATGTAAATATGGCTGAATTGTCCACCCATGAAAAACATGAAATTGCTGATCAAAAAATTCTTGATTTAAAGAGCAATTTTATCCCTAAGGGACTTGTTCCATTGGAGAGGCTATTTTCAAAGAATGATACACTGTTGAAAAAAAATTTCAGACCACTGAAGAAAATGTAATAATCTGTAAAATTGGGTTTGCAGCAGAACTTAGGATGGTCAAGATATCTAAGAAATTGTCAGAAAAGGAGAGAAACAGATACATCATTTTGTTGAAGGCATTCATTGATATTTTTGCATGGTCATATGAGGATCTTAAAACCTATGACACTAATTTTATTCAGCATAAGATCCCATTGACGCCTAATATTAAGCCTTTTAAACAAAAACTTAGAAGGCTTAATCCAACACATTTACCAATCATTGAAAAAGAGGTGAAAAAACTACTGGATACCAAGATTATTGTTCCTCTTAGGTATTCATCCTGGGTAGCTAACCTTGTTCCAGTATGCAAGAAAAATTGAGAGATAAGGTTTATGTGTAGATTTTCGCAATTTAAACAGATCATGCCTTAAAGATAACTATTCATTTCCTAAGATAGATCAGATTTTTGCAGAGAGTAGTAGGTGCAGAAAGAATTTCAATGATTGATGGTTTCTCTGGTTATAACCAGATTGCAGTTCACCCGGAGGATAGAGAGAAAACAACTTTTACAACCCCATGGGGTACATTCATGTATGAAAAAATGCCTTTTGGGATAATGAATGCAGGTGCCACATTTCAAAGAGCAATGGACATAGCATTCGTAGGTGAGAATGGAAAAATTGTGGTCATTTATCAAGATGATATCATAGTCTTTTCCAAATCTGACGAAGAGCATTTGAAACATCTAAAGCAAACTTTAATGAAATGCGGAATATTTGGACTGTCATTGAACCCAAAGAAGTCTCACTTTGCTATGACAAAAGGTAAGTTATTAGGTCACATAGTTTCTGCAGATGGCATTAAAATAGACCCGGAGAGAGTGAAAGCTATTTTAAAGATTGATATTCCTAGAAATAAAAAAGAAATTCAGTCTTTCATAGGAAAAATCAATTTTTTGAGGTGGTTTATCCCTAACTTTGTTGAAACTATTAAGTATATTACTGATATGATTAAGAAGGACAGGGAGGTAAGACAGTTTGAGCAAGCTAAAAAATCATTTGAAAAAATTAAGTAGGCATTGGTAGAAGCATCTGTGTTGACAACCCCAGATTACACTAAATATTTTTCCATTTTTTCATTTGCATTAGAAGAAACAATTGTTGTTGTGTTGTTGCAGAAAAACTCTGATGGATTAGAACAACCTATCTCATTCTTTAACAAAAAACTAAGGGATTCAGAGTTGAAATACACTAGTATGGAGAAACAGGCCTATGCCTTGGTTAAGGCACTTAAATTTTTCAGAATTTACGTACTCCATTCTAAAGTTTTAGCTTATGTTCCTAATTCAGTTGTAAAAGAAATTTTGGTACAGCATGATAGTGAAGGAAAAAGAGGCAGGTGGATTGAAAAAGTGATGGAATACGATGTGGAAATTAAGCCCACTAAATTGGTAAAGGGGAAAGGCTTAGCTAAGCTTCTCTCTAAGTCAAATTTTCAGATATTGGATCTGTATATGATGGCAGAAAATTTAGAACAGGGTGAAAAACCAGTTTACAGCAGGTATTTTGACTGTCCTTGGTATGCTGAAATTGTTTATTATTTGTTAAATCTGCATTGTTCCACAGAGTTGAGTAAAAATGAATGCAAATCTATAAAATTGAAAGCTCTCAAGTATGTGTTGATTGATCAAGTATTGTACTGGAAGGACCCTGGAGGAATACTTCTGAGATGTTTGGATAGAACATAAGCAAATGCTGTCACTCAAGAATTGCATGCTGATATATGTGGAGGACATAAATACTGGAAGGCAACAGCCTTCAAAATCTTAAGAGTTGGGTATTATTGGCCCACTCTTTTCACAGATGTGTATCAACAGATTAGGGCTTGTGAAAAATGTCAAAAATTTGCCAAAAAACATCATCTACAGTCTTTACCCTTGAAACCTATATCAGTAGAGGCTCCATTTCAACAATGGGGTTTAGATTTTATTGGTGAAATTCATCCTCCATCTAGTGGCCAACATAGGTGGATCTTAACTGCAACAGATTTTTTCACAAAGTGGGTAGAAGCAATCCCAACTAGAAAGGCAACAGATCATGTTATCATTAATTTCATGCAAGAAAACATTCTTAGTCGATTTGGATGCCCTAGAAAACTCATTACTGATAATGCTCCTGCATTTAAATCCAAAAAAATGATAAAATTTGCTGAAGAAAATAATATTTCCTTGAAACAATCTACAACATATTACCCCCAAGGCAATGGATTGGAAGAATCCAACAATAAAAACATTGTGACAAGCATCAAGAAAATGTTATCAGAAAATAAGAAGAATTGGGATACTAAGTTAAGATTTGCTTTGTGGGCAGATAGAGTTACAATAAAGAAGTCCATTGGAACTACCCCATTTCAAATAGTATATGGAACTGAAGCAGTTTTCCCTATTCAGCTAATGTCTCCAGTGATTAAATTTGTGCAGGAATTTGAGGAAGAACCAGAAGTGAAGAAGAGAAGAACATTTCAGATAATTCAGTGACAGCAAGAGAGGGAAGCTCTCATGGACAAAGCTGAAATACACAAAAATAAGATGAAAGAAAGCTTTGATAAAAAGGTAAAAAAGAATGTGTTTTCAGTGGGTGATAAAGTGTTAAGATGGGATGCCAGAGACGAGGATAAAGGAAAGAATGGTAAGTTTGATGCTCTGTGGTTTGGACCATTCATAGTGGTGAAGATTTTGGGAAACAACACTTTTGTCCTACAAACTATGGGTGGTACTGAGATTCCAGGTCCAGTTAATGGACGTTTTTTAAAGCTATTTCATACTTGATTGAGATGACAGATTTCTTGTATATATTCATTGTATATATCAGTTCAAATAAGTTTCAGTAGACTCCAACCCAATAAAACAGATTGCAGAAGGCACAAGTCACATGTTCTTAAGGTCTCACAGGGAGGACCTTATCCCCAGACAGAGCCAGATGTTATTCCTAGGGTTGTTCTTTAGATTTGTACAGCCCTTACCTCATTGTCATTCATTTTTTCCATTTGCCTAGTTCATGTATTCCTTTTATTTTTCTTCAGTTTTATGCTACCCTAGTTTATTTTTATTTATATTTTCATGATTAAATAAGAGAGGCTCTTGTTTATATTTATTTTCAATATAAATTTTAATTTCTTGGTTCAAAAGTTTCATTGCAAATGCTTGAAAGCTTTATAAATCACCAAATCTGATTTAAATGCTAAACTGACAGCATATGTAAAAATTTGAAATCCGAAAATGCTGTCAGTACTATGGAAAATGTTGTCAGTTTCACCAAAATGTGAAATTATGATTTAACATGGGTTTTAAAGTGGATAATTATAATTTGTATTTTTTATAATCCGAACTCAATTATCAAGGTGCATGTATTTAGTACCCATAAGGCGTCGCAGCCTGTTTAATTTGACAATTGGCAATTGAACAAGTACACAATAGTGGTTCTTGAGTACGAGCTTCCAGGCATCGACGTTAGCAGGTTGATGGATAGAGAAGTATGATTTTGGGAATGAAATTTGCAAAGTAGGGTTTTCACAGCACACATTTCACTTTGAAAAGGGTAAAACATGGAGGAAACCTCGTTGGTGCAAGAAAGAAAGAAACCAGGTGGTTTCCCATGTAGAGCCGAACCGAACAACATCTAGTGGCTTTTGCAGTTTCCCAAAGAAACAAAGTTGATGAGAGACGCGGGGTGGTTTATTTATTGTGAAAAAATGCAAGGATATAACCCCCAGGTGACTAAGGAATTTATTAAAAATTACAAAGATGGGGTTGTTGATTTTAAAAGTTTCAGGGTAATAGTTAGTGAACAGTTTATATCAGAGGTCATTGGCGTCCCAGCTGATGGTGAAAATTGGTTCAAGCAGAAAGAATTCGAAGGAGACTACAGTGAATTTTTACTCCCTGGTTTTGAATATTTAAATTGGCAGAATGGGGTTCATGTAAGCCAAGTTAAACCTAATTGGAAAATCCCTCTAGAGATGATTAAAAAATATGTCACTTGTGATGGCCGTTTTGATAAGGTGCTGAGATGCCACATTCGACTGCTGATGCATTTACATGGAAGCAAGAAAATCAATTTACCCTATTATTTAGGGAGAAGCTTGCAAAAAATGGGTTTATGGGTGCAGGGTCATCCGAAACACACAGAACGCTCCATTCTTCATCATGGGCTCATCAAACTTTTAGTTCTTCATCATTTGCAGCAAATAGGGGAAAGCTGGGAGCAATTTCTCATCGAACAGGGTTTTGAGATGAAGAAGAAGAAGAAACCCTCTAAGGAGAAGGGAAATGAAACAAAATTGCTTGATAAACAGGTACAGGATGAAGATTCTGAAGGAAAGGATGAAACATGGCAAATCATATCTAATGTTGCTGAAGGTAAACTCATTTATGATCAATCTAATTTACCAAAACCTAATATGTTGATGGTTGTTAAAAACCCAATTGCTGAAGAGGACGAGCCAATAAAAGCTATAAGCACAGAAAATGTGGGGTTTGGGCCGAGGACAATGTCTAGAACTAAAATGGCCGCAGAAACTAGGTTGCTGAAAGAACCTACAAAGGGAAATGAAATTGTCCTAGTTAACGATTATGATAATGAAATGGATAATCAGGAAGTTGATGTTCTTATTTATGAAAACGAAGATTTCATATACATGCAAACAGATATGGGACATATACCAGAGGCATTGTTTGAAAAGAAGCAAGTTCATGCCATAAATCAGGCATCAAGTTCTAAGGGCATACAGAAAGAAGATGTTGCAATTGATGCAGATGAGATGGAGCTTGTTCCTGAATTAGACCAAGTGAAGAAAACCCTGAAATATTACAAGGAACAGTGCCAGTACTTGCAAAATATTAATGAGAGCCTGTTGTTGGCGAATAAGAGGCTTCAAGAGGACTTGGGGCAGAAAGATTCTGATTATCAGAAGTTAGCAGCTGTAGCTAAAGAAACATTGCAAAAGAAGAGAGCCTTGCATAAGGAATACAAATAAATGAAGATCTAGCTGGATGAGTTACAAGGAAGAGAGCACAATGCTGATGCTGAATATACCAGGTTACAAAGAAGATCACAAGTTCTAGATGACCTGGTTGTTTTAGCTGAGTCATCTAGAAGCATCTAGTTTGTTTTTCTATAGTTAAGTGATAGGATTTCATAGCTGGTAGATTGTCTTGTTATTTTACGTATGTTAAGGGTTCGAAAGACTCAAATTCAAAACTCTGTTCCACTTTTTGAGGAATTAGATCCAATAGAATAGGATCTATTAATTGTTCTATTTTGAACAAATTTTTGTATATATATGAGATAGACATGAAATAGAAAGGGTTGGAATTTGAATAGCATGATGGAAGTTCGATCTTAGAAGCTTTTTTTGTATAGGCATGTATGATTTTTTCTTATATTGATATGTTACAGAAATGATTGTTCATGAAATAATATAATCTTTGAGCCTGTCGTTTTAATCTATGAATTATATGCTATCAGTATTCTGTCTATACATGGTCTAAATTTCATGTTGTTATTCTTCTGAATAGTATACAACTATGCCCCAATTATGAAGTGATATATGAGCTCTTACATTTATAGGTTTATGATCACAGTCATTTTCTGTTTCTATTTATATATTGAAATTTTTATATTATCCCTGTCTTCTGTTTTAAATCATCCAACCTAACTCGTACCTTCATTTACCACCAGAAATACCTAAGAATTATTGTGTAGATGTCCCATTCCTACCATTCAAGATTTCCTTAAGCTTGAACCCCCGTAGTCTAGGTTCAACTTTAGGGATAACATCTTTTGGCGCCGTTGCCGAGGATGGAGAAACGAAAGTATATCTTCCCTGGGTATTGACATCTTTATAGCTGGTTTTGAGAGGTGACAAGATCAGTACATTTGTTTACAAACTACATTCACCTGACAGTCAGAAAGATACAGTGGCTTCAAAGCCAATTTGTACAAGAGGAAATCCTTCATCTCCTTTACATGAAGGAGTTTTTGATCCAAAAAAGATTATCAAGGAGGCTAGAAGGAAGTTAAATATTCCATCATCCAGTAACCCTCAGCTTTCCACCTTTGATACAAATCTAGGATCTTCCTCTTCATATTTTGTGAACAACCAAGAAGAAAATAAATTTGATTTATCAGTTAGCATTCCTGAAGTTGATGAATTAAATCCAACACAGGTTGGTGATTTTAATGTATATTCAAATCCTCTTTTTGTAGAACATAAACATATTCGATAGGAATTTTTTACCTTGAAATCTTTGACAGAACCTGAAATACCCCTTACAAGTAGGCTTTTCATTGGCCAGTTGAAAATTGAAGTACTTTCCCCTCCACATACCAAACCACCATCTCCACAGATTCAGCGAGTTGTCTCACAGATTTCTCATTCATTAAATATGGCTAGCCAACCACCTGATATGATGGACCGCATGGTAGCAGCTAGATATACTCCATTGATTATGCCCCGACCCTTAAATCCTTTTACTTTTGGTGATTATTAGAAATATTTACCTAGGTTTGATGGCTAGGGTGGAAGAACTGCTGAAGAACATTGGGATAAGTTTTGTAGCTATGATGATAACTACAATATTGAAGCTAGAGACGTTTGGATGCGAATGTTTGTTCAGAGTCTAGATGGAGAGGTTAGAAAATGGTTCAGGGAGTTACCAGAGAATTCTATAGATGGTTTGGAGGAGTTACACCATGTGTTTATCAGAAAATGGGGAGATACAAAAGATTATCTCTACTATTACACAAAATTCACAACATTGAAAAGAAAACCTAATGAAGCAGTTGCATATTTTTCCAAAAGGTTTAATAAAATGTATAACAAGATTCCCATAGAGATTAAACCCACTGAACCTGTAGCAAATTGACTTATGCTAATGCTTTTGATTATCAATTTTCCTTATGGCCGAGAGAGAGAAAAGCAGTGTCTCTGATGAACATGCAAGATGCAGCCCTAGAGGTTGAATCCAATATTTTGGCATCAAATAAACCCAAAGAAGAATATGAAGGTCAAAAGATGGATCGAAAGGGTAAAAAGGAGATGATACATTCTTCTTCTTTTACAAAGGTTTTAGACAGAAAATATGATGAAATGCATAAAACCATAAAAGATTTGTCTGCAAAAATTGAGAGATTGGAAATAGAAAAGAAAAATCAAAATAGGTCTGCCCAGGATAATGACAGTAGAAATCAAAATCAGTTTAGGTGCCATTATCCTCCTAGCTTCATTCCTAGAGAAAGAAGGAACAATGACATTCAAAGGGAGAGGAGAGAAAATGAGGACCAGAAGATTCAGCCACCTTTTCAAAATAATTTGATGAGAGATGATGATCCTTATGAAACAACATTAGAAGAGATTAAAGAGTCAGAGCATGATATTAGTCAGTTGGATGATGTGTATGCTTTAAATTTTATAACTAGGGATCGTTATTATGCTACAGCAGAGCTTGATTATGAAGAAGTAAACCTTAATGAACAACAATCTAAAATCTGTCAGCAGGAGCAGCAGAAATCATATGGACTGAGGTCAGGAATAAAACCAACTACACCATTCAAAAAGAAGGTGAAATTTGTGCCTACCAAAGAAGTATTTCCATCTAAAGAACAACAGGAACCACAAAAAGATAAGAACAACCTTGTTAAATCAGCAGAAGTAGGCAATATTCTTGGTTTTGATTTAGAGCATGAGATAAATAAACTGTTAGGAACCCATGTCTTTACTTTGTTAGTATATTGTTGTTGGATGCATATGCTTTGTAAGTCGTCCCGTAGTATTTGTTGATCCATAGTTTGTGTTATTGTTGTTGGCGCATATGCTTTGTAAGTCACCCATAGTTTTGTTCATCCATAGTTTGTATTGGCCCATGGTTTTGACCCGTAGTAATTGTTGATCCATATTTTGTATTGGCCCATGGTTTGTATTGACACATGGTATTGGCGCCTAGACTTAGTATATAAGTGTGTGTTGAGGCCTATGAAGGAACCGTGAAGTTAATTGTATTGAGCTTGCCCAAAGGAGGTTGCCCCCTCGAAGTGGTTCGTGATCAATATAAAAGTGATTCTGAGTTCTATTATTTCTGATATCTCATGTATTTGCATTAATTAATTATTGAAGGTTCTTCACATCTGGTATCGGAGCACTTTCTTGGGCTCGCTAGGTGAAATTTCTGCCAAATTTTTTTTCGCATCTATTGCAGGTTCGGATTTGGAAATAATCCCTACCCGCTTAACTATGGGAAGTACTTGGGCATAAGCCCTAAAACTCATTGTGATGAGTACCACAGGAACCCCAAAGTAGCTGGCCCATTGAGAGGACCTGCCAGCGAAAAGGGCAACGACCCCTACCTGATTGACTAGTTCCCACCCGTAAGGTAAACCAAGAGCTGTCATTTGTGGCAAAGTGGTTATCAGTTTTACCTGAGCCGTGGAGTGAGGGGTACTGCCCCAATACGCAAGCCGTCAGACAACATTGGTGGCTGAGTGAATCCCTTGAACTGATAGGAAGCCGCACATACCTGGGGTCCATATCTATTTTCATCTGAATTGTTGCCGATCACTTCCGCTCCAGATCCAGTCGTTTCAGATATATTTTGAAATTCGTTCCAGATCCAGTCGTTGTTTCAAATCCAACCATTTTCGATCTCTTCCGTGCCATTGCAGATCCATTTGTTGTGGATCCATTCCGCACCGCTATTGCCGATCCATTTCTAAAAATAAAAATAAAAAATATGTTTTTCTTCCATATCTCCCTTGTTTTACCTCTGTTTCCCTTGAAACTTCTCTGACACCCCTGTAATCCCATTTTGCATCTTTCATTCTTGAGAACCCTATCCCAAATTCCACTTCCCAACACCTGAAATCTCACATTTGTCTATTTTTAGGGTTTGCCATAACTTCTTCGATTTTCACCCGATCGCCTTCAAATTTTACCACAGGCTTCCTTTTCTAATTCTGCTTCATTGTCTCTCTCTTCCAAATTTTCTCATTCTTTCACCCCGCTTCTGAAATCCCCCTTTTCTGCTTTCATGTCCTTTCGACGGTGTCCAAAATCTCATCAAACCCCAACTACCCATCAAATTTTTTCCCCAATCCAAATTTCCCTTTACTAAATCAGCTTCTGTTTGTGTTTTTCTACCCATCCCCCCCCCCAAAAAAAAAAAAAAAAAACCCTGGTTATGGTTGTCACCCATGCAGGAGCACACACCATGGAGGAAGCACTTGTAGCCATCCAAACCAAACTCCAAGATCTGGATGAAAATTTTCTCAGCCTTCATCTTCAGCATTCAACCATGAACAATAACCGACAGCCAGAATCTTTTGCAGCCACCGGGTTCTCTTCTTCTAGCAATTTTCGTGGGCCGAAGCTTGATTTTCCTCGCTTCAATGATACTGATCCGACTGGATGGATATACCGAGCAAAACAATATTTCAGTCTGCATAATACTTTTGATGTCCAAAAAGTTCCACTTGCATCCTTTCATTTGGAACATGAAGCCCTTCAATGGTACCGTTGGTACATCAAATCTCATCCTGAGCCAAACTGGATAGATTTTTGCCAACTCCTTTTGCCACAATTTGGTCCTAGCGCTTTTGATGACTTCACAGGAGCACTCACTAAACTTCACCAAATTGGCACAGTGAGAGAGTATTAGATAGAATTTGAGAAACTGGCCAATCACACAGAAGGATTGTCTGATGAATTCTACAGGAGTTATTTTATCAGTGGTCTCAAGGATGAAATCCGCTCAGAAGTCAAAATGTTCTGTCCCGACACAATAATGGAAGTCCTAGGGTTGGCTAAGTTGGCAGAGGACAAGATCGCAGCTCAACAATGTTCCAAATCCACCTTTGTTCCCTTCAGAAATATGGGTTCCCAATGACCTCCCATCACGCCTGCTCCTCGACCAACTCCTATCAAGCATTTTTCTGAAACAGAGATGCAGGTGCGCCGAGAAAAAGGGCTTTGTTATAATTGTGATAAGAAATTCACTTAGGGACATAGATGTGTTCAACAAAATCTCTATCTCTTGGATGTGGATTCTCCGCCTACCTCAGAACTTGGTGAAGAAGCTCCAGATACAGTAGATGTTCAGGTCGACATTCAGCACCCTCCTATTGATACCCCATCTCAAGACGACCCACCCGAGATCTCTCTCCATGCTATAATTGGTGTCACCACCCCACAAACAATGCGGGTCAAGGGATACTTCAAGAAGCTCCCTCTTACCATACTCATTGATTCTGGTAGCACTCATAACTTCATTGACCCTCGGATTGCCAAACAGACTGATTGTCTTGTCCATCCTTGTTCCAACTTTGAAGTCATGGTTGCCAATTGGGGCACCTTACCTTGCAAGGGGAAGTGTCGTAATGTGCGTATCTCTATGGAAGATTATAACCTGTGCTCTGACATGTTTTCCTTATCCTTAGGTGGATGTGATGTGGTTTTGGGTGTTCAATGGTTACGCACACTTGGCCCCATCTTATGGGATTTTGCTGAACTTTGGATGCATTTTTTAGTCAATGGGACACAACACAAATTTATGGGCTTACAACCAGGGTCTCTCTGCATCATCAGTTCACATCGCTTGGAAAATATCCTTAAGAAGAATTCACATTGTGTCATTGCTCAGCTCCATTCCCTTCAGATGCTCACCAACGGTCTCCACTACTTCCTTGGATAGATATGCAGGTGTCTTTGTTGCACCAGTGGGCTTGCCGCCTTCATGAGACCTTTCCGGTAAGCATGTTGCTGCATCTACATCTCAGCAAGACATGATGGCTATTTTGCATGCAGTACATAAGTGGCAGCCATCCTTATTGGGTAATTATTTTTGCATCAAGACTGATCTCCAAAGTCTGGAAACTTTCTTAGAACAACAGGTCTCCTCCCCAACACACCTGAAATGGGTTCTCCAACTCATGGGTTATGACTATGCGACCACTTACTAGAAGGGTAAGGACAATATGGTGGCAGATGCTCCTTCTCGCACATTTGATGACCCAGTTTCTCTTACAGCTATTTCTCTGCTTGTTCCAAATTGGTTGCAATCTGTTCAACGAGGCTATCTCTTCTATGAACGCCATGCTTCTTCATCAACAGGGCACTCTGGGTTCCTCAAAACGTATGATCAGGAACAATGTAACTTCTTTTGGCAGGGATTGAGAATGACAATTCAACGAATGGTGGTTGACTGTGATACTTTCCAGGTCAACAAGGATGAAATGACCCTCCTTTCGGGACTGCTCGAACCCTTGCCCATCCCTACACAGATTTGGACAACTATTTCTATGGATTTCCTGGAAGCGCTCCAGTGGTATAGTACCACATCTAAAAGGACACCTTATGAAGCAATCTTTGGACAAGCACCGCCAGTTCTTCTTCCATACACCTTCAGCAGCTCCCCAGTTCAGGAAATTGACTCAATTCTTCGAAACCGCAATCAGCTTCTTCTCATTCTGCAGGACAATCTTCACATGGAAAGAATTCGACTGAAACAACAAGCCGATCATCATCGTTATGCGTGCACTTTTCACGGCGCTGATATGGTTCTTCTTCGTCTACAGCCTTCCACGCAATCCTCCCTGAAACTAAAAAGGCGCCAGTGGCCCAGAATGCAACCCGAGGATGCTATAGGGGACCCACTCCTTCAGATTCTACATCAATTTCCACATCTAAAGCTTTGAGGACAAAGCTTTTTCTAAGGGAGAGGGGATGTTAGTAACCCATGTCTTTACTTTGTTAGTATATTGTTGTTGGATGCATATGCTTTGTAAGTCGTCCCGTAGTATTTGTTGATCCATAGTTTGTGTTATTGTTGTTGGCGCATATGCTTTGTAAGTCGCCCATAGTTTGTATTGGCCCATGGTTTTGACCCGTAGTAATTGTTGATCCATATTTTGTATTGGCCCATGGTTTGTATTAACACATGGTATTGACCCATGGTATTGGCGCCTAGACTTAGTATATAAGTGTGTGTTGAGGCCTATGAAGGCACCGTGAAGTTAATTGTATTGAGCTTGCTCAAAGGAGGTTGCCCCCTCGAAGTGGCCCGTGATCAATATAAAAGTGATTCTGAGTTCTATTATTTCTGATATCTTGTGTATTTGCATTAATTAATTATTGCAGGTTCTTCACATAAACTCAAGGTCCCCATCCCTTTAACTGAATTGATAAGGAGCAGATCTTATAGAGAACCCACCATGAAAATCTTGAACTCATCACCCGTTCATGCCTCAGAAGATGTGATAAATTTGCAGGAGAAAGATCCCACCATTATCACTGGTTCGAAAGCTTCTGACCAGTCAAAAATAAAATCCTGTTATCCCCCACTTTTCTATATTACACTTACCATACATGACCAGATGTTGCATAATTGTCTTTTGGATTCAGGTGCTTCGCACAATCTTATGCCAAAGGAGGTTATGGAAGCCCTAGGATTATCTGTCACAAAACCCTATCATGACTTATATGCTTTTGATTCTCGAGCTGTCAAATGTTTAGGAGTCATAAAAGACCTTGTAGTCAACCTTGCCCAGCTGCCTATGAAAAGTATTCTTATGGATGTAGTGGTAGCTGATATTTCTCCTAAGTTTGGCATGCTATTGTCTGTGATGTACCTGCAATAATTAATTAATGCAAATACACGAGATATCAGAAATAATAGAACAAAATCGCTTTTATATTGATCACGGGCCACTTCGAGGGGGCAACCTCCTTTGAGCAAGCTCAATACAATTAACTTCACAGTTCCTTCAATGACCTCAACACACACTTATATACTAAGTCTATGCCCAATACTATGAGTCAAAACCATGGGACATATAATACTACAGGACGACTTACAAAGCATATGCGTCCAATACTATGGGCTAATATAAACTACAGATCAACAAATACTACGGGACGACTTACAAAGCATATGTGTCCAACAACAATATACTAACATAGTAAAGAGAAGGGTTGACATAGGTTCCTAACATCCCCTCTCCCTTAGAAAAAGCTTTGTCCTCAAAGCTTTGGTTGGAGAAATTGCTGCAGAATCTGAAGGAGTGGTTCCCCGGTAGCATCCTTGGTTTGCATTTCGGGCCACTGACGCCTTTGGAGTGTCAAGGAGGATTGCTTGGAAGGCTGTAGATGAAGAAGAACCCTGTCGGCTGCGTGGAAAATGCGCTCAGAACGGTGCTGATCGGCTTGTTGTTTCAGGCGAATTCTGTCCATGTGAAGATTGTCCTGCAGAATGAGAAGAATCTGATCGCGGTTTCGAAGAACCGAGTCAATTTCTTGAACTGGGGAGATGCTAAGGGTGTATGGAAGAAGAACTGGCAGTGTTTGTCCATAGACTGCTTCATATGGTGTCCTTTGAGATGTGGTATTGTACCACCAGAGTGCTGCTAGGAAATCCATAGAAATAGTTGGCCAAAGCTGTGTAGTGATGGGAAAGGGTTTGATCAATCCCGAAAGGAGTGTCGGTTCCCCCTTGTTGACTTGGAAAGTATCATCGTTAGCCACCAGCTGTTGAATTGTCATTTTTAGTCCCAGCCAAAAGAAGTTACATTGTTCCTGGTCATACATTTTGTAGAACCCAGAGTGCCCTGTTGATGAAGAAGCATGGAGATCATAGAAGAGATAGCCCTATTGAACATATGGCAACCAATTTGGAACAAGCAGAGAAAGAGCTGTAAGAGAAACTAGGTCATCAATTGTGCGAGAAGGAGCATCTTCCACCATATTGTCCTTGCCCTTCTTGTAAGTGATCACATAGGGATAAACCATGAGTTGGATAACTCATTGCAGGTGTGTTGGGGAGGAGACCCATTGTTCCAGAAAATTTTCCAGACTCGGGAGATCAGTCTTGATGCAGAAATAATTTCCTAATAGGTATGGCTGCCACTTCTGTACTGCATGCAAAATAGCCATCATTTCCTGCTGAGAGGTAGATGTGGTTACATTCTTACCGTAAAGGTCTCTTGAAGGTAGCAAGCTCATTGGTTCAGCAAAGATACCTGCATATCTATCCAAGGAAGTAGTGGAGACTGTTGATGGGTGCATCTGAATGGAATTGAGCTGAGCGATGACACCATGTGAATTCTTCTTAAGGATTTTTTCCAGGCGATGTGAACTGATGATGCAGAGAGACCCTGGTTGTAAGCCCCAAAATTTGTGTTGTGCCCCATTGACGTTAAACTGCATCCAGAGTTCAGCAAAATCCCATAAGATGGGGCCAAGTGTGCGTAACCATTGAACGTCCAAAACCACATCACATCCGCCTAAGGACAAGGAAAACATGTCGGAGCATAGGTTAAAATATTCCATAGAGATACGCACATTGTGACACTTCCCCTTGCAAGGTAAGGTGCCCCCATTGGCAACCATGACTTCAAAGTTGGAGCAAGGATGGACAAAACAATCAGCCTGTTTGGAAATTCGAGGGTCAATGAAGTTATGAGTGCTACCAGAATCAATGAGTATGGTAAGAGGGAGCTTCTTGAAGCATCCCCTGACCCGCATTGTTTGTTGGGTGGTGACGCCGGTTACAGCATAGAGAGATATCTCGGGTGGGTCGTCCTGAGATGGGGTGTCAACAGGCGGGTGTTGCATGTCGACCGGATCATCTACTGTATCTGTAGCTTCTTCACCAAGTTCTAAGGCAGGCAGAGAATCCACATCCAAGATATAGAGCTTTTGTTGAACACATCTATGTCCCCGAGTGAATTTCTCATCACAATTATAACAAAGCCCTTTTTCTCGGCGTGCCTGCATTTTATTTCAGACAAATGCTTGATAGGAGTTGGTTGAGGAGCAGGCGTGATGGGAGGTCATTGGGAACCCATATTTTTGAAGGGAACAAAAGTGGGTCTGGAGCGTTGTTGAGCTGCGATCTTGTCCTCGGCCAACTTAGCCAACCCTAGGACTTCCATCATTGTGTTGGGACAAAACATTTTGACCTCTGAGCGGATTTCATCCTTGAGACCACTGGTAAAACAACTCCTGTAGAATTCATCAGACAATCCTTCTGTGTGATTGGCTAGTTTCTCAAATTCCATCTGATACTCTCTCACTGTGCCAGTTTGGTGAAGTTTAGTGAGTGCTCCTGTGAAGTCATCAAAAGCACTAGGACCAAATCGTGGCAAAATGAGTTGGCAAAAATCTATCCAGTTTGGCTCGGGATGAGCTTTGATGTACCAACGATACCATTGAAGGGCTTCCTGTTCCAAATGAAAGGATGCAAGTGGAACTTTCTGAACATCAAAAGTATTATGCAGACTGAAATATTGTTATGCTCGGTATATCCATCCAATCGGATCAGTACCATTGAAGCGAGGAAAATCAAGCTTCGGCCCACGAAAATTGCTAGAAGCAGAGAACCCGGTGGCTGCAAAAGATTCTGGCTGTCTGGTATTGTTCATGGCTGAATGCTGAAGATGGAGGCTGAGAAATTTTTCATCCAAATCTTGGAGTTTGGTTTGGATCGCTGCAAGTGCTTCCTCCATGGTGTGTGCTCCTGCACGAGTGACAACCGTAACCAGGTTTTTTTTTTTTTTTGACTGGGTAGGAAAACAAAAACAAGAACTACTTCAGTAAGGGAAAATTTGGATTTGGGAAAAAATCAGAAGGGTAATTGGGGTTTGACTAGGTGTTGGACACTGTTGGATAGACAGGGAAGCAAAAATGAGGATTTCAGAAGCGGGGTGAAAGAATGGGAAAATTTGGCAGAGGGGAACAAAGAAGCAGAATTCAGAAAGGAACTTTGTGGTAAAATTTGAAGGTGATTGGGTGAAATCTGAGGAAGTTATGGCAAACCCTAAAAATCGACAAATGTGAGATTTCGGGCTGTAGGAAGGGGAATTGAGGATAGGGTCCTCAGGAATGAAATATGCAGAATGGAATGACAGGGGTTCCCTGAAAATTTCAAGGGAAACAGAGGTAAAACAAGGGAGATATGGAGAAAACTGATTTTTTTTTTTTTTTTTACACAAACTGGAGCGGTTACGGCTCAGAAGGAATCTGGAACAATGTCGAACAACTGGATCTGGAACGGCTTGCAAAATGGATCTGAAACGGCGCAGCAGTGATCGGCAATAGTTCAGCTGAAAGTAGATATGGACCCCAGGTATGTGCGGCTTTCTAACCTTTCAGGGTTTTCACTTGGCCACCAATGCTGTCTGACGGCTTGCGTATTGGGGCAGTACCCCTCACTCCACGGCTCAGGTAAAACTGATAACCGCTTTGCTACAAACGACAGCTCTTGGTTTACCTCACGAGTGGGAACTAGTCAATCAGGTAGGGGTCGTTGCCCTTTTCGCTTGGCAGGTCCTCTCAATGGCCAGCTACTTCGGAGTTCCTGTGGTACTCCTCACAATGAGTTTTAGGGCTTATGCCCAAGTACTTCCCATAGTTAAGCAGATAGGGATTATTCCCAGATCCGAACCTGCAACAGAAAAAAATTTGGGCAAAAATTCCACCCAATGTTCAAAAATCGGATCTACATTGCTCAGAATCGCTATTATAGCATGTTTCCGGAACGGGAACAACCACTCTGCTTCTATCTATGAAAGCGGAATAGAAATCTGGGCACTCGGTCAAAAGATTTTCTCGCCGCAATTTCCGCGGCCGTCACCGAAATTCTGAAAATTTGCTGATTTTAAATCCGCGATATCTCCACTTTTAGAACTCCAAATGAGATGATTTTTTTTTTGAAACTGTGTATTTTTGAAAGAAGAATTCAAATATACAATCGGTTTCTTCTGATTTTGTGCAGAAAGTTTAGAAATTGATCTGAAAGTCGCCGCCCAAAAAAAGAAAAAAAAATTCCCACTTGTGCCAAGGAAAGTGCTCTGATACCAAATGTGATGTACCTGCAATAATTAATTAATGCAAATACACAAGATATCAGAAATAATAGAACAAAATCGTTTTTATATTGATCACGGGCCACTTCAAGGGGGCAACCTCTTTTAAGCAAGCTTAATACAATTAACTTCACGGTGCCTTCAATGACCTCAACACACACTTATATACTAAGTCTATGCCCAATACTATGAGTCAAAACCATGGGACATATAATACTACAGGACGACTTACAAAGCATATGCGTCCAATACTATGGGTCAATACTATGGGCTAATATAAACTACGGATCAACAAATACTACGGGACGACTTACAAAGCATATGCGTCCAACAACAATATACTAACATAGTAAAGAGAAGGGTTGACATAGGTTCCTAACATTTTCAAGGTCATGGGATAAAAAGATAGGTGGAACTCTCCAAATGGATCTATCATATGCTTCAATTCCTATATTTGGAGGTGAATATAGAAGATTATACAGAGAGGTGCAATTGGCATTCCTGGTAATTGATGATAGAAATCCTACGAATCATCCTATTTATACAATACAAGAGGATATGGGTTCATGCATGTTACAAGTAAATGATGATGCTGCAGGGGTTTTGCAAGTTAAGAAAGATATTTCAGTTCAGTGCAACACAGAAGAACAGGAAGGCATTTTGCAGATTTATTTTGATGGAGCAGGGGCTGGTGTGTTGTTGATTTCTGCTAGAGGTGAGATGATTTCATTAATGTATAAATTAGAATTCCAAACCACAAATAATACTGTTGAGTATGAGGCACTAATCCTTGGATTGAGAGCTACAAAAGATATGAATATTAAAAGTCTTGCAGTATTTGGCGACTACGAATTGGTAATTCAGCGAGTAAAGAGTATTTATCAGGTAAAGAAGTCATTATTGAAAGTTTACAAAAATGAAGTGTGGGATATGATAGATAATTTTTTTATGTGCTTTTAATATAACATATATTCCAAGAGATTGTAATCAGACTGCAGATTCGTTGGCATTAGCGGCAGCATATTTCAGAATTCCAAAATTGACACACCTAAAGTATCCCATTGATGTGAGGTATAGACCAGCAGTCCCAAACGATATTAAACATTGGAGGGTTTTCCAAGATGAGCAGGAAATAAAAGAATTTTTAGAATTAACTGAAGAATTTGCAGATGACTAGGTTGATTTAGATGAAGATGTAAATCTGGTTGAATTGTCCACCCATGAAAAACATGAAATTGCTGATAAAAAAATTCTTGATTTAAAGAGCAATTTTATCCCTAAGGGACTTGTTCCATTGGAGAGGTTGTTTTCAAAGAATGATACACTGTTGAAAAATAATTTTCAGAACACTGAAGAAAATGTAATAAGCTATAATATTGGGTCTGCAGCAGAACCTAGGATGGTCAAGATATCTAAGAAATTGCCAAAAAAGGAGAGAAACAGATACATCATTTTGTTGAAGGCATTCATTGATATTTTTGCATGGTCATATGAGGATCTTAAAACCTATGACACTAACTTTATTCAGCATAAGATCCCATTGAAGCCTAATACTAAGCCTTTTAAACAAAAACTTAGAAGGGCTAATCCAACACTTTTACCAGTCATTGAAAAAGAGGTGAAAAAACTACTGGATGCCAAGATTACTGTTCCTCTTAGGTATTCATCGTGGGTAGCTAACCTTGTTCCAGTACGCAAGAAAAATGGAGAAATAAGGTTTATGTGTAGATTTTCGCAATTTAAACAGATCATGCCTTAAAGATAACAACTATTCATTTCCTAAGATAGATCAAATTTTGCAGAGAGTAGTAGGTGCAGAAAGAATTCCAATGATTGATAGTTTCTCTGGTTATAACCAGATTGCGGTTCAGCCGGAGGATAGAGAGAAAACAACTTTTAAAACCCCCTGGGGTACATTCATGTATGAAAAAATGCCTTTTGGGCTAATGAATGCAGGTGCCACATTTCAAAGAGCAATGGACATAACATTCGTAGGTGAGAATGAAAAATTTGTGGTCATTTATCAAGATGATATCACAGTCTTTTCCAAATCTGATGAAGAGCATTTGAAACATCTGAAGCAAACTTTCATGAAATGCAGAAGATTTGGACTGTCATTGAACCCAAAGAAGTCTCACTTTGCTATGACAGAAGGTAAGTTATTGGGTCACATAGTTTCTGCAGATGGGATTAAAATAGACCCGGAGCGAGTGAAAGCTATTTTTGCTATTCCTAGAAATAAAAAAGAAATTTAGTCTTTCATAGGAAAAATCAATTTTTTGAGGTGGTTTATCCCTAACTTTGCTGAAACTATTAAGTATATTATTGATATGCTTAAGAAGGACAGGGAGGTAAGATGGTCTGAGCAAGCTAAAAAATCATTTGAAAAAATTAAGCAAGCATTGGTAGAAGCACCTGTGTTGACAGCCTCAGATTACACTAAAGATTTTGCCATTTTTTCATTTGCATCAAAAGAAACAATTGCTGTTGTGTTGTTGCAGAAAAACTCTGATGGATTAGAACAGCCTATCTCATTCTTTAGCAAAACACTAAGGGATTCAGAGTTGAAATACACTAGTATGGAGAAACAGGTCTATGCCTTGGTTAAGGCACTTAAATTTTTCAGAATTTATGTACTCCATTCTAAAGTTTTAGCTTATGTTCCCAATTCAGCTTTAAAAGACATTTTGGTACAGCCTGATAGCGAAGGAAAAAGAGGCAGGTGGATTGCAAAAGTGATGGAATACAATGTGGAAATTAAGCCCACTAAATTGGTAAAGGGGCAAGGCTTAGCTAAGCTTCTCTCTGAGTCAAATTGTCAGATATTGGATCTGTATATGATGGCAGAAAATTCAGAACAGGGTGAAAAACCAGTTTACAGCAGGTATTTTGACTGTCTTTGCTATGTTGAAATTGTTTATTATTTGTTAAATCTGCACTATTCCACAAAGTTGAGTAAAAATGAATGCAGATCTATAAAATTGAAAGCTCCCAAGTATGTGTTTATTGATCAAGTATTGTACTGGAAGGACCCTGGAGGAATACTTCTGAGATGTTTGGATAGAACAAAAGCAAATGCTGTCACTCAAGAATTGCATGCTGGTATATGTGGAGGACATAAATACTGGAAGGAAACAACCTTCAAAATCTTAAGAGCTGGGTATTATTGGCCCACTCTTTTCATAGATGTGTATCAGCGAATTAGGGAGTTGTGAAAAATGTCAAAAATTTGCAAGCAAACATCATCTACAGTATTTACCCTTGAAACCTATATCAGTAGAGGCTCCATTTCAATAGTGGGGTTTAGATTTTATCGGTGACATTCATCCTCCATCTAGTGGCCAACATAGGTGGATCTTAACTGCAACAGATTTTTTCACAAAGTGGGTAGAAGCAATCCCAACTAGAAAGGAAACAGATCAGGTTATCATTAATTTCCTGCAAGAAAACATTCTTAGTCGATTTGGATGCCCTAGAAAACTCATTACTAATAATGCTCCTGCATTTAAATCCAAAAGAATGATAAAATTTGCTGAAGAAAATAATATTTCCTTGAGACAATCTACACCATATTACCCCCAAGGCAATGGATTGGCATAATCCAGCAATAAAAACATTGTGACAAGCATCAAGAAAATGTTATCAGAAAATAAGAAGAATTGGGATAGCAAGTTAAGATTTGCTTTGTGGGCTGACAGAGTTACAATAAAGAAGTCCATTGGAACTACCCCATTTCAAATAGTATATGGAACTGAAGCATCATTCCCTATTCAGTTAATGTCTCCAATGATTAAATTTGTGTAGGAATTTGAGGAAGAACCAGAAGTGAAGAAAAGAAGAACATTTTAGATAATTCAGTTACAACAAGAGAGGGAAGCTCTCATGGACAAAGCTGAAATACACAGAAATAGGATGAAAGAAAGCTTTGATAAAAAGGTAAAAAAGAATGTGTTTTCAGTGGGTGATAAAGTGTTAAGATGGGATGCCAGATATGAGGATAAAGGAAAGCATGGTAAGTTTGATGCTCTGTGGTTTGGACCATTCATAGTGGTGAAGATTTTGGGAAACAACACTTTTGTCCTACGAACTCTGGGTGGTAATGAGATTCCAGGTCCAGTTAATGGACATTTTTTAAAGTTGTTTCACACCTGATTGAGATGACAGATTTCTTGTATATATCAGTTCAAATAAGTTTCAATAGACTCCAGCCCAATAAAACAGATTGCAGAAGGCACAGGTCACATGTTCTTAAGGTCTCACAGGGAGGACCTTATCCCCAGACGGAGCCAGATGTTATTCCTAGGTTTGTTCTTTAGATTTGTACAGCCCTTACCTCATTGTCATTCATTTTTTCCATTTGCCTAGTTCATGTATTCCTTTTATTTTCTTCAGTTTTATGCTACCCTAGTTTATTTTTATTTATATTTTCATGATTAAATAAGAGAGGCTCTTGTTCATATTTATTTTCAAAATAAATTTTAATTTCTTGGTTCAAAAGTTTCATTGCAAATGCTTGAAAGCTTTATAAATCACCAAATCTGATTTAAATGCTAAAATGACAGCATATGTAAAAATTTCAAATCCGAAAATGCTGTCAGTACTATGGAAAATGCTGTCAATTTCACCGAAATGTGAAATTATGATTTAACATGGGTTTTAAAGTGGATAATTATAATTTTTATTTATTATACTCCGAACTCAATTATCAAGGTGCATGTATTTAGTACCCATAAGGCGTGGCATCCTATTTAATTTGACAGTTGACAATTGAACAAGTACACAGCAGTGGTTGATGAGTACGAGCTTCCATGCATCGAAGTTAGCAAATTGATGGACAGAGAAGTATGATTTTGGGAATGAACTTTGCAGAGTAGGGTTTTCACAGCACACATTTCATTTTGAAAAGGGTAAAACATGGAGTAAACCTCGCAGGTGCAAGAAAGAAAGAAACCAGGTGGTTTCCCATGTAGAGCCAAACCGAACAAAATCCAATGGCTTTTGCAGTTTCCCAGAGCAACAAAGTTGATGAGAGACACGAGGTGGTTGATTTACTGTGAAAAAATGCAAGGATATAACCCCCAGGTGGCTAAGGCATTTATTAAAAATTACAAAGATGGGGTTGTTGATTTTAAAAGTTTCAGGGTAATAGTTAGTGAACAGTTTATATCAGAGGTCATTGGCGTCCCAGCTTATGGTGAAAATTGGTTCAAGCAGAAAGAATTCGAAGGACACTACAGTGAATTTTTACTCCTTGGTTTTGAAGATTTAAATTGGCAGAATGGGGTTCATGTAAGCCAAGTTAAACCTAATTGGAAAACCCCACTAGAGATGATTCAAAACTTTGTCACTTGTGATGGCCGTTTCGATAAGGTGTTGAGATGCCACATTCGACTGCTGATGCATTTACATGGTAGCAAGAAAATAAATTTACCCTATTATTTATGGAGAAGCTTGCAGAAAATGGTTTTATGGGTGCAGGGTCATCCGAAACACACAGAACGCTCCATTTTTTATCATGGGCTCATCAAACTTTTAGTTCTTCATCATTTGTAGCAAATAGGGAAAAGCTGGGAGCAATTTCTCATCGAACAGGGTTTTGAGATGAAGAAGAAGAAGAAACCCTCTAAGGAGAAGGGCAATGAAACAAAATTGCTTGATAAACAGGTACAAGATGAAGATTCTGAAGGAAAGGATGAAACAGGGCAAACCATATCTAATGTTGCTGAAGGTAAACTCATTTCTGATCAATCTAGTTTACCAAAACCTGATATGTTGAGTTTGGTTGTTAAAAACCCAATTGTTGAAGAGGGCGAGCCAATAAAAGCTATAAGCACAGAAAATGTGGGGTTTGGGCCGAGGACAAGGTCTAGAACTAAAATGGTCGCAGAAACCAGGTTGCTGAAAGAACCTACAAAGGGAAATGAAATTGTCCCAATTAACGATTATGATAATGAGATGGATAATCAGGAAGTTGATGTTTTTATTTCTGAAAACGAATATTTTATAGACATGCAAACAAATATCGGACATATACCAGAGGCATTGTTTGAAAAGAAGCAAGTTCATGCCATAAATCAGGCATCAAGTTCTAAGGGCATACAGAAAGAAGATGTTACAATGGATGCAGTTGAGATGGAGCTTGTTCCTGAATTAGACCAAGTGAAGAAAACCATGAAATCTTACAAGGAATAGTGACAGTACTTGCAGAATATTTATGAGAGCCTGTTGTTGGCAAATAAGAGGCTTCGAGAGGACTTGGGGCAAAAAGATTCTGATTGTCAGAAGTTAGCAGCTGTATCTAAAGAGACATTGCAAAAGAAGAGAGCCTTGCATAAGGAATACAAACAAATGAAGATCCAACAGGACGAGTTACAAGGAAGAGAGCACAATGTTGATGCTGAATATACCAGGTTACAAAGAAGATCACAAGTTCTAGATGACCTGGCTGTTTTAGCTGAGTCATCTAGAAGCATCTAGTTTGTTTTTCTATAGTTAAGTGATAGGATTTCATAGCTGGTAGATTGTCTTGTTATTTTACTTATGTTAAGGGTTCGAAAGACTCAAATTCAAAACTCTGTTCCACTTTTTGAGGAATTAGATCTAATAGAATATGATCTATTAATTGTTCTGTTTTGAACAACTTTTTGTATATATATGAGATAGACATGAAATAGAAAGGGTTGTAATTTGAACAGCATGATGGAAGTTCGATCTTGGAAGCTTTTTTGTACATGCATGTATGATGTTTTCTTATATTGATATGTTACAGAAATGTCTGTTCATGAAATAAAATATAATCTTTGAGCCTGTCTTGTTTTAATCTATGAAGTATATGTTATCAATATTCTGTCTATACATGGTCTAAATTTCATGTTGTGATTCTTCTGAATAGTATACAACTATGCCCCAATTATGAAATGATATCTGAGCTCTTACATTTATAGGTTTATGATCACAATCATTTTTTGTTTCTATTTATATATTGAAATTTTTATATTATCCCTGTCTTCTGTTTTTAATCATCCAACCTAACTCATACCTTCATTTACCACCAAAAATACCTAAGAATTATTGTGTAGATGTCCCATTCCTACCATTCAAGATTTCCTTAAGCTTGAACCCCCGTAGTCTAGGTTCAACTTTAGGGATAACAGAAGGCTCTATTAAAATCTGCCCAATTGGTAATTGAACCTTGGACTAATGAAAAGTACCAAGCTGAATCTCTCCCCTCGAAACTTAATGGGAAAAGACGACACACTACATCTTCATGTTGAACGTTCATCATTTGAATACCTAAAATAAATTTGTCAACGTGTCCCTCTGTTGGCTCTTTGTTATCCGGATTAAACTTCAGAAGAAGCTTATCTGGATGTTTTGGTAATGCATGTTGCGCACCAGGTACAGCTACAGCAGCTGTCCTTGTGGCAAATATTTTATCAAGCAAACAGAGAAAAATATTTTAAAGAATCAATAATGTTATTTCATTATGTAAAATATGGCATTTACACAGATTTAGTATCACCTATGAGTTACAGTAGGAGAGGCCCCTACAACTGTCTGAGGGAGGGTTCGCTTGGTCTCCTTGTAATCCACGGCTCTCTAGCCACACATCATGTACACAATATCCATAAGGTTGAGAATGGAACACAAAGGGAGTTATGGTCTCAGGGAGATTTTGGAAAAGTAACGACTTGAGTAATGTATGGAGAATGGGTGTTGAGTGATGGACCTTGATGGTTCATTTATATGCACAACAAATAAATCTAGGATAAGGATAAGGCTTTGATTTTTTTATTTTTGGCTTTTGCCTTTGATTTTGTGCCTTTCACCTTTTTATCATTTTTCCAAATTGGGCTATTGATAGGTGTCATGCCAAGTTTCTTCTTTTTGTTGAGTGATAAAAATGAGAAACATCCAAAAAACAAGTCAGGGCATAAGTTGCTCATTTTTGAGATAATTGAGCAAATTAATTTTGTAAAATGGCCATTTTATGTGAGACTTTGGTTTTTTGGTCACTACCAAGGTAAAAATAATGGAAATGGAATGTGGTAATGATGTATGGGTTTGATGGGGCTAATTACAAGGTAGGAGGACAAAAGTTAGGTGTTAACAGGGTGTTGCCAACATTTTAGTCTATGGATATCAAGAGAGAGAGGGAGCACTCACTGTTGGAGAGCTCATAAGTTCTTTGGGGCCAAGTTTAGTGCTTTTTGTTTGCTATACAAGTAATTTGAGGTTTTTTTTCATCTACTAGGCGCAAAATCCATCATCCATCAGTTGTTGTTGGTTATCTACAGCCATTGGGATGCTACAGAGGGGGCATATTTGGCCATAAGGGAGCAATAATAGACCTCATCACCTTTAGGTCAAAATTTATCATTGTAAATATGATTTTTTGGCTCTATTAGAATATTGTAGTAGTTGATTAAAAATATCAATCATTTCCTTTTGTTATAAGTGTTTTATGGAATTAAATGCCATAGAAAGTGAATATTTTTGTGCATCTTCTCATGTTAAAATTCCTCAAGTGTGAAATCTAAAATATAATGTGCAAAACCCCAAGACAAGCCAACATACAATTCAAACTTATACAAAAAATGAATACAATAGGGTAAACAATAGTTGTCATCAAAGTGTTTAATGAAATCCCTGAATCAGATTACACAAGCAGTTAACAAAAAATTAGCTCATATTTAGTTGGAGGATTTTACAGTGGTATAAGAGTTGGTGATTCTTCCAGCATTTGTATTGCATGCCTTTTTATGAATCTAGAGGACAATAGGCATGCTACTTACAAGAGAAGAAGGCATAGAGGAAAACCTGTAAACATCTTTCTATCAGAATTCCGGGAAGAGGATCAATCAGAATCAGAGGAAGAGGAAGATACAAGGGACAAGAATGAGCCACTTGGGGGAAGAAGGAATGATACAAACATAGAGGAGCCACCTGACGGAAGTAATATGATCATTTTGAATAATTTAGCAAGAGGGAAACAACAGTTTGTTGAGCTCATGACTTAGCTTATCACAAGTACTCAAGCAAACTAGAACCATGGGGGTAACAATAACTCAGGAGGAACTGCTGGGCATAATGAGAATCATGCATAAGGGAGTAACACACATATTCCCACACAGAACAACTCTCGGATAGTCATTAAAGTGACTATCAGATCTCTTTTACCTTAGTTATTGGATGAGCAACAAACATGAAATTAGGGTTAACAAGTATTAGGTGACAATTTTAATGATTATTTGAGGGAGTATCATACTCTTGGTGTAGACTTTCATGCAACAATGTCATTACAAGAGTTATGTACTATCAAGTACAAGAATAGACCGAGAGACTTCAGGAGGGGCCAACAGAATTTTGATCTTCAGTGGAAGGTTGGGAAGCTGACCATCCCTTCCTTTGATGGTTCTAAAAAATGTATGGCTAGATCCTGGGTTCACAATTTGGATACATATTTCCAACTCAACCCCATGAATGAGACAGAAGTGAAAAAATATATGCTACCCTAGATTTGGAGGGAGAGGCTCATGAGTGGTGGTACCATGGGCTAGTCACATTGGGGCACTCTAGCATTACCTCATACCTTAACTTCACATTGAGATTGATTGGCATATTCGATAAGAAGGACCTAGAGTTGCATTTCAGGGAGATAACACAACTCAAGTAGACATCTACAACATAATGGAAATAACACAACTCAAGTAGACATCTACAACATTGAGATTGAGGTCTCGTTGTAAAATGGCCATTTTATGTGAGACTTTGGTTTTTTGGTTACTACCAAGGTAAAAATAATGGAAATGGAATGTGGTAATGATGTATGGGTTTGATGGGGCTAATTACAAGGTAGGAGGACAAAAGTTAGGTGTTAATAAGGTGTTGCCAACATTTTAGTCTATGGATATCAAGAGAGAGAGGGAGCACTCACTGTTGGAGAGCTCATAAGTTCTTTGGGGCCGAGTTTAGTGCTTTTTGTTTGCTATACAAGTCATTTGGGTTTTTTTTTCATCTACTAGGCGCAAACTCCATCATCCATCAGTTGTTGTTGGTTATCTACAGCCATTGGGATGCTACAGAGGGGGCATATTTGGCCATAAGGGAGCAATAATAGACCTCATCACCTTTAGGTCAAAATTTATCATTGTAAATATGATTTTTTGGCTCTATTAGAATATTGTAGTAGTTGATTAAAAATATCAATCATTTCCTTTTGTTATAAGTGTTTTATGGAATTAAATGCCATAGAAAGTGAATATTTTTGTGCATCTTCTAATGTTAAAATTCCTCAAGTGTGAAATCTGAAATATAATGTGCAAAACCCCAAGCCAAGCCAACATAAAATTAAAACTTATACAAAAAATGAATACAATAGGGTAAACAATAGTTGTCATCAAAGTGTTTAATGAAATCCCTGAATCAGATTACACAAGTAGTTAACAAAAAATTAGCTCATATTTAGTTGGAGGATTTTACAGTGGTATAAGAGCTGGTGATTCTTCCAGCATTTGTATTGCATGCCTTTTTATGAATCTAGAGGACAATAGGCATGCTACTTACAGGAGAAGAAGCATAGAGGAAAACCTGTAAACATCTTTCTATCAGTATTCCGGGAAGATGATCAATCAAAATCAGAGGAAGAGGAAGATACAGGGGACAAGAATGAGCCACTTGGGAGAAGAAGGAATGATACAAACATAGAGGAGCCACCTGACGGAAGTACTATGATCATTTTGAATAATTTAGCAAGAGGGAAACAACAGTTTGTTGAGCTCATGACTTAACTTATCACAAGTACTCAAGCAAACTAGAACCATGGGGGTAACAATAACTCAGGAGGAACTGCTGGGCATAATGAGAATCATGCATAAGGGAGTAACACACATATTCCCACACAGAACAACTCTCGGATAGTCATTAAAGTGACTATCAGATCTCTTTTACCTTAGTTCTTGGATGAGCAGCAAACATGAAATTAGGGTTAACGAGTATTAGGTGACAATTTTAATGATTATTTGAGGGAGTATCATACTCTTGGTGTAGACTTTCATGCAACAATGTCATTACAAGAGTTATGTACTATCAAGTACAAGAATAGACCGAGAGACTTCAGGAGGGGCCAACATAATTTTGATCTTCAGTGGAAGGTTGGGAAGTTGACCATCCCTTCCTTTGATGGTTCTGAAAAATGTATGGCTAGATCCTGGGTTCACAATTTGGATACATATTTCCAACTCAACCCCATGAATGAGACAGAAGTGAAAAAAATATATGCTACCCTAGATTTGGAGGGAAAGGCTCATGAGTGGTGGTACCGTGGACTAGTCACATTGGGGCACTCTAGCATTACCTCATACCTGAACTTCACATTGAGATTGATTGGCATATTCGATAAGAAGGACCTAGAGTTGCATTCCAGGGAGATAACACAACTCAAGTAGACATCTACAACATATGTCTACAATTTAGAGTTTCATAGGATTGCAGTCATTGTGACAAATGTGTTTGAGCATCGATTGGTTATGTTGTTCATTGAGGGGTTATCCAAGCCATGGTGTGGTTGCGTTAAGGCCTTCAAACCAAAGACTCTACATGATTCCATTATTAGAGTATGATACATGGAGGACGTAGTACTGAAGAATAAACCTCAGTCCAAACCTTTCATCTCTCAGAAAATGTAAAGTTCCCAACCCAAAATACCCTAAAATTTTACCTGGTTGTGTTATGGTTTGGCTACGAACTTTGTCAATCCTTTATGCAGATATTGTTGTAGCTTAGTATGCAATTACTGTTTGGGATATATATTGCTTGGCCAAGAGTATAAGTGGAGGTTAGACAATTATTTGCTCACTATTGATGAATTGTAGTTGAGGTCTCTTTGTGCCAAATACTTGCCATACCCTTATTGATGTTTAAATTGATTTCATTGTTTATAATGATTTGATCATAATTTGCATATTATGCTTTTCCCCTCAATATACTTTACTAATGAACTCAAAGAAACACAACTAGAAACACTAATAGGATATCAATATGCTCATAAATAGATCTCATATATATTAAAAGGGGGATTGTCTTACATGCCTGGGAATGCTAGGTGTGTTGGCAACTTGGCTTAAAGGATTGGCATTGATGTCAATCAGGGATATGTAGATGACATGGTCTGTGATTGTACCAAGGAACCTAGTGCATATAACAACCCTGCAGATATGTTAATGCATGTGAGTGAGTTTGATGAGAACTCTTTATGACTTGTGAAACCTGCACATAGAAGAAACATGGAAGTTAGACATGACAGTCATGACAAACCATATAGAACAGCAAGACAAGATGACAGAGCAACACAATGAAGTGAGAGAAATGCAGATTGTCCACTTGTCCAAAACAGATTGTCTACTTCAGCACAATGCAGCTTGTGGTGTTATGGTATTATGGTGCCATGATAATACGAAAGGAGTGTGGGTGAGTGTGCTTCGCATGATCTGGGAAATCGTCGAGGCATCTTTGAGCACTTATGTATTTGTGAATTATAGGTGCAGGAATTGCCAGTGAAGAAGTGACGATGGATGAAAACCAAGTTTTTCCACTACCATGTCTCCATACATTTCATATTCAATGTTTTACATAAGTGGATTGAACCTTATTTGTCATGCCCGGTTTGTCTAAAAGATATTTGGTGGTATCTGTGTCTGTGTGAGATGTCTACTGGTGTTAGTGTTGAAACTTGTTGAAGAATTGCTTGAAGGCATTATGAAATGCATTGTTGAAGTTATAGTTTTATTTTGCGACCTCTCCATTCTTTAAAGAGCTGCATTTGATGGTAATTGCATGGACGTGAGATACCTTGAAGAGATTCGTTCTCATATTTGAAGAAATTACTTGAAGGCGTATATGGTTGGAACCCTAAGGTTGTCGGTGGTGTTGAGATGTGAATCCATGAAGTATGATGGAGAAGTGGTGTATCATATCATTGTGGGGGAATTTTCTCCTTAAGGATTGAAGAGATGAGACGTCTGCATCTCCATCAATATTCATTATACTCCTGCATTTTTTGTTGAAGATTATTGGTGCTTAAAGATTGTAGATTGCTCTCCCTATTCTCTTGGTTGCGTTGGTGTGAATGGTGTAGCTTGGGGAGCTTATACAAAGCTTGTGGATAAGAGTTACTAGTATGTAGAATGCTACTATAACGTGGATATTTTCCTGTCATTCTCATTGTAGAGAGCATGATAGACTTCGAGACTCTTGAAGCGATGAGGCTATTGCACCTTCATTTAAGAGCTTTGCGACGAAGGACCTGTGAAGACTACTACGGTTTTCTTTGTGAAGACATTGAAACCCTAATATGTGTGATGTTGGTGATGACTGTGACCTCCATTTGAAGAGATGATTTCTACCGACGTGAAGACTGTTGCGTGAGATATCGTTGATTTTTGAATCCTGGAGCATTATGAAGCGTGCAGAATGAGATACATATCTCTACGTGAAAATTTGTGACAACCAAGCCCATATCATGGAATTCGTAAGCGTGGATTTCATAGAAAAGAGAAATATGACGACCCCGATAATATGCTGATGCAAATTGCCTGCGATGATTGTTCCCTGTGAATTCCTCACTGATCACTTGTAAGGACCCAGATTCACAGGTTCGAACCTTTGTGCAGGAATTTGTGAATTATAATAATTCACAAAGGCTGGCTAAGTGAACACAAAAGAACGTGGCTAAATACTTCTTCATGGATGCATCCAAATTTGAAAAGTATATTGTTGCATAAAAGATGAATATATCTTGACTCCTCCTCGCAAGTTCACAGTCTCCTCTTCTATTGGTGCATGGGCCATAACAACCCGTTCCTATTCAACATAGAAGGTTTGATTGGCAGTTCGACATACTTAGAAGTTTAACTAAACAAGTAAAACCGTTTTGTTGGAGGTTATGAGTCTAACTATAACAACAGCTATCGATATTAGATCTGAAGATTTGCTGTAACGCCCTCTCCATGTACATCAACCACTATTCTCTGGACGAGCTTCAATATCCCTGACGAGATAGTGGTCCGCTAAATTTACATTTTGTTCGTACAGGAATAAATTTGCAATGAAGACATCAGTAGCAATTCCAAGGCGACGACAGTAACGACACAACTCAACAAAGCCCAACTGGAAGGAGAATGTTTAATGGTAGTTTGTGAAAGTGATAGTGCATCCGTTGGTGTTACTGAGCATCGTGGATAACTACAACACAGTTTCAAGGGAAACCCGGAAACGCGTTATTGGCGTATTGCTGGGAACCAGCCACCACGGAATCGTAGATGTAACTAACAGCTTTGCAGTGCCTTTTGAAGAAGATGACAAGGATCCAAGCATCTGGTTTTTGGATCACAACTATCATGAGTCTATGTTTGAAATGTTCAAGCGTATTAATGCAAAGGAACATGTGGTAGGATGGTATAGCACTAGTCCAAAGCTTCGGGAAAATGACTTGGATGTGCATGAGTTGTTCCATGACTATGTGCCCAATCCTGTGCTTATTGATGTCCAACGGAAGGAGCTGGGGATTCCTACCAAAGCATATGGATATCACGATGTATTGATCGATGGATGGAAGACCATATCGCGGTCAAAACTTGCATGCAGGTTAACAGGCTCTCAGCGGTGCGATGAAATGTCCGAACAGTTCTAACACGATTTTAACAAGACTTGTTTTAATCGGCAATATAAGTGGAGTGGCTTCAGATTTGTGGGGGCAACTAAATTAGTTAGAAAAACTCGAAAGTGTAAACATATAAGAAAGTCTAAATTATTAAAGTGAGTTGTAAAACTAAAATTAAATGAAAAGGTGCATTGTTTAGAATGTCTCTTTTAAAAGGACATCTTTGTTCGAAGTTGGAAACCCTTCATAATGTATATAAGGGGTGAAGACAAGATCATTCAAGTGGTGTGTATGGGAGAATTATAAAATATATCTTGGTGGATATTCTAGTATTGATATGGATCTTGTGTTCATTCAAACAGATTGGTGTCTGTAATCAGGTTGGAGCCTAAATGAGGATTGGATTCCTCTCTACATGCTGGGTCACCTATACAAGATGGGTCTTGTAAGAGAACTGGGTTTCTCAATCTAGCTGGGTCTAGATTATTAATGCTATGTAATGTAAAATCCTATTTAATAGAAAGATATTTGACATATTCATATATGTGTTGCTTTTCATATATATATTTATAATTGGTAAATGTCATGATTGATTAAATTAGTGCTTTGGCAAGAGATTTTTTAAGTTTTAAGAGACACTGATTCACCCCCCCCTCTCAGTGTCTGAGACCTATTCTACAAGGTGAGAAGATATGAAAAATATAGTCCTTTATCACCACCAATGAGGCCACTCTAATGCTGTAGAAAATATCTTGAGAGTTCTAGTACTGATAATTTGAAGTATGTTGTAGATAAACACTGGAAAATATGCCCAAATACTCTTGTAGATTCTTTTATTTTTTCTCCACAATCAAAGTTGACTTCAGTACTGCCTCAAGGGCCTTATGCATTCAATATAGATATTGTTAATGAGGAATTATAACCACAATAGCATGCCCAAAAACATAGAATAAGAATACTTGGTAATTTAACCAACAAAATGAGTCAATAATGCCCATGATTTCACTATTTTTGGACAAGAAAAAAACTCCTTAGAAGTTCCATGATTTTTGTTGTAGTAGATGATAAAGAGAGTGAGTATACAGAGTAAGCAGGAAACGTTCCCACATAATATTAACCAGTGAAGATTCTCTCTCTTTTTTCCTACAAAAGTTGACAATGATGTGCTTCTCTACTAGTTTGGTGATGTGGTAGCTAATTTTAAGGTTCTTCTCGAGTGATACAACCTTCCTTCGTGGAAAGAACAACTGTTGTTGTGCCCTTTGTAGCACAGGGACCCAATACAACAAGTGCGCCCTCTTCTTTGGTATCTCAACTTTCACAACTGCGCCCTCTCCTTGGGATACCTAGCTTCTACTAATGCACTCTCTCACAATAGGAAGACTAAAACATTTGCAAACTCTCACAAATCTTAGACTTGAAGATTGAAATGTAGATCCAATCCATGACAATGAAGCATAGTTGAGAAATCTGATTGATTCCTCCTCATTTGATAGCTAGGGTAGATTTGTTGCACTATCGAAACTATTCACCTCCTCCTAGGGTTTCGTCCAAGAAAAACTAAGCTCAAGAGCTCTCAAATTTTTAAAATGCAAAATTACAAGAATTGAGAGAATGAGCTCTCATGTCATTTTTATAATTTCACTTTTCCCCTCTTTGTGACTTTTCTACTTCCCTTGACACTTTCTCACTTTTTAATATTATAAAATGACTTTAATGAGAACATGACCATTTTTCATTATTTAATTCCATATTGACCCCCTTTGAACCCCAATTTACCTTTTCTGCTCACTGTATTATTTAGATGACTTTTATAAAGTCACTTTATTAAATTAATTATTAATGTCACTTTATAAAGTGATTTTTGGCCTAGGTGACATTAAATAAATAATTAATTCCCTACCTTATCGACTATAGCCTACGAGAACTGGATATGATAGTAATTCACCTCATGGAGTTCATCCGAAAAGGGACATGATAGTCCTTCCTTCCCAAAATTGCTTGTCCTCAAGCAACTATAGTTTGGGGTGATGCATAATCTACTCTCTTTCCCAAGTAGCATCCTCCACTGGCATATGCCTCCATTTGACCAGGTACTATCGGATCACTTTGTTTCTCAATCTCCTCTCTCGCACATACGTAATCTCCTTTGGGTCTAAAATCAATTGCCTCTCCTCATGCAATGGGGTTAATTCTGCAGAGGCTTTGACCTATTGTCCCAGTACCTTCTTGAGGCATGATACACAGAATATGTTGTGAATATTGATTCCCTCTAGAAGCTCGAACTCATATGCAACCTCTCCAACCCTCCTGACCACTCTGTATGATCTGTAGAAGCGAGGATTCAATTTTTACGTACCACTCTTCTTTAGTGAGGACTGATGATAAGGTTGCAACCTCATAAATACCAAGTCCCCTACCTCAAAACTACGCTTTGTCCAGTGCCTATCCACATATACTTTCTATTGATTTTGGTCCACCTATAGATTCTCTTTGAGAAATCGAAGGATGTCCTAACTTTCTTGTATCATGTCCTTCGCCTTGGGTTCCTTGCTATCCCCAAATGCCATATCAATAATTGATGAGGTATCATGGCCATATAAATCTCTGAATAGAGTCATATCGATTGACATATGGTAGGTGGTGTCGTAACAGTGCTCACCTAAGTGTAGCCACTTGATCCAAGCCCTTTGCTATCCAGACACGTAGTTCTGTAGGTATTCCTCAACCCATTTGTTCATAATTTCCATCTGTTCGTTGGTATAAGGACGGTAACTAGTGATGGAGGTCAACTCAATACCTACCAGTCTGAAAAGCTCCTACCAAAAGGCATCGAGAAATTTATTGTCCCCGTTGCTAACAATGTTCTTTGGCAACCCATGCAAACGAAATATCTCCCTGAAAAAATCCTCTGCCACATGTGCCGCTGTATAATATGAAGCAATCGCGAAGAAGTGCGAATTTATCAAATGATCTACCACAACGTCATATATACAATATAGCCCTGTACTCGTGGAAACCCGGTAATTAAGTCCATGGATATACTCTCCCACTTCTGCTCAGGAATATGCAATGGCTGCAGAAGTGCTGCAAGATAAATCTGTTCGATCTTGTTCTGTTGACAGACCATGCATTCCCTCACGTGTCACAACACATAATCCTTGAGGCCCTTCCAAGAGAACCTCTCCCTGAATTGCCAATATGTTTTGAAGAACACCTGGTGTCCTACTATAGGGGTGTCCTGTGCAGCCTGCAAAATATTTTCCTTCAGTTTGGACTCTAGCACCAAATATATCCGGTCTTTGTAGAAAATGACATCATCAACCACTCGGTATCTATCATCCTATATAAGGCCGTCCATCAACTTGCAAGGAAATTTACTATTGGAATATTCCACTAGGAGGTGAGATTTCCAATCTACTGAAATATCCATCAAGGTGTTAGACTTTGCACTTAGTTCAATTTAGTTAGATCTTTAAATTGAAAAATAGACAATCACAACAAAACAAAAAAGACATAAGAATTTTCCTCGGGGAAACCATAAAGGAGAAAACCCCGCAACTTCCTCAGAAATAGATTTGTCACTAGTACAATATCAAACAAGATGGAAAACCCAAAACATAAGATGTCTTTGCAGCTCTCTCTCTTTCTCCTCCAGCGAACTTGTCTTCTCTCTCACTTGGTGTGAATTTGCTTGAGTGAGTGTGATGCCAAATGAGAGAGTGACCCTCTCTATTTATACTTTAAGTGAGCGTGACCTAATTCCTCAATGGGACCGACTTGTCTAACTGACTGGGCCGACCTGTCCTAGGGAGACTCAAAAATACATTTTACATTTGACCTTTGGGGAACTATTGACCCGACTTACAATGGAGGTTTTACCTCGATATTCTAGTATGACCAAATACAATAATGACATCCCCGAACATAGGAAAAACATCTCCAACGGAGGTACAATAAAATACAATAATAATATACAAATGAATATCTTTCGAAGTTACATTTACAACACCACTCCCTATTAACTAGGAAGGTATTCTCTCGCCACAGTCATCATCAATCTAGACACAAACTCATCACTCAATCATCATCATCCCTGGATCATCATCAACACTGCTGCAACAATCCTCATCTCGTTGATCATTGACTAGTGACATCTCTTAAATCTATCCGTCATGAGAATTCCTACATGGATTGATCAAAGGATCACTGGAGTGTCATCAGAGCACAACTAGGTGTCCTCATGATCATCAGTGGAGTCATCAATGCACAAGTAACTGTCAACTGTCAGTCAAACTGAGTCTAACTAAGTGTAGTAGGTGTAATTGAATGTAACTAGCACATGGAGACACTAACTGGATGAAGGAGGCTTAGTGGAGGATGCAGTAGGAGCTTACTAGAGTCGGAACAGGCAATTTAGTCTCACTAGAGGTCCATCGGAGTGATAAGGTCAGTAAAGAGTCAGTTAATCCTTAAATCAAGGAAGTAATTGAAGATAATTGAATATAACTGGACTGGTAGGTGAAGAAGGCGCCTTTGTCATGTAGTGGAGCAAAGGAGGGCGCATTAGTCACTGGGAGGGCTGAAACTGCAAGGAAAGAAGGTCTCGGGGCTAGCTCACTGAGGGCTAGGTGCTGGTGCTGATGACTGGAATGCATGCAAACCCTAATATTTGCATGCATGACTGAAAATGCAAACAATGGAAATGCTGCTAGGACTAGGATGATGTATAGGAATATCCTAACAGTTGGATGTAGGTGTAACTCTCATCTAGGTCTTCATCATCTCCACGAGCAATCCATCAAGTAGGTACAACCCAAGACAACACATTACATTTCCAAAACAACCACCTACATCTCCTACTATCATCGTATCTGGATCATCTCATCATCATACACGGAGAATAACCCAATTGCATATATCATGTCCATCAGACCACCTACATTATGTCTCTCTCGTTCAACCTGTTTTTTCAAACATGTGGATATAGCCCAGGAGCACCCCAGGTGCATTACGTCCCTATGGACCACCTTCGTCTTCCACCATGTAAGATATAGCCCAGGTGCATGTGAAATTTTCTACTTTTAATCAATATTATCTAGGATCTTAACTGAAATAATAACATGCACAACATAACACAATAGACACAAAGCTTTTCCTCGGGAAAGCATAAAGGAGAAAACCATGCAACTTCCTCAGAGATAGAATCGTCACCAATACAATATCACAAAAGTAAAACCCCGAAACAAAGATGGTCTTCTGCACTCCTCTCTCTTTCTACTATGCGAATTTGTCCCATCTCTCTCACTAATGCAAACTTGTGTGAGTGAGTGTGTGTTCAAATGAGAGAGATCCACTCTCTATTTATACTTTATCTTTCACTTGAACTTTTCACTTACTAGGTTGGCCCCAACTATACCTAACTGGGCCGACTTCTCTAGGGGACTCAATAACCTTAATCTAACTTACTCTAGGGGGAACTATTGCCCTGAATTACAAGGGAGGATTTACCTCAATGACCTTATATTACCAAATGTAATAATGATATCCCCGACCGAAGGAATAAACATCTCCGTCAGAGGTACAAATAAAATACAACAATAATAACAATATAAAATACAAGTGAATATCTTCCGAAGTTACAATTCCATTAACACTCCCTCTTAACTAGGAAGGTATTCTCTTGACACAGTCATCAACACATCTGGACACAAGTCTTTGTCACTGGATCATCATCAATGCTGGAACATCATCATCAAAACTGGATCATCATCGTCGCTACTGCTGCAATCCTCATCATGTCGATCATTGATTGGTGACATATCTCGAATCTACTTGTCATAGGAAGTTCTACAGAGCCAACCCTTTTTCATGATGGATGTAGGCCTAGCCTTGATGTAGGTCTTCATCATCTCTACGAGCAAGCCATCAAGTAGGTACAACCCAGGACTAGTCATTACATTGCCTCTGCAAACACCTACGTCTCCTACTGTTGCCTCATTGTCTTCATATCATATCATCGTCACACAAAGAAAAGCCCAGATGCACATTACATGTCCCACAACGGTCAGCCCGCGTCTACCAGCATGGGAGGCACGAACCTACCACCATGCGAGATCCTGCCTAGGCTCACACACAATCTCTTATGACCAGTGGACATCTCCAGTATGGGAAGCACGAACCTACCACCATACGAGACCTCGCTTACTAGCATGGGAGGCACAAACCTACCACCATGCGAGACCCAGCCCTTACATCTACTAACATGGGAGGCATGAACCTACCACCATGAAAGAATGGCTCATCCCTTACATCTACCAACATGGGAGGCACGAACCTACCACCATGAAAGAATGGCTTGGCCCTTACATCTACCAACATAGGAGGCACGAACCTACCACTATGCGAGAATGGCCCAACCCTTACATCTACCAACATAGGAGGAACGAACCTACCACTATGCGAGAATGGCCCATGTGCATTTGCATATTCTAGACTCATCACTTCCTCTTGGAAGGAACCCCGATCTGGAGAACACCAAGCTTCTCTCTGAAGTACTCGAACTTCACTCTGGCTAGCGGCTTGGTCAACACATCAGCTATCTACTTGTCCGTCTTAATATACTGGAGCTTCACTACTACTCTCTGCACCATATCCCTGATATAGTGGTACTTTATCTCAATATGCTTTGACTTGTCATGGAACACCAGGTTCTCAGACAACTTCACACAACTCTGGTTGTCATAGAATATACAAGTCACCTCTAATTGGATATCAAACAAATCAAACAGTAGCTTCCTAATCCATACTGCCTCACAACTAGCCGAACAAGCTGCAACATACTCTACTTCGATTGTACTCAGTGCCACACACGATTGCTTCCTGCTAAACCAGGAGATCATACCAGATCCCATACTGAAGCAACATCCCAAAGTGCTCTTCCTATCTGCGGCACTACCTGCCAAATCCAAATCAACATAACCCTGCAGGTTAATCTTCTGATTCACGTCATACTTGAGCCCATAATCAACTGTACCCTTCAGGTGCCTCAATATATGCTTTGCAGCAATCAGGTGAACATGTCTCGGATCCGTCAGGAACTGGCTCAATGTGTTCACAGCAAAGCATATGTCTTGTCTCGTATTTGTCAGGTATATCAATGACCCAATCATCTGATGATACATCGTGGCATCAACTGACTCTGATGAAGCATGACATAGTAGCTTCAATTTCGATGCCATAGGTGTGGCCATAGCCTTGCATTCCATGATTCTGAACCTCTTCAGAATCTCCACTGCATACTTCCCTTGTCCAAGGAATATCCCATCCTCATTATACTTGTTAGAACAGTAATACATACTTAGTACCATAGTCCATAACCTTAGTCAATTTTATTGCCACATGTGCATTATTACACCATAGTTTGGACTAGGTGACTTTAGTTGGTCAAATATCCACTTTTGAGAGTGTTCACACCTGTTTCTAAGCAACCCATCTCACCCACACTCCAGTTTTGTCCATAAGTGAACCCTCATTAAATGCAAGAGCACTCTCCTTCCTTGAAATGGGGAATGTCTGTTGACTTTGAGCGCTTGAGTGGATTTAGCTCATTTTTTGCTAGATTTGGAGCATTTAATGACTCCTTGGACCCCCCAAATTCCTCTACTTGCTCACCCAAGCATGCCTTAGCCTCATTTATGACCCAACATGATTCATCCACCTTCACACCAGAATTCGTGACTGTTTGGGATTATTAGGACTGAGTTGGACCCACCTAGGGGGGATTGAGGCCATTTTTGGCAATTTAGCTTGTACACTCATCTTGAGCTATCTAATGATCTCGAATTTCTCCAATATGTAATAAAAACATGTTCTTAACATTTTCACATGTTAGACAGACTGATAATGCCAAGTTTTAGTTCACATTGTGTGTAAATTTTCTTCTTTTCAAGCTATTTTGTTGGTTATTGCAAATTATTCGATTTTGTGAGGTTATCCATAGCTCCAGGATCTACTGTGAATCAAAATACTCACACGGTATCATAGCCTTGTGGATTTAGTGAGTGGAAGATCATTCCTTAAGCGTTTGAACTACATTCTAGTGAGGATTTCCAGATAAAAATCAAGTGTTTTTTGCAGGTGTTTCAGCAGTTTTCTCACCAACGCAGCAGTCATGGAAGCCAACCAAATGTTGTTCAATCCCTTTAATTTTTTCAATTGGAAGGCTGATATGGTTATCAAACTGAGATCGAAAGGTCTCTACAAAGTAACCATGGGCATAGAGGTAGAACCAAACTCAGCTGTAGAGAAAGCCAAGTATTACAATCGACTTGATGAAGCATATGGTATGTTGTGCCTGAGCATTTCAAGGGAACTCTTGTTTCACACTGATAGTGTAACAAATCCCAATGAAGTATGGGTGAAGCTTGAATCACTCTTTGAGAAGACTGATGAACTAAGAGGCCACCAATTTGAGAACGAGCTCATCAACTTGAGCCCAGCTCACTTTGAAACAATCCAAGAATTCTTCACCAAATTCAGGTCATTGGTACTTCAGTTGCAGCAATGTGGTATTGTTAAGAAGGAAGAAAAACTGATTCTATCAATACCGTCAAATCTAGGGCCAGAGTTCTCTGTATTTGTTAGCACATTCCACTCAGCCAAGATGACCCTTCGAAATTGGCAAATGCCATCTCTAGCAACCTTCATGGAGTGTCTTACTCAGGAGCATGACAAACTAGTTCAGATGGGCACCATAAAATCGAAGGACCAAGCACTGTAAATGGGTGTTTCGAATGCTACCAAAGGCAAGCAGAAAGCAAAGGGTTTGAACCAGCCAGAGAAGAGGAAGTTTGATAAAACCAAGCCTGCAGATGGAGGTTCGAATCCTTCAAAGGAAAAGGACAAGAAGGGAAAGGAAAAGACCAAATGCACCTATTGTCACAAGGGATGGAATCCAGAGAGCTCATGTATGAAGAAAACCATTGAATCAATGGTGCAGCTGCTAGAGAAGAACAACATCCCAGTCCCTGAGGGCGCAAGGAAGAAAGAAGGCACCTCAAATCTTGACAATAAGGAGAAGTGTCATGCTTTGGTAGCAGGTATTTCGAATTCCTCATCCTTTATCATTGATTTAGGAGCTTCTAGGCATATGGTTTCATCCAGAGAGCTCTTCTCCTCTATGCATTCGAATGGTGGCCCAACAGTTCGAATGGGAGATGATTCAGAAATCCAGACCAAAGGGATTGGTAGGATTGACTTGGAGCATGGCTATTTCAGTGATGTGCTCTATGTACCTTCATTGGCTGCAAATTTGCTATCAGTTTATCAAATGACCCATACAGGAGAAGCCAAGAGAGTAACATTTACTCCAGCTTTGGTAGAAATCTCAGAAATTTCTTAAAATCAAGTTGTGGCAGTGGAGTTTGCTGATCATCAAGAGAGAATGTACAAATTCTCCAATTTCATTCCAAATTCTAGTGACCATGCTCTTGTCTCTCATGCCAATGAGACCTCCAAGCTATGGCATGAAAGGTTTGGCCACATGAACTACAAATACTTCCATACATTGCACAAGGATGAGATGGTAGAAGGGCTTCCTTAAATCAAATCTTCAAATGGTGCATGCATTGGTTGTGTAGTCGGAAAGCATCCAGAGCGCAGCTATGAGAAGGGAATGGCAAGGAGAGCCACTCAACCACTTGGATTGGTACATTCAGACCTCATTGGTCCTCTTCCCACCCCATCATATGGTGGATCAAGGTATGTACTCACATTCATAGATGACTACTCTCGATTCTGCTGGGTATACTTTCTTAAATTGAAATCAGAAGTGTTTGAGAAATTGAAGATTTGGAAGGCCTTAGTGGAGAATCATAGTGGTCATAAGATTAAAATCCTTAGGACTGATAATGGAAAGGAATATGTGAATAAAAACATTTAGCATATTTGTGAGGAATGTGGCATCCAAATGCAACATTCAATCCCCTACACACCTCAACAAAATGGTGTGGCAGAGAGGAAAAATAGATCTCTCAAAGAGATGGCCACTTGCATGATTGAAGCTAGGGATCTAAGCCCTAAGCTATGGGATGAAGCCATCAATTGTGCTGCTCATATTCAGAACAGAGCCTTTCACAAATCAGTCAAAGGTAAAACCCCCTATGAGGCATGGTTTGGCCAAAAACCAAATGTGTCAAATTTCAGGATTTTTGGATCTAGAGCATGGGCTCGAATTCCATCAGAAAAGAGGAAGGATTTGGAGCCACAGAGCAGAGAATGTATCATGGTTGGATATGGTTAAGACACAAAGGGTTACAATCTCTTTGACACATCCACACTCAAAACTTTCATTGAGAGAAGTGTGCAATTCGAAGAAGAACCAATTCCTGATTTTGAGCTTGCATCGGGGGATGCTCTTCTCCTCCACACCTTAATGAAATAAGTGATGATTCAAGTTCTGATTTTTCTGATATTTATGAATATGACATGGCTGAAGATGAAATTGATGTACACGAGTCACCATCAAGGCCCAAGTGGGCTGAAAAAATCATACAAGATGCAGGTGAACTGGAAGGCAATCCCCAAGAGCCTAGGAAGACTAGATCTCAAGCAATCAATACTTCCTTTGCAAATGAAAGTGAAATTGATGATCAATGTTATATGTTGATTGGATCTGATCCAACATCATATTAGGAATCTCATCATGACCCAAGGTGGAGAACAACAATGCAAGAAGAATTCCAATCTCTCCAAGAGAGCAAAACATGGGATTTGGTGCCTCTTCCTCCCAAGAGAAAACTTGTGCAATGTAAGTGGATTTTTCGAACCAAACCTATTGCTGATGGTTCTGATCTGAAGTATAAGGCTAGGTTAGTGGCTAATGGATACTCACAAATCCATGGTGTGGATTATACAGAGACCTTTGCACCGGTTGCAAAGATGGACTCAATTAGACTAGCTCTAGCCATGGCAGCTAGTAAAGGTTGGAAAGTTCACCATATGGATGTTAAAAGTGCATTCTTGCATGGTGAGATACAAGAAGAGATCTATATGCAGAAACCTGAAGGTTTCCAAGAGGATCCCTCACTTGTTTGCAGGTTGAAGAAGTCACTCTATGGACTCAAGCAAGCCCCCAAGGCTTGGTATGCCAAAATGGATGTTTTTTTTTCTCTCAATTGGTTTCATTCGATGCAAGTCTGATCCAAATGTTTATTTGCAGAAATATGATGATAATTTGCAGGTCACTGTACTGTATGTTGATGATATTTTAATTATAGAGAGCTGAAACAAACAAATTGGCTCAATCAAAGCATCTTTGCACAGTGAATTTGCCATGAACAACCTAGGATTGCTAAGGCAATTTTTGGGTTTGGAAATTGAGCAAACTGAAAAAGGTATATTGTTGAGTCAACCTAAGTATGCTTCAGACCTATTATTGAAGTTTAAAACGGCTGAATGTAAGTCAGCCAAGTGCCCGTTCCTTTCAGACATAAAACTAGGTGAATTTGAAGACTCTCCACTGGTGGATTGCACACTCTACAGGCAGCTAGTTGGAAGTTTGTTGTACCTTACACATACAATACCTAATTTGTCTTATGATGTAAGTGTTGTAGCAAGGTATATGCAGCAGCCACATGAGATCCATTGGAAGGCATCCAAGAGGATCCTTCAATATGTCCAAGAAACAAAGAGCTTTGGGGTACACTATGCAGCTGGTTCTTCACTTCAACTAGTTGGATTTTCTGATTTCGATTGGGATGGAGATCCCATTGATAGAAAGTCCACTTCAAGTTTTGTTTTCATGTTTGTTGAAGGTCATATTTTCTGGTCAAGTAAGAAACAGCACACTATTTAACATTCATCAGTAGAGGCCGAGTACAGGGCAGCAGTGAATGCAGCCACACAGTGTGTTTGGTTGCAAGATATTCTTCGGGAGTTTGGTGTTGCTATTGATTCTCCAACCAACATTTGGGTGGATAATCAAAGTTCCATCAAGATATATACTGATCCAGTATAGAGGCAGAGAACAAAGCACATTGAAATCCATATGCACTACATTCAGGGCTTGGTGCATGATAGAGTGATTTCCTTGCAGTATTGCCCATCCACCGAGCAAACTGCTGATATTTTCACCAAGTGTTTTACTGAGAAGACCTTCACTCACTTGAGAGATTTGCTTGGATTGAGTGATGGATGGTGATTGCTGCAATTTTATTGCAGGTTCAGCCCCATGTCCATTTTAGAGGGAAGTTTTTATCCCATGTGGTTTTACTTCTTGTCCTCAATTTACATGGACAAATAAAATTTATGTTTATAATGAGGTGACTTGAGCCTTTGTTGCCAAGGCCTCCCACTTTAATTTCATGAGATGCACTAAGTTTTGGTTAAGGGGGGGTGTTAGAATAGTAATCCATACTTAGTACCATAGTCCATAACCTTAGTCAATTTTATTGCCACATGTGCATTATTACACCATAGTTTGGACTAGGTGACTTTAGTTGATCAAATATCCATTTTGAGAGTGTTCACACCTGTTTCTAAGCAACCCAACTCACTCACACTCCAGTTTTTTCCACAAGTGTGCCCTCATTAAATGCAGGAGCACTCTCCTTCCTTGAAATGGGGAATGTATGTTGACTTTGAGCGCTTGAGTGGATTTAGCTCATGTTTTGCTAGATTTGGAGCATTTAATGACTCCTTGGACCCCCCAGACTCCTCTAATTTCTCACTTATGCATGAATTAGCCTCATTTATGACCCAACATGCTTCATCCACCTTCACACCAGAATTCGTGACTGTTTGGGATGATTAGGACTGAGTTGGACCCACCTAGGGGGGATTGAGGCCATTTTTGGCAATTTAGCTTGTACACTCATCTTGAGCTATCTAATGCTCTCGAATTTCTCCAAGATGTAATAAAAACCTGTTATAAACATTTTCACATTTTAGAAAGACTGATAATGCCAAGTTTCAGTTCACATTGTGTGTAAATTTTTCTTCTTTTCAAGCTATTTTTCTAGTTATTGCAAATTATTCGATTTTGTGAGGTTCTCCATAGCTCCAGGATCTATTGTCAATCAAAATCTCCCAATAACACACCTCCATGCCTAGGAAATAGTGCATCATACAAAGGTCCTTCATCTCGAACTCTGTGGCAATTTTCCTCTTCGTATCTGGAATGATCCCATCCTCTCCTATTACAAACAGGTCATCTACATAGAGTAGAAGTATCACTTCAACCTTGTAATAAAGGTTGGAATATTCTTTACTCTTGGTAAATCCCAAGCTCATCAGGAAACTATCCATCATGTTGTACCATGTTCAGGGTGCCTGTTTCAATCCGTACAAGGCGTTCTTCAATTTGCACACATGAGTCTTCCTGTCATGTGTCTCAAATCCAAGTGGATGCTCCATGTACACTTCCTCTTCTACTACACCATTCAAGAACGTTGTCTTGACATCCATCTGGTGTACCTTCCATTTCATCACTGCAGCCAATGCAAGTACTGACATGATGGAAGTGTATCTAGATACAGGTGCAAATGTCTCCTCATAATCTATGCCTTCCTTCTGGGAGAAGCCACGTGCCACAAACCTCCCCTTGTGTTTCTCTATGCTTCCATATGCAGCATGTTTGATCTTGTAGATCCAATTAGAAGTTACAACAGAATTCCCTTCTGGTCTCAAAACTACCTCTCAGACATCATTCTTCATGATCGACTGGTACTCCTTGATCATGGCATCCTTCCATTCTTTCTTCTCTGTCGCTTCCTCATAGTTGGAAGGTTCCTTTTCAATGATGTCGCACAACAGGGATACATAACTGGAGTATGGCCTAGGTCTCTTTCTTTCTCTGTGCATCCTATCTGGAGTGCCATACTTCTATGCATCTTGTATTGCCTCTCATACCCATGTTGGCTTCCTCTTGTGGGAGTTCTTCTCATGAGGTGGATCTACAGGTTCTTATGGTTCTTCCATCTCATGATATTCATTATCTTCTGGAATTGCTTCTTTCATTGTTGTATCTCTGATCCTGGGAACTTCAGGTTCTTCAGTTTCTTCAATAGGTAACTTTTTGGATTTGATGTAGGCTGAGTCTTTGTCAAATGTTACGTCTCTGATGATATCGATCTTCTTGAATCCTGGGAAGTATATTCGGTAGGCCTTCGAACAGTCACTGTATCCTACAAATATACCCTTCTTTCATGAAGGATACAGCTTCATCCTCTTCTCCTTCGAAATGTGTATGCACACTGGGAATCCAAATATCCTGAGATGGATGACTTATGGTTTTTTGCTGGAGAACACTTCTTCTGGTGTCTTGTTGTCTAGTTCTATATGAGGAGAACGATTATGTACATACACAACTTTCCTTGTAGCTTTCGCCCATAGGTGCATCGGAATATCCTGGTCATGAAGCATTTATCTTGTTGCTTCCATTATTTTTCTATTCTTTCTTTCTACAATGCCATTCTGTTGCGCATTGTATGGAGTGGTCAACTCCCTCTTAATCCCAGATTCTCTACATAGGTTCTTGAAATATTCCGATGTGAACTCTCCTCCATTATCTGATCGAAAGGTCTTTATTCTTCTCCGTGTGGTTCTCGATCAAGGATTTGAATTCCTTGAACTTGCTAAAAACTTCATCTTTACTCTTCAAGAAGTATATCCAAGTCTTACGGGAAAAGTCATCAATAAATGAAACATAATATACATACCCACTCAATGAATTGGATGACATAGGACCTCATACATCGGGGTGGATTATCTCCAATATTCCTTTCTCTTTGCTTTCACTACTTGGAAATGTCTTCTTCACGTTCTTTCCCTTCGCACATCCTTTGCAAACGACTTCATTTTTTGACTGGATTTCTAGAAGTCCTGCAACTGCTTTGCTTGCAATGGGTAGTGCTCTATAGTGCACATGTGCAAGCCTTCTATACCATAATTCACTTGGATCCATGGAGTCATGGACCAAGGCTTGTTCAAGTTAGCCCTTCAATTTGTACAAACCTCCCTCTTGCTCTCCATTCACAACTGCATCATCTATAGTATTTCCCTTTGGCCACATTAGGACTTGGCCATCAATAAATGCAACCCTCATACCTTTTTCATCTAGTGTTGATATGGAAAGAAGGTTCTTCTTTAGTCCTAGAACATATAGGACATCCTTCATCTTCAGATATTTCCTAGAGTCTAGCTTGTAAAAAGCTTCTCCACTTCCTTTTATGGGGTATTGGTAATCATCCCAAAGTTTCACCTTATGAGGTGACTCATGCTCGGATAGGTTTATGAAGGATTCTTTATATCCTATCATATGCTTGGAAGCTCCACTGTCTACAAGCCAATCATTAATTCCATGTGTGACAGTGTTTGTGAGTGCTGATATCAGGACATACTCTTCGTCACTTGAAGATTCATGTTGGGCCCAAGTTGGGACAAAGTTTTGGTAACACTTTTGATAAGCAGGAAAAGCTAAGCTAAGCGCAGCTCAGAAAAAGATGTAATTTTGTCTAAGTGTTGAGGGTGATGCGAAGTTGTGCGCAGCATCCAAGTTTTGGCCATGCTGCGAAGTTGTGCGCAGCATCCAAGTTTTGGCCATGCTGCGAAGTTGTGCGCAGCATCCGAATTTTGAAAGTACCGCGAAGACCAACACTGTGAGGAAGCAGTGCTGCGAAGCAGTTAGGCCACGTGGAGCCAGCAAAGCGGAGTGTTGGATGAGGATCAGGTGCAGGTACCGGATGGACCAGTAGTGGTCTAATTTTGGAAAGATTCTCTAGGAGTGTCGAGCGGCGGACACGAGCAAATCAGGAAGGCGGCCAATGCACGAGTTTGTTAAGGAAAGGACAGCTCAGGGAAAGCGATGGCTTGGCATGCCTAGTAGGCGAGACAGTTAGAGATGAACGGTTTAGTGAAAGTGATTTGTTGGAACGCATGCAATGGGAAGGCCGATAGCGACAGAATGAAGACGTGGAGAACCGCCACGATGAAGCAGATGCTACCAGATGCCAGCAAGCTGGTTTAGGGAAACCGACATAGTTTTGTAAACCCTAAGGGTTGCTGGGTTTAGGTCTTCGGCATTGTAAAGACATGACCTTCAAGCATGGTCTATTTAAGAAGACAATTTTGTATGGGATGGGGGTTTTTACTTTTTGTTGTTACATTTTTGGGTTCTGGATGTTGTATTGCAAAATCTCTTTTGAGTTGAGAATATTGTAAAGGCTCTACAGCTGTGTGAGCAGATACCTATCTGAGAGGAAGGAGAGTCTGCATCTGAGTTCCCAGACTAAGAACGGTTGTCCCCATCCCTTTTAAAGATATATATATATATATTACCAACCATTCTTGTGGACGTAGCTTCCCATCCGGGGGAGTGAACCACGTTAAATATCATGTTGTGCGATTGTGTTTTATGGATGAAAGCTTATCTGTGTTTTCTGTAAATGAACGTCTAGATGTTTCCTTGCATGTTGTTATGAGAGAACTGTTGTATGCATTTTCCATCAGAAGAAGTATGGAGATGATATGTTAAGTTCTGCATGAATAGATGAATGGTGAACATTTAGTTTATGTTTGAGAGCAGTGAGTCAGTTAGTTGCTTAAGTATTAAGAGATCACTTAAGTACTTCCTTATGCGCAATAGAACAAATGCATAACAATTAGATGGTATCAATAGAATATGCTCAAATCATAACCATATCAAGTGGATGAACAAATAGTAGATGGATAATCGGTTGAGTAGTTGAATGAGTGGATGAGTGATACTCAATTCAAAACCTTAAGCATTTTCAAGGTAATCGAGTATAAAGTTGAACTGCATCGTTCGCAGTTTCAATTAAGCCCCGTAGTGGAAGAACTTAGTGGTGCGGACCGCAACCCTTCCCATCACTGTGCAGTCTCACCTCGTAGCACTTACCCCCTGGTGCGTTGTGCAGTACATCCGTCCATGCAACTCGTCACTTACTGTGGAAACTTGATTCCGCAGTACGCCATAGATACACCTCGGGTGAGACCTCAACCTGCTCGCGGGTTGTTTCTTAAAGGGCCGGTGCGAAGGGGTTTTGTTGGTAAAAGGGAAACCACAAAGAACCTGAGTCTTATAGAAAACCTCTGGGTCAGTTATGGCGAACAAATGGTTCCGTTGCCACGCTAGAATCCGTGATGAGTTGCAATCGTGATGTGTGATGAAGAATACCAGTTCCCGGAAAGCTCTGACAACTGGCATCCTGAAAAGACAGAAATCCAAGCTTGGTGGGACAAGACCATAAGAAACTTTGCAAGACAAGAGAATAGACATCTACATCTATGTGACACACAGTGGTCAGATAGATATCTGTGGAAAGATATTCACGATATTTTCTGGGCATCATTTCCAAACGAGCTGCACACGTGGATCTTGCGACTCGTAGAAAATAAAACCTGTTTTCAAGGAGGAGTTCCTACAGAGTGGACTCCTGAGCTCATAGCGCAGCTCAAAGCAATAGACAACCCGTTGACACGCGCAGTTGATTTTTGGGTCGATCATATGCTAGAAGGCTTCGTAACAGAATTTGCTGTAGTCACACTCAAATCCTACAACCAAGCAGAAGCATACTTTTTCGGAGGATTCCAAGGTAAGTTGTTGAACAATCTCAGTCTATACATTAAGATGTTGTTAGCTGAGAAAGGTGTTTTAAGAATGTAGTAATATTCTTAAGTTTGTCATGGTAAACAGTATATATAGTGATTTTGATGAAGATACCCATAATCTTAGAAGTGGTAAGAGGTATAAATTTAATAAGAATCTTGGAGGCCCTGGACTCCATATCGATACTGAGACTGGACTCCATATTGATACTGAGATTCCTTGTGACCTTGACAACAAAGCCGCACCACCATTTACCCTTGAGAACCCACTGGCTGCAGAGACCGCACCACCTTTATCTCAAAACCCACCCCGCAGAATACTCATCCCAGTATGTCTATCCCGATAAGCCCATTTTTTTTCACTGCATAGAGCCCTTTACAGTAGCTGCGCACTAATCTGGGCGCCCCACTACCTAATAGGACAATGGCAAACACAGATATGAAGCTGACGATATTCAAAGGAACTGGCCTAGAAGACCCTGACCAGCATTGGTTCCTTTGCGAAGCCGTATGGAGTGTAAGACAAATCTAGGATGATGCCGTGAAGAGAGCACATCTCATCACCACTTTTAGGGACAGAGCTTTACATTGGTTCATGAAGTACTCTAACACACAGCTGAGAACCCTCACAGAAATTAAAGCTGCGCTTGTGGCAAAGTTTAAGAAACCCAAATCTAAATCTCAGTGTATAATCGAGTTGAAAGAAATAAAGCAGAAACCGATTGAAACGGTTTGGGAGTTTGATCAGAAGTTCAAAACCCTATTAGACCAAGTGAGCTTTGTTATATCCCTGGAATAGCATAAGGAATGGTTCATTGCTGCGTTGTTGCCCCATATTAGATTACCATTGATGCAGCAAAAGATTACGTCGCAGGCAGAGGCCTTGGAGATTGCATTGAAGCTAGAGGCTTCGCCAATTGGTGAGACTAGTTCTGGAATGTCTCAGATCCAGAACCAACTGACCACCCTGACACTAGAGCTGCAAAGCATGAAGAATGGAAAAGAACAAAGGTATGAACCTAGACATGAGGTCTGGTGTACAAGTTGTAAAGGAGAAGGCCATGACCAGGAGCATTTCCCTTTATTCCATGACTATCTTAATAGTGGTGCGCCCAACCCAATAAATCAGAATCAGGCCCCATGGTGTGAAATTTGTAGGACCATAGGACACAGACGTGAAGACTGCTATCTTATACAGAAATATGTGAAAACACCTAAAAATGTATACTGCACTTTGTGTAAATCAGTTGGACATGATGAATCCAACTGCCGCGCATATGAGCTAATGAATGAGAGAAAATGAGATATGGACTCAATGAAAGGCGTTGGCTTGTACCGCGTACAAGAAGATAACCAGTCGAAACAAGAGAATGCACAATATGACCAAGGAGGATACAGAGGTCGTGGTGCTGGATACCACGGCAGAGGAAGAAATGTTGGCCCGGCGCAGGGAAGAGGCCGCGGCCATGTCATTTGTTATAATTGTGTCCAGCCAGGTCATGTATCTAGATATTGTGTTAACCCATGCACTACGTGCAATTATTGTAAATCATTTGAGCATGTTATTGAAGATTGCCCAGTACTAGAGGTTGAAATGCAGAAAAGAAGACGGGCGCACGCACCAAACACGAACGTCCAGTGGATCGCAGTGGAGAGTAGACCAGTAGACCCGAGCATCAATGTGGTCACGCATAGTGGCGCTCAGACAGGATGCGATAGGGGAGCAGAAGCTTCCACGTCAGGGGAGGCTCACACAAGGCAGACTCCTCTTGAGACAGTATGGATAAGGAAATCTCTGGGAAAAATACTTGCTCTCGACCTACGAAAGAACAAGGAAGTCTTTATCGACGCGCGGGATACCTTCAGAGAACCGGCAACAGAGTCAAAGTGGATCCCGTTGCGCAGTGAACCACTGCATGTTGAAGACATGCCAGCGGCTTATGATAAAACAAGCACTGCGACGGACGTTAGCACTTCCGTTGTGCAGTTCCTGCGAAGCTACATGAAGCTACTCAAAAGTGAAAATGCCATAGTAGAGCTGCAGAAGCTCATAAACCAGTATGAGTCGCAGACCGGAACAGAGACTTCTGATATCGCAGTACATCACATAAGGAAGCATAAAAGAACAGGCCGAGAAATGAGACTTACCACGTAGATAGGAGATTTTGAAATGGATGAAGTCATCCTTGATCTGGGATCCGAAGTAAATGTCTTAACTAAGAAGACATGGCAGCAGATGGGTCGACCAAAGTTGTCATGGTCACCTATCCAGCTGAGGATGGCTAACCAAGATAAACTCATACCTTTTGGCTGGTTAGCTGACGTGATAGTCGACATCGATGGAGTCCAAAGTCATGCAGACTTTGAAGTTATCGAGATTGTGGATGGTAGTCATCCTTTTCCTACACTGCTAGGAATTGACTGGGCTATTGATAACTTGGCTATCATCAACTTAAAAACAAAGAAGATGATATTTGAAGGGAAGCATCTTAGGGTCATTGCACTGTTGGATCCTTCAGATGGTGACAGATTCAGCGAGCCTATTCAGGAGGAATCCAAGGCTCAAGACTTGGACAGACTATACCATCTCACAGCGAACCAAGAATATTACATTAATCCTACTACAGATGGTGCACTCAGCTGGAGATGTGACAGCTCCTGCGTCTCTGATTCAGAGGCAGGGCTGGAAAATTGGCATAGTCAGATGCATGAAGTATTAGCAAGAAGATGCGCGCAGATTACAAAATCACTCCGCTGGATTGGAAAGGAGGTAAGTCCTATTCCCACATATGATGGTTCTGCTAATGTTTACACATTCATCCAAGAATACACTGCAGCTATTGCAGATGAGCACAGATTACCAACATTGGATATGGCACTACGCGACACACCCGCTAGATGGTGGAATGCGCACAAGCAAACATTGACCATGTGGGATCAATGCAGAATTAACATGCATATTCGGTTTGCTGACTGGGTTACTTTACCCTTTGAAAAGTTTAATGGACAACCAGATCCTAGTAAGCACATTGAAGTATGTTCGCAGACATGGCTGGAAAGGCCACATGAAGACTGGGTGCATCTATTTGTACATACGCTCGATGAGGGCATTCCGAAGAAATGGTACCTAGACCTGGAGTTGCGCAGGGAAACCACTGATTGGGAAATGTTGACTGCGAACTTCCAGAGGGACTTCATCTTCGAGGACGAGAACTGTAATACCCCCTTATGACTCTTAGGATGTAGTAGCATTTAATGTAAATAATGTGTACATGTGATGTATGTTTTCCTAGCGTGGAGCTCAAGGCCAAGGCCCCGCTAGTGAAAGCCTGAATTTTATTTAAAAGGGCAAGCATTGATATTTTGATGCCCATGTACTCCTAAGCCATGGAAATTGTAAAATGATGTAAATAAACATCATGCAATATAAAATACCAAAACTGGCTACGGAGGCAACGAATGAGAAGGGGCCACGTGTATCCACTAGGGAGTGGTGAGGGGGCTAAGGGAGTGAACCATAGGTTTCCATATGTCATTATGAGAACCCCTTTGACTTTTCTAGATGACATTTATTCCTGTTGTAAGAAAGTGGTTGAAGAATTAAGTCAATGGCTTTAATGGAGGATGGGCAACCCAGAAATTCGTATGGGTAAGTATGGGCTCTGTTTACTTGTCCCACAAGTCACTCTACCTCTTGAGAGTTGCTCCATCCTTATCCCCATTCCACTGTGGAAGTATCTAGCATCACGTTCCATTCAAAAACGAGCTCCCATGAGTGAGAAAACCAGAAATCGCAACTTGGAATGAACCCACGTTTTGGGAAGCCAAAAATGCCCAGATTTGGCATTGGACAGTGAAATCCAAAAGGGAATCCATTGGTATGAACCTTGGGGCGAATTTGGGAGCAATAGATACCCCAAAATCCATGGGAAAACCCAGTTTTAACTGCCTAGAAAATCAGTGACGGATTTGGGGTTATTTGTGACAAAGTTGTGAGAAATCCATAAGTGGATGTATGAACAGAGGATGGGATTGCTGAGTCCAGCTTGAAGTGTATGTGGCTCTGGGATTGAGCTCAGTGGACTAGCATCCTCCTCCATATCCTATTGCATGCTTGAAAAACCCAACTGTGTGTTGGATTAGCATGGCTGTTTGAGTGAAACCTTGACTGTGAGTGAGCCATCTAGTTCCTCCTTAGTGGATACACAGCCCAGCTCGGGGGTGATCTCTCAGCTGAAAGAATACAGGCTGGACAGAGATCTATGGTTGGATGGAACGTTGCTCTCACGTAGCCAGTCGTTGGACATTTGCGTTGCAAGATAAGTATTCTTCGTGGATTAAATTATATAAAATCTGTGTTCTACAATGTGTTATTTGAATGATTATTCTTCATGTTAATGAAATCGATATGAAGTAGCATAAGAAGGGGATTGAATTCTCTGCCTATTGATTGCTTGAGATAAATATGCTAATGCGAATCTATGCTTATGTGTGTTGTTATAATTTAATTCCGCTGTGTTTTATTGATTTTGCATCTGTACACAGAAGTTTTAATTGTTATGTATTTTATGAGTACAAAGGAATTGGGGCTAAGTCTGTCAAAATCTCGGTGGTTTGGTTAACGTTTCCTTCCCTGCACTTGATGATGGAAGGGGACGTTACAGAGTGGTATCAGAGCTCTAGGTTCAACACTACGGCTGTTGGGCCCTTCATAGAGATATAAATCATTGTGTGTACATACATTTTGTATTTGGAACTAAAATGCATTAAAGAAACCTCAAGATCGCATGGCTTCTATTTGTTGGAATGGGAAATCATTTCCATGACTGTTTGGGGATTTTTGCAAGCTGCTTGCATTGATTGCATTCTATGAAATAGAGAAAGGAGGGGCAACCTCTGCCATCTTATACTGTTTTGTTTCAAATATGATTTCTGTTTGTTAAATTCCTGAGTAAAAGCATGAACAGTCAGTTGTTACAGCCCCATATCTCAATGATGATTTTTACTTACAATGAACCCACATTGTGTGGCCGGTGGATGGTTTTTGGAAGTGAGGAAAGCCTGCAAATTACGCCCTTATACTCATGAGTTTCCTTGCCCATGCGTGTTGGCTGCTTGGCGATTAATTGTGAATCCATTTGTTGGATTGTCGAATGTAAGATGAAAGATTTCAAATTTTTCCTAAGTGTGTTTTTGAAAAATTGTTTAAGTCTGTTTCGGAAAGAATTCTCGAATGTCTTCCGCAACTGCGAAAGCATTCGGCGAATTGCTCTGAAACTGCGGAAGCATTCCGCGAGTTTTTCCGCAACGCGGAAGAGTTCGGGAAGTCGCCCCGAAATTTGCGGAAGGAATTCCCTTCCGAAATTTGCGGAAGGAATTATCTTCCGAAATTTGCGGAAGGATTCCGCGAGTTGTCCCGCAATGCGGAAAAATTGGGCGAACCGCTCCGAAAAAGCAGAAAAAAATTCTAAGTGTTCGGTGTCAAAAAGGAAGTTTCGGAAGGATTTCTCTTCCGAAATTTGCGGAAGAGTTCCGCGAATCTTCCCGAAACTACGGAAGCATTCCACGAATGGCTCCGCAACTGCGGGAGCATTCGTCGAATCGCTCCGCAACTGCGGAAGCATTCAGCGAATTGCTCTGCAATTGCGGGAGCGTTCAGCGAATCGCTCCGCAACGGGAGCATTCACCGAATGGCTCCGCAATTGCGGGAGTGTTCGGCGAATCGCTCTGCAACGGGAGCATTCGCCGAATGGCTCCGCAACTGTGGGAGCATTCGCCGAATGGCTCTGCAACTGCGGGATCCTTCGCCAAATGGCTCCGCAATTGCGGGAGCCTCCGCCAAAGTGCTCCGCAATTGCGGGAGCGTTCAGGGAACCGTCCCGCAACGGCAAAAAAAAAAAAAAAAAAAAGTGACCAAAACTTGATTTTTGGATAGAAGGAATATCCGGGCTCAGAATGGAATGATTCCTTTGGGGCTCAGAGGCCATTGACGAGGGCCATGAAAGAACCAGTGAAGACCCCGAGCCCATTACACTCCGATTTGACAGAAAATGGATAATAGTGACTTTTGAAGGGCGGAGCCCCGAGGCTTGACGGAAGGTCGGTTTGAGCTGAAATTGATCAGGCGCGGCCCTGGAGCAGGCACGATGTTAAGTTCAGAATCTTGGAGCCAAAATCCAAGGGATGTGAAGTCGGGGTGAGCAAGAAGGCCAAAAAGCACTATTCTGGACCACTTTTTCGGGATTTTGAAAAGCTGGTGGACAGTAAAAGTGACCCTAGATGTGAGAATCGGAAAAAATACTGAACTAGACAATTCATATTCTCATTAAGACGGACAGTTTCCGTTAGACGAAGATTTTCCAGAAATGCACCGTTTGGGAGATAGCCATTTTTGGCCCCAAAATTGGAATTTTGCAAAAATGTGAAAAGTGAGAAGTAGTAAAACCCAGAAATTCATAGAAGATGAATGGTGCATCGGAATTGAGATCCGTGAATTGCTGAGTGTTCCTTGTTATATGGAATAACTTCGCCTGATAGATAATTTTTTTTGATTCCTCATATATTTTCTTCCGCAGATGGCTAAAGCTGGCATTCTGGACCAAAATGCAACTGTGTAAAATGTGCAGAATTGGAGTGAAAGTTGTCATTTTTGAAGAGATGCAGTTTCCGCACCTGATGTCGGAATGGAGCATGAAGACAGGCATTGGAAATCTTGTCCAGCAGGGAACAATGATGCATGACCAGAGTTTGAATGAGGTCTACATATATCATAGATATTTAGTGCAGAAGAGTGCCAGCGGCTGTTTTGACAAACAAATTTTGTTGTCAATATGGGCAATTTCTACAATTGCATGATATAGAAGAGGAATTCCATGTTATGATGAGGGATCGAAAAGGGAAGAATTCCTTAAACCCCTGTTTGTTATCATACTTATAATTATGAAATTGTCATATGGCATAAAAATGTTAAAAATGTAAGGGATTATATAGATGTATATGCACTAGACGGCATCTTAACAAACATTGCATAGTGCATATGGAAATGCTTGTGCATAAACAGGATATTGCATATTGGTAGAATAATGAAGTCTGCATCTGCAATGAACCACTAATGGAGAATATTGTGGTTGATAATCACTATTGATGTTGGTATTGGTTGTAGGACCAAAGATAACAAAGAGCATGGCTAAATGTGCTGAGGATGTGGTTGCATGAAGCCAACAACCTTATGCAGAAATGATGGTGCAACAAATCTAGGATCATAAAGTTGGCAAAAGGACTGAGCAGCCTTGGTAAGAGGCCAATTGATCAGGTAACATCAAGCGATGTTAATAGCAGCCATGCAGGTAATGATTATTGGAGCCTAATTGCATGAATGTTGAAAGAGGATTTGGTAAGATTCCTTCAACTATGTTTGAGCTATGTTGATTTAGTTTGCATGTGGTATTGAATGCTGATTGGGACTGTTAACCTACCAAGTATGGTGAGGTGTGGGTAAGTGAAGGAAATGATCCTTACACCCTATGACTGTTTAGAAATCTCAATGCATTCATATGAATTTATATCATGCCATGTGTATGTTGGTTATGTGCTTAATAACCAAAGCAAGTGAGGACCGATGGTCCTGATGATGGTAATGCAAGTTATATGAGATAGTCATGTTTCGATCATAATATACTTGAATGCATAGTATTCATGAAACAATGCAAGGTAGCATTAAGTAGATGAGCATTAAGAGATTTTATAAATCTTGTGATGCATTGTATGAATGCATAGGGATGATGCATATGTTATTGCAAAATAAATAATGAATGAAATGATGAATTGATGATAATTCTAGGATCATTTCATGGGCTGTTATGTATGCAGAATAGTAAGTGCATGAAGAGCCCAATCATGATCGATGGGCTGCTAGAATGCTCTGTGGAAGGACAGAGTTGTATGAATGATATGACTGTGAAATAATGAGTATTTACGATTTATTTAAGTTGCATGGATAGTGTGACTATGTCTTGAAATTATATCGTGATAATGATGCATATATAGAAGTGTATATATTTCGTTGCATTTCAAATGTTAACAGCTGAAGGTGTTTGAATTATTGAGTATTATAATTCTGAGATCACTTCAGTGACTGTTATGGTAATGAATGATTATGTGCGTAGATACTCACAACGTGTTTGGTTGATTGAAGTTTCAGTTTTCAGGTAGAAAAGTCTTGCGTATGGCAATGAGGATAAGTCCATAGTAGAGACCGGGATCTACCACATGCAGAAGCCAAAGGTTATGAGAAGGTTCTCATGGTTGTAAAGTATGCATGAAACAAATCTGAAAACATTCTCATGAGAATAATATCACAATTGCAAATCAAATTTCTGTGAGAAACGGATTTGAAAATTGGATCTAGAGCTTATGAGAAGGAATCTCATGGTTGAGAGCTCTAAGTTCTGTTAGTAAGAATATTTGTAAATATCAGATTTGTAAATGTTTCGGATTTGAAATTTTGCCTAATGACTGTTTGGCTTATATGAAAATGTGTCAGGAGGACATGCTGTAAGTGGATGCTCATGTATGGCAGCGGGCATAAGATCATAACGGGCATAGTGGTGCCACTTACAGGAGCCAAACAAAATGAGGATAGCCTCATGGATAAGAAAATCAATTTCTGTAGTAGACAGAGTTGCAAATTCATACTGAATTTAATTATTAGTGCCATGGATTGGTTATGGAACAATCAAATTTGAATTGTATTGTTAAATATTTCTGACTGTTTGGCTATTTAATAAGTGTGCCAGGAAGACACATGCAGTGAGACCATGAGAGTGGACCTGCAGAAGCCAAACTTCATGGGAAGGGATTCCATGATTTGAAAATGGGTTTCAGGTGAAACGCCATTAGACATTATTAATGTCTCATCTGCATTGCATGATTGGTAAACAATATGAGTGAGATGGTAAAGATTATGTCAGTAAGACATATGAAGGTTATGTAACATCAAAAGGAATTGGGATGGCAAACCGAGGGACTGTCAACTCAGAGAAGGAGCCCCCATTCCTTATTAATAAAGGGAAATAACATCTGCAAAATGGATAAGTGTTCCATAAACCCTGAATGATATATATATATATACATACATGCATGTCTAATTATTAGAGTTAATATGCAGAGCATGTTTTGATTTTATTTTCTTTATGGCGGACTTCTTGAAGTATGATTAGGACCTTCATAGTTCACATCAATAAGGAGTGCACGCCTTTCTGGTGCTGAGTTATGTTAGGGATGCCAATATTGACTACACCTTAAGGGAATGGACGCATTCCTGGTGTTTCAAGGTTGGATAGTGAATGTTATGAAATATGTTTACAGTTCTAGAGCATCAATACTAATGAGCTTGCTATCAATTTTGTGTTGACAGATTATACATATGAAATTTAGTGCTGCGCATTAAAAGGAAAAGTGAAGAAAAGAGTACTCAAGAAGACTGTATGATAAGTTGTAACCCTTGTTTAGGGTTAGTGGGTATCATGGGGCCATGATATCCTGCAGTTAAGAATGTCATCTAAAAAATTCCTAAATGGAACCGCCAGCTTACACAAGAGAAGAAGTGCCACCTTTGTGTGGGTGAAGAATTGTTATGCGCATTGAGGGATTGTGATACATGTGAAAGGCTGATGCAAGCCTAAGGCAGAGTAGTGGAGCCTTGACCTGTAATGGTCGGTGGCGCAGTTACCTTCCATTGGTCGATGACCCAGACGTATGTGCTGGCTCGGCAATGGAGAGGGCCAACCAGGTATGGGACTAGTTTGGCACCACCAAATTCTTGGTAAACCCAGTCGACGTGAAGGTGTACTGGTAGGGCATTAATTATTTGATGATTTGGAGCAGCCTGCGTGCTGGCCAAACATCCTAGTCCACAGGAGGATCCCAAGGCTTATAAAGTAAAATCAGGACCCTGTGGACCAGAGTAGAAATGCACAATACAGATAAGTATTCAATTTCATTCGTTTCTTATTTGAAATAATGAAGGTTTCACGTATAAAGCTTGTAACAGTGAGCTGATGCATTATTGTTTCTTTGTTGGAAACCTTGGTCAATGCAGGAAGCAAGGACCCTGAAGGAACTGTAAGCTGCTTGGTAAAGCCAGAAAGTGGCTGGTTGAGCAAGATTATTGATGATTTGGAGCAGCCTGCGTGATGGCCAAACATGCAAGATTATTGATGATTTGGAGCAGCCTGCGTACTGGCCAAACATGCAAGATTATTGATGATTTGGAGCAGCCTGCGTGCTGGCCAAACATGCAAGGTTATTTGATGTTGTGGAGCATCCTGCGTGCTGGACAAACATACAAGACTATTTGATGTTGAGGGGCATCCTGCGCGCTGGCCAAACACCCAAATCCATAGGCGATTATAAGGCTTGTAAAGCAAAGAAGGACCCTATGGAATAAAGTGAAGACATCTAGTGCAGATAAGTATTTGGTTATCTTGTAATTTTTTGCTTATGAATATACATGTGTATATGATTTGGTTATGATTTCCTATGAAAATAAACTAAACATGTGAATTAATTCAATGTTTGAGTGTAGGTATTGCTGGAAGCAATGACTATGAAAGCATCTCAAGGATGCGTGTGGACATGTAACCACCCTAAAGAGCTCAGCATGACCAGTAATGAAAGATGGGTCTAGTGGAACTGTGTGAGTCCTAGCAGCCAAGAGTTAGACCAACCAAGTGGAGGAACTCCATGGTTGAGAGGTCTAGAATAGACCATAGACACTACGTGTCATAGCCAAGAAGGGCAGGTCAAGCATTCACGTTGAAGTGAAAGAGGATGGGAGCATGAAAACCACAGTGGTGGTGTGGGTTCCAGAATGGAACAAAAAAAAACTAAGAGGAGAAACTCTTACTGCTCTCTCTCTTTCCTTTTATTGATGCATTTATAGAATTAGAAAATTGATGAATGCATGCATGACTGAAAGCAAAAGTGTGTTTATTTGATTAAAGTGAATTGTGAATGCTAATTAATAAATTTCCTGTGAATGGATGAACATGAAGGAATTCATGTGTATGTTGGGCAAGCATAAAAAGTGTGGAAGTCTCATGAGTAAAGCATGGACTATCCATGTCAACTGGGGAAAAACCATTGACTGATTTTTTTAAATGTTTGGGTTATGCTTGGCCTAACGAGAATTGTAATGATGAATTTCACAGGTGGAAATTGAATCAATTGGTTGCAGTCGGTGCAGGCAAGTGTTGCTAGTGAGCAAAGTGTGGTCAGTTGTTTCCATTAACCATGGCGGCAGACCAAGGGCTATTAGAATTGGCTGGAAGTCTTCTTCAAGCAATTGCCAAGACCCAAGAAAATCTTGGAGAGATGCTCAAGTTGCAAAAGCAGCAGAACGAGATGAACCACAAGGTCTTGCAGGACTCTATTCGTCTGCAGAAAGAGGTAAAAAGCATTATGAGGGCAATCAACAAGGGAAAGAAAAGTGGATCAATGAATAAGCATTCATTCAATCGTCCGATTAAGAAACGCTCCAGGTGGGAAGACTCAAAGGAAATTGAGCAGGTAAAGATGAAGCAACCAGTGAAGTGTTGAAAATGTGGAGGAGATCATTGCCTCCGCAAATTCCCAACAAGAGAACCTCAAGAGGGTAAAAACCATAAAGTTTTCAGACTTATGGATGAACTGGATGATCCGAATCAACAGGAGCAGCTCGTGAAGATCAAAGGACTTGGTCCTGAAAGTTCAAAGTAAAGAACAGAATGCAGGGCTGATCTGCAAATTTTTTGAAGTTTTGGACATGTGTAAATTGTATATGTATGCCTAAGTCTTGGAACACCGAGGACGGTGTTATTCTAAGGGGGAGGGGATTGTAATCCCCCCTTCTGACTCTTAGGATGTAGTATCATTTAATGTAAATAATGTGTACATGTGATGTATGTTTTCCTAGCGTGGAGCTCAAGGCCAAGGCCCCGCTAGTGAAAGCCTGAATTTTATTTAAAAGGGAAAGCATTGATATTTTGATGCCCATGTGCTCCTAAGCCATGGAAATTGTAAAAGGATGTAAATAAGCATCATGCAATATAAAATACCAAAACTGGCTACGGAGGCAACGAATGAGAAGAGGACACGTGTATCCACTAGGGAGTGGTGAGGGGGCTAAGGGAGTGAACCATAGGTTGCCATATGTCATTATGAGAACCCCTTTGACTTTTCTAGATGACATTTATTCCTGTTGTAAGAAAGTGGTTGAAGAATTAAGTCAATGGCTTTAATGGAGGATGGGCAACCCAGAAATTCGTATGGGTAGGTATGGGCTCTGTTTACTTGTCCCACAAGTCACTCTACCTCTTGAGAGTTGCTCCATACTTATCCCCATTCTACTGTGGAAGTATCTAGCATCATGTTCCATCCAAAAACGAGCTCCCATGAGTGAGAAAACCAGAAATCGCAACTTGGAATGAACCCTCGTTTTGGGAAGCCAAAAACGCCCAGATTTGGCATTGGACAGTGAAATCCAATGGGGAATCCATTGGTATGAACCTTGGGGTGAATTTGGGAGCAATAGCTACCCCAAAATCCATGGGAAAACCCAGTTTTAACTGCCTAGAAAATCAGTGACGGATTTGGGGTTATTTGTGATAGAGTTGTGAGAAATCCATGAGTGGATGTATGAACAGAGGATGGGATTGTTGAGTCCAGCTTGAAGTGTATGTGGATCTGGGATTGAGCTCAGTGGACTAGCATCCTCCTCCATCTCCTATTGCATGCTTGAAAAACCCAACTATGTGTTGGCTTAGCATGGTTGTTTGAGTGAAACCCTGACTGTGAGTGAGCCATCTAGTTCCTCCTTAGTGGATACACAACCCAGCTCGAGGGTGATCTCTCAGCTGAAAGAATACAGGCTGTACAGAGATCTATGGTTGGGTGGAACGCTGCTCTCACGTAGCCAGTCATTGGACATTTGCGTTGCAAGATAAGTATTCTTCGTGGATTAAATTATATAAAATCATTGTTCTGCAATGTGTTATTTGAATGATTATTCTTCTTGTTAATGAAATTGATATGAAGTAGCATAAGAAGGGGATTGAATTCTCTGCCTATTGATTGCTTGAGATAAATATGCTGATGCGAATCTATGCTTATGTGTGTTGTTATATTTTAATTCCGCTGTGTTTTATTGAGTTTGCATCTGTACACAGAAGTTTTAATTGTTATGTATTTTATGAGTACAAAGGATTTGGGGCTAAGTCTATCAAAATCTCGGTGGTTTGGTTAACGTTTCCTTCCCTGCACTTGATGATGGAAGGGGGCATTACAAGAACCCACTGATCCATGAGGCATTGCAGTTAATTAAGGAACGCATATTCAGGGGAGACTGTCTTCACGAAGACACTACATGGGAAGAATTCTTCGAGGCAGATAGCATTCCTACGAACCTACACTCGGAATGGAAGGAACATGAAGAACATCCCATAGAGTGTTATAACCTAGCTGAAGAAGATAATGATAGCAAGGAAGACGATGAAGATGATCCGCGCAACATAAACATACCAGAATCGGAGGGTGCATGCGACGTAGAAGGACCTCCGTTAGAAATCCCATATATGAGCAGACCAGTAAAAACACAGAAGGTGAATATTGGCACAAGAGAAGAACCGAAGTTTGCATCAATCAGAGACTATTGGGACGATCAGACTGTTGCAGAGATCGCAGACACTCTGCATGAGTATCAAGAGTTGTTGTTAACACCCAAAAAGTGCTCACTAGCTCATTTCCCTATTCACATGACCCATTTGTCCACTTTTTCACCATCTGAGCCTCCGAAACCAACAAAAGGTCACCAAAAGACCTGAGTACACCCCTTTTCCCACTAAAAAAGATTATTTTTCCTAAAAAAGCATAAAAAACCCTAAAAAAGGGTCCAAAATTCCCAAAAGTATTAAAAAGGGAATAAAAATATTAATTTTATTCAAAAAAAGGAAAAAAGAGGGAAAAGTACCTAAACCATGTTGGTCAATACCATTTGGTTTCCACAAAACCACAAATGGTATTCCCCACCACCAAAACCTATAAAAAGGTGGTAGGGGCTCCTCATTTCACATCCATCCATTATCTCATCCTCATGCTGCCGAAATCTCCCTTGAGTATTTTGGCCATTGTAAGCAACCTTGGAGAAGGAGACCTCTAGGAGCTTGGAGCTACTTATCTTGGGAGTTGCTCTACATCAACCTTCACCATTGGAGGTATTACTATTGCAAGCATTAGCTTGCCCCATTTTTAAATACAAATTTATTCTTTCATATTTTCTTGTTCTTGTTTTTAAAATATTTTCATTATTTGCTTATATTATTGCATAGATCCATGCTAGTTTAGTTTAGTTTAGATTTAGTTTATTATTATTTATTTCTATTGAAACTGCTGCTACTAGTTAGCAGGTGCCCATAGCACTAAGCTTGGTTGCAAAACCAAGCCAACAGTTGTTTCTGACAAAATTTACAGAAATGAAAGGAATTCTGGGAGACCTAGGAGTCATGAAAATACCTTTGAAGCCAGGCGCAAAGCCCGTGAAGCAGAGACCATACAGACTAAATCCGCGCTACAAAGAAAGAGTACGTGCAGAGTTGGATAAGATGCTTGAAGTAGGAATCATTGAACCTATTGAGGAATCAGAGTGGATTAGTCCCATGGTCGTTCAAGACAAGAAAGCGAAGGGTGAGATCAAGATCTCTGTGGATCTCATAAAAATGAATGATGCTTCCATGCACGACCCATTCCCTACTCCATTCACGGACAAATTTCTTGATAATGTTGGAGGGAATGAGGCCTATTCTTTTACTAATGGTTTTTCGGGGTATCATCAGATAAGGATTGATCCCGTAGATAGGCATAAGACGACTTTTGCTACAGAATGGGGGTCGTTCCAGTACATAGTAATGCCCTTTGGCCTAAAGAACGCACCTTCCATATTTTCCAGAGTGGTCATCGCAGCATTCAAAGAGTTTATGCATAAGTTTCTTGAAGCCTATTTTGATGATTGGATTGTGTTTTGTCTATTGAAGAATCATTGCGCGGACCTCAGAATGATGCTTGAGAAGTGTTGACAGCATCAGATCTCTTTAAATCTAAAGAAGTGTATTTTTTGTGTTCCTTATGGGATTCTACTTGGGCACATTGTTTGTAAGTAAGGATTGATGGTGGATCCTGCGAAGATCGCAATAATTGTGAACTTGCCAACACCAAATTCAGTCAAGATGTTGCGCTCTACCTTAGGCCATACTAGATACTACAGGAAATTTATAAAGGGTTACGCACAGATAACTGCAGCAATGGAAAATTTGCTAAAGAAAGACGCACCATTCATTTGGAACGCGGAATGCGAACAGGGTTTTGATACACTAAAATAAAAGATGGTGACTGCGCTGATTCTAGTCTTTCCAGACTGGATGAAGCTATTCCATGTCCATGTTGACGTATCATGCATTGCCCTAGGAATCGTATTAGCTCAACCAGGAGAAGGAGGTATTGACCATCCTATTGCATTCTCGATTAGGAAGCTCTCAATAGCAGAAAAGAACTATATTACTACCGAGAGGGAAGGCCTTGCGATGGTATATGCCCTACAGAAATTCAGACATTACTTGCTTGGTGCGCACTTCCTTATGTTCACTGACCATTCTGCGTTGAAATACTTGGTCAATAATCCAGTGTTAGGGGGATGCATATGCAGATGGCTACTGCTGTTCCAGGAATATGACTTTGAGATTATTGTTAAGCCAGGTAGACTGAACTTGGGACCTCATCATCTATCAAGGATTGAAACAGGAGAAGAGCCGATGAACATTGAAGACAGTCTGTCTGATGCACAGCTATTTGCTATACAGGGTTGCCGATGATTATTATAAGGATATCATTAATTTTCTAACAATAGGGCTAGCACCGCAGGAATTATCTGTCCAGTAGAAGAAGCAGCTAGTGGTGCGCGTCGCAGACTTCACTATAATTGCAGGTCAGTTATACAAACTCGGACCAGATGAAGTCCTTCGCAGATGCGTACTAGATCATAAGAAACCATTTATTCTAGCAGACGCGCAGTCAGGGATCGCAGGAGGTCACTTTGCAGGAAGGGATACCACGCAAAAGATATTGCGCGCAGGGATATGGTGGCCCACAATCCACAAAGATTCCAAAGAACACTGCAGGAACTGTGATGTCTGTCAGAGGATAGGGAATCCTTCGCGAAGAGATGAGATGTCATTAAACCCACAGTTAACCTTGCAGGCATTTGAGAAATGGGCAATTGATTTTGTGGGTCCTATAAACCCACCAAGAAAAAGAACTGGTACAAGGTATATTATTACTGCTACTGATTACCTCACCAGATGGGCGGAAGCAAAGCCAGTAAAGGACTGTAGCGCCAGTACTGTTGCGCAGTTCATTTTCGAAGACATATTGTCAAGATTTGGTTGTCCGAAGATTTTGATGAGTGACCAAGGTACTCACTTTTTGAACAAGACCATTGAGGCACTTACAGAGGAATTCCACATTCGTCATCAGCGCAGTACTCCATATCATCCACAGGCGAATGGCACTGTTGAGGCTTTCAATAAAATACTGGAGAATGCACTCACTAAGGTCTGCAACGTAAATATAGATGATTGGGATCTGCGCGTCTCCTCTGTGTTATGGGCATACAAGACTACATGCAAGAAATTGACAGGACATACACCTTTTCAGTTGGCTTATGGGAAGGAAGCTATAATGCCAATGGAATATATTGTCCCTAGTTTGCGGATCGCTGCATTCACAAGGATGGAAGACCACGCAGCAGTAGAAGAAATGTTTCTACACCTCGTTGGGTTGGAGGAAGATCGCTTCATTTCTGGCTTCCACCAGCAAGTTGAGAAAGACCGTGAGAAAGCATGGCATGATCGCCATATAAAGAGCAAGTGCTTTCAGGTAGGTGACCTAGTCCTCCTATATGATAGCAATTTCATGAAGTTTCCCGGTAAATTTAAGATACATTGTCTTGGCCCATATACTGTGATACATGTTACTAACACTGGTGCAGTCCAGTTATCCAATTTAGCTGGCGATACCCTACCAACTTTGATAAATGGAAGCAAACTAAAGTTGTACCATGATAGTCCGTCTTTGCAGAATCCTGAGTAACAAGTAGAGGAAGAAATTTCTAAGTGTCAAGTACAGTTGAAATTGGACACTAGAAATGTAAAGGAGGCTGTACATGTATGATAAGAAGAACAAGGTATGATAAGAAGGATGATGTATGCACCGCGCAGCACTGCTGAAGCTGCGCAAGGAAAAAAAAAATTGAAACCGCGCAATTAAAAAATTTTGGAACTGCGAATTAACTACGCAAGATCGCAGATGGCTTGCCACGTAGATCAGCGCAAGACTAAGAAAAATAGTCGTTACAAAACTTTTTGAGAAAAATAGCCATTATATGACCGTTGCAATGAACCACTTCAGCATTTAACAAAAATATAGTCATTCTAAACACGTTGACGATGGAAGGGACTGAAGGATTCACTCAAATTCACCAACGAACACTACATTAATTGTCCATCTAGCCATTGGAAGGCACGGGGAGGACCCAACTACGCCTATAAATAACGTTGCATAAGGACTCGCGGGCATTACTAGACACTTAAAATTTTCATGCGTTCACTCTTGTGTTAGAAATCCTTAGTCATATTTCAGAAACAGTTGCCTACTCTCACCAGTGAATTTCCAAATCACCAGATAGAGAAGAAGAGCTTACACTTCAAGAAGCAATCCGAATCTTTCATCACAGGGGAATTGCAGAGTTAATGAAAACCCCTGCCAAGAAGACTATACTCGAACCCGGTAAAGCGCCCAGAAGATCACCTCGCCATAATCCAATCATGAAAGACAAAGGGAAAGACATAACTGGACCATGAATCAAGACTCCAAAGACGGGCCAGATGACGCCGAGATCGCCGGTCTTTCAGAAGGAACCCTTGAAGTTGACATCGGATTATATATCACCATGGGCGTTGGATGCCCCAGTCTTTAAATTGGCCAAGAATGCTAGATATGAAATCCCATTGTCGCCGATTTAAAAACATGTAGAGGTTTCCAAGAACCTACTCGGAAAGATCGCAGACTGTAAGTGAGAAGACTTTGACCTCCTAGGCATGAAAAAGGAAGATCCCCACGCGCCTAAGTACCCACAGTTCCATCCTGACCAGTATATGTGCTGGAAAAAGGATGCCAAGGGAACTTTTAACTTGGTTGTCGAAAGCTGGCTGACACCCGTCGTTTAATCAAGACTGTTGAACTTGTTAAGGTTGCCACATTTTGATCGATTTTAGTGTCCCTTGTTAGGAATTTTATTAAAATTGCAATTTTTCACTTTTTTCCTTGGTTCGACCTTGGACTAGTTTCGATCTCTAGGTCCCAAATTTGCCCCAAATGATCCCAAATCTTCTGAGAAGGTATATGAATGATATTAGAACATAAATATGTGTTTCAGGGATGCCTTTTTACCTTTAAAACAATTCTGCAAATACTCTTTCAATTCTGGTCAATGTAGGTAACTTTACTAGTGATTTCCCTTTGACTAGTATTGATCTCTAGGTCTCAAATTGACTCCAAATGCCTTCAAATATTCAAGAAAGTTTTATGAATGATATTAGGAATTGAATATTATGTTCAGGGATAACATATGGCCACCAAAATACCTCTTCAAACTCTCTTAATATTCTGGACCAAGTATGCAATTTTACTAGTAATTTGGGGTTCAAATCCCCCTGAGGTAAGTACTGAAAATGGCTTCCCAAATGCCTCCAAACCCACTCAAATTTATGAACAGAGGTATGTAATGTGTTAAGTATGTTATTAAGGTCTCATATGCACCATTAATGGTTTATTACAATTGTTCTCACCCTCTCCCATTCAACTGCTAAAATCCCCAATTCGACCCTTGGGGAAATGGCACTATTTCACCTCCCAATACAACTAAACTGAGTAAAAATGCTTCAAATGCTCAAGTACAGTACATGAAACTTGTAGAAGACATCCATGGCAGTATATTGATCACAAATATATCAGAGAATCATCCATTCATTCGAAATCATCATCAATACATTGGTTCACAACAAGGTAGTGGGGAAATGGCATTGTTCTTCCATTAAAAATGAGATTTATACATTTCTACTTGGAATTTAGACCTGAAACTTTCTGGAGATGAAGAACAGAGTATTTACTTCATATTACAAAATAAATGGGGCATTAGAATCTCCCCCAAAGAGTACAATAGCTCACCAAAAACGCCCTCCCTCAAGGATCAAGAATATGCCATCAAAACTGGAAATGGTTGAAGGAGCGAGCTGCAATAGAAGAAACCATGAGCTTCCCTGTAGCTTACACCTGCAAATAAAGACTCCATTAAATCTCCAAATGAAAGTTCTGAATGGCCTTTCCAATTGCCAACTTGGATGGGAATCTTTCACCCTCGAAATTGGCTAAGGCAAGAAACTAGTCATCCACTAGCTCTCCCTCTTCACAAATGCAATTGCAAATTCTACAAATGATCAAAAGCTGCTTTCCTTCTTTTTTATTGACATTTATAAACTTCTAATGTCCTCCATGGGTCGAATTCCTTCCAAGAGACTCATGCCAACTCAAGTTGGGAAGAGATTCCAAAGAACGCCACTTGTACAACAATTCCTAGTCTCCCACTTCCACCAAATCACATGTGGAAGCATCTTAGCTGCCCTAACACCCTTGAGCGCCCTCTTGGAGTCTATTTTTAGCCCTGACATGTCATATATGTCATATGTCAGCCTTCAGGTCTGATTTGTGTCATAGGTGTCATAGCATCTTCATCATTGTTGTCATAGAGCTAGGGAATCTAGCCCAAGTGTCTCACTAGCTCCAAATTGCCTCTTCCTCTTCCATGGGAGTTACTCTTCCTCTATATTTCGACCTTGGATGAGTCATGCAATGAATAATACCTTTTGGACTCCCCCAAGTATGTTACCATTCACCTTGAATTCGAATTGGTGAGAGAATGATGCCAAATGTAGTGGGGAAATCTAGCCATATGTGGGTCCCACTTCCTCCATGTGTCTTCATCATGAAATGCCACTTTGATTTTCACTTGTATATATTTATTTATCTCCTTTATTAAATATTTATTCCATTCTAATGTTCAAACATCATTTATTATCCCCATTATTCCAAATCCCAAAGCTTCCACCCCAAACCTAGGAAACTAGTAATTTTCCTCCTTGGCAATTATTTGACCTTTAGCATCAATTTGACAAACTCTAATGAATAGGTCTAATGTGATTAGGCCATTGTGACCCAATGCCAAATTTGGGACATGACAAATCCTCCCTTCCCAATATTGCTTGTCCTCAAGCAATTTTAAACATGGGTGTTGAAGAACCTGCTTTCTGTATAATTCTTTGAAGTTGCCATTGAATTGCCCAACCTTGAGTCTTTGAGTTTCCATGAAGATTTTAGAGAGGAACCACCATGCTTGCTGCTGCACTACTCTGATAAAAATCACTTTATTAAGTGGGGAAATCCATCTCCCATACTGCTTGTTTCCCCCAAAAAAATTTGAAACCAATGAGATAAAAATTATTCCAGGGTCCCATTGCTTGTATTGCACCCCAATAATTAAGAGTGCTCTCCAACCCACACCATTAGTTAAGAGGATTCCTGGATCCCATTTTCTTGTATGCATCCTTCCAAACATCATGAGTACCAAATATATATCATCAAAGTACATAACAACATAATGAAAATGTACATCAAGGATATGCTTCATCAAAGAGTCATGAAAGTGCTTATACCTCCAAGCAAGTAGACCACCATTTTCCAAGTGCATACAAGCTTCAAGTGACCAATCAAATCTGCTCCAATGACATAGGTGAGGATCCCATGTCCTATAATGCTGCTCCAAAAGAATGTGATATGCATCAAAATATTCAACCATGTATTCTTTCATCCAAGAAGTGAATGAAGAATCTTCACTAAAATCTGAACCAAATAGTGAGCAGAAAAAACAAGGAGACTTCAAATGACTCAAAGAAGTCTCACCCATACATCCCTGAATGTGAGAGTCATAAAGATATAACAAAGTATGTGTCTTGCAACAAAAATGTTCTCCAATCATAAATCTATTCTCCCAAGTGTTGGATGAAGTTCGTCCAACATCAAATGAATCAAGTGTTGAGTAAAAAAAACCATGATTCTTCAAGTGACTCAAATGCATATCATAGGTGCATCCATGTAGATTTGCATCATCATAAAGTGACAAATAATGTTGCTTCAAATGTGAATAAGAATGTGCTCCAACCCTATCATCATAAAAATTAAATCTAGGAGTTCCATACTCCTCATGTGGCACCATCAAAAAGAACCCTTTCACCCATACTTCATTGAGACTAATGTTGCAAAACATGGAATTGTAGGATGTAGGAGAATGAACCAAATCACCCAAATGATCAAAAAGTACAGAAGTTTCATCATGGGGAGGATCCATATGGGTAGTATCATGCAGCTCCTTCAAAAGTGTGAACTCTTTGTCATAGTTTGGTTCCAATGTAGATGAATCATTCTCTTCTTTAAAAATTGCACAACCTTCATCAAGAGGCAATTCAAATTATTCTCCCACCACATCAAGTGTTTGGATCTCTTCAAGTTCATCTCCAAACACATCAAGAACATTCAAATTTTCACATTTCTCATGATCCACCATGTCATGAGAATCCTCCAAACAATCTACCATTTGACAATCTGAAACATAGGAGGAAAAACAAGTATCTTGCAACTTTTCAAGAAGTTTCTCATTTTGAATTGTGAGCTTATGAATATCCTCATTATTCTTCAAGTATGCATCATGTAACAATTCATTAAGCTCAAACAAATGGTTTCTATCAAAAAGCAAAGACATGAAATTACCTTTGATGTGGCACATTGCTCTTTGAATCTTCTCCATATCTTCAAGGAAGGATGTTTCCTCCAATGAAGTAGCTCTCCAACAAGAATTTGACACCAATGCTTGAGTCTCATGGAGAATGCTGAGGGACTCTTGGATCTTCTTTTCATTCATCTTTAAGGACCCTTCAATAAAATGAGGCTCTTGCAAATGAACCTCCTCATCTTCTTCATTTTTGCTTGGACCAACTTCATGAAGCTCAAGTGGTGATGGGGAAGTTGATCTTGGTTCTTCTTCAACTGCTACAAGGTCTTCATTATCATGCTTAATGGAACTTGGGCTTGCAGCAACACTTTCAAAAGTGATCTCTATGTCACCAACATAGAGGTGTGAGCACCCATCAGTAGGTACTCCTTCATAGTTTAAGCATCCATCAGTAGATGCTCTTTGGTTCATGTATAAGTTAGAAGGTGTCTCGAAATGATCTTCCATATTTTCAATAGAATCTTCTTCATGCTCTTGTGATGTCTCTTCATTTTTCTCCTTCAAGCAAGCTGATTCATTTTTCCCCTTGTTTTCCTTAGGATCGGTATATTTGGAATCCCTTCTTGAATAAATCTCAAAAGCTCTCATCAAAGAGGACATCATTTCATGCACACATATATGATACTCGCTCCAAGGGTTCTTACAAGAAGGGCATAAACCTTTCTTCACTAACTCCACATCTTCATTTTTGGGCCTATTTTCAAAAACATGTTCAGCATAGTACTCAAAAGACATGGCATTTTGTGTAATTTTGCTCGAAGCAAGATATTCTTGATATTTTTTATATTGCTGGGGCAAGGTTTTATAATTTGCTCTCCATCTTTGGAACTCACTCATAGAATTATCCTTGGTTGGTGTGACACATTCATATTCATCAGATTTAAAGTCATAAGAATAATCTTCATTTCTCTTGAAATTGTAAGAAGTGTTGCATGATGGCACCTTTTCCTCATACCATTCACATTCTGCTTCATATTGCTCATAAGCATCTGCATATTCATCATAAGAATTGTACTCATAGGATTCATCATAATAGTAAGACATGGCTTCCAATTATTCTTGAATGTATGTACCTAATACACAGGTGCAAGGACCATGCTCTGATACCACTGTAGTGTCCCTTGTTAGGAATTTTATTAAAATTGCAATTTTTCACTTTTTTCCTTGGTTCGACCTTGGACTAGTTTCGATCTCTAGGTCCCAAATTTGCCCCAAATGATCCCAAATCTTCTGAGAAGGTATATGAATGATATTAGAACATAAATATGTGTTTCAGGGATGCCTTTGTACCTTTAAAACAATTCTGCAAATACTCTTTCAATTCTGGTCAATGTAGGTAACTTTACTAGTGATTTCCCTTTGACTAGTATTGATCTCTAGGTCTCAAATTGACTCCAAATGCCTTCAAATATTCAAGAAAGTTTTATGAATGATATTAGGAATTGAATATTATGTTCAGGGATAACATATGGCCACCAAAATACCTCTTCAAACTCTCTTAAGATTCTGGACCAAGTATGCAATTTTACTAGTAATTTGGGGTTCAAATCCCCCTAAGGTAAGTACTGAAAATGGCTTCCCAAATGCCTCCAAACCCACTCAAATTTATGAACAGAGGTATGTAATGTGTTAATTATGTTATTAAGGTCTCATATGCACCATTAATGGTTTATTACAACTGTTCTCACCCTCTCCCATTCAACTGCTAAAATCCTCAATTCGACCCTTGGGGAAATGGCACTATTTCACCTCCCAATACAACTAAACTGAGTAAAAATGCTTCAAATGCTCAAGTACAGTACATGAAACTTGTAGAAGACATCCATGGCAGTATATTGATCACAAATATATCATAGAATCATCCATTCATTCGAAATCATCATCAATACATTGGTTCACAACAAGGTAGTGGGGAAATGGCATTGTTCTTCCATTAAAAATGAGATTTATACATTTCTACTTGGAATTTCGACCTGAAACTTTCTGGAGATGAAGAACAGAGTATTTACTTCATATTACAAAATAAATGGGGCATTAGAAGCTCCCCCAAAGAGTACAATAGCTCACCAAAAACGCCCTCCCTCAAGGATCAAGAATATGCCATCAAAACTGGAAATGGTTGAAGGAGCGAGCTGCAATAGAAGAAACCATGAGCTTCCCTGTAGATTACACCTGCAAATAAAGACTCCATTAAAGCTCCAAATGAAAGGTCTGAATGGCCTTTCCAATTGCCAACTTGGATGGGAATCTTTCACCCTCGAAATTGGCTAAGGCAAGAAACTAGTCATCCACTAGCTCTCCCTCTTCACAAATGCAATTGCAAATTCTACAAATGATCAAAAGCTGCTTTCCTTCTTTGTTATTGACATTTATAAACTTCTAATGTCCTCCATGGGTCGAATTCCTTCCAAGAGACTCATGCCAACTCAAGTTGGGAAGAGATTCCAAAGAACGCCACTTGTACAACAATTCCTAGTCTCCCACTTCCACCAAATCACATGTGGAAGCATCTTAGATGCCCTAACACCCTTGAGCGCCCTCTTGGAGTCTATTTTTAGCCCTGACATGTTATATATGTCATATTTCATCCTTCAGGTCTGATTTGTGTCATAGGTGTCATAGCATCTTCATCATTGTTGTCATAGAGCTAGGGAATCTAGCCCAAGTGTCTCACTAGCTCCAAATTGCCTCTTCCTCTTCCATGGGAGTTACTCTTCCTCTATATTTCGACCTTGGATGAGTCATGCAATGAATAATACCTTTTGGACTCCCCCAAGTATGTTACCATTCACCTTGAATTCGAATTGGTGAGAGAATGATGCCAAATGTAGTGGGGAAATCTAGCCATATGTGGGTCCCACTTCCTCCATGCGTCTTCATCATGAAATGCCACTTTGATTTTCACTTGTATATATTTATTTAGCTCCTTTATTAAATATTTATTCCATTCTAATGTTCAAACATCATTTATTATCCCCATTATTCCAAATCCCAAAGCTTCCTTCCCAAACCTAGGAAACTAGTAATTTTCCTCCTTGGCAATTATTTGACCTTTAGCATCAATTTGACAAACTCTAATGAATAGGTCTAATGTGATTAGGCCATTGTGACCCAATGCCAAATTTGGGACATGACATCGATCACCAGAAGTGAATGTGGTGGTCCGCACGCTGATGGCACGAATCCACCAAGGATATCTGTGGCTCAACAGAAATGTCGATGTAAACATTGATTTAATCCACTACATCACAGGGTTAAGCAAGCGTGGTAAGGATCCCAAGCAATTCTTCCAGGGGAAGAATAAGGAAAAAGAGGCGGTCGAAAAGTTGAAGAAAACTCATGCATTGTTGAAAGAGAAAAGAGGTTTTCCATAGAAGAAATTGAAGACAGAGCGACAAGATTTGTCACCCAGCTGCTCGCAAGAAAAATCATCAGAACAGCTAGGCCTCCGGAGGTTCCTGCGGGCGTAATACTGCTCGGTGCCGTAGCGGCTGAAGGCACCCAATTCAATTGGTGTCAGTATCTTCTTAATGAGTTCTTGGATGAACTCAATGATACCCAGGAGAATCGCAGACAGTTCCACTTTACATGGCTGATCATCCTCATCGCCTTTTCTGGATGGAAGGAGCCAAAGGACTATGTGGGTGTCATTACAGAAAGCAACGATCCTAGAGGGTTCCGTTATGCCAACCTCTGGGAAAACATCAACGCAGAGCGACAGCACGCGACAGCTGAAGTTTTCTATCAGTATTACACTCAGTTGCGCGATGTGATCACCCATACAGTCGGCATCACAAAGCAAGTAACGTCAAAGTACATTTGCGTTCTTGATTTCATGGCGGACATGCGATGTATCTTTATTTCACCCAAAGCAAGAATGAAGAAGCCAGAATGGTACGCGGGTAACTACCATATGTATGAGGAGGACATTGACATCCTCATGAAGGACTGGCCAGTTGACTTCCGTGTTGAAGTCATGGATGTTGAGATAGACTCTGAAGAAGATGATCCAATCCCACTTTCATGCCCGATTGTTGAAGAAATAGGAAAGTGGAAAGAGCTTGAGACCTCGCAGAAGCTGAAGGCGCAGAAGAAGATGAAGGCCACAAAGACTCAATCTGAGACAGTGTTGAACAAATATGACTTTGAGATGATAGCAGAAAAGGTCTCAGAACAAATGTAGGAGCTAATGACAGAAAAAGATAAGAAGTACAAGGTCATCCAAGATGACCTGCAAAAGACTAGGCTCGCACTGCAAGGTCTCATGAAGAAAATGGACGATGTCTAGAAGAGCCTAACCTTGTCGCGCGACACAACAGCTGAAGGGAGGTCAGTAGGAACCTTGTAGAAAACACCGCCGCAGCTAGTAATAACGTTTCCTTCTAAGACCAGGGTTGTCCATTTGGACCCATTGGCTATTTCATTACCAATGACAGAACAAATCGTCCTGGACACAAATGGAGTCGAGTGGGTAGAGCTCGACTTGGCCAAGATTCTTTTGCCTGGCTTACACTTTAGGCACACGCAGATCATCGATGAGATGCATGAAAGAATAGTAGATTCCATGAAGTCACAAGCGGAGCTGCACACAGCAAATAGGTAGCTCGAGTTACGCGTAGAAATGCAGCTACGTGATGAACAGGACCGCCGGCAACAATTGGAGACTACCATATCTATTGTTGCCCAAGATATTGAAGGTCTAGAACTCCAGGATGATCCTGCAGACACAGTTCTGAGGATCGGAGACAAGGTGAGATCATTGAAGATGGAGATGCAGGGTAAGGACATCCTCTATGAGGCCAATCTCGCCGCCTTGAAGGAAAAATTGAATAAGCAAACGCCATTAACTGAGCAGCAGTTAAGAGAGCAAGCAGTGAGTGCTGTCGCGCAGAGCATAATGAGTGAGATGGCTAAGTGCCAAGATCTCTTGGAAAAGGTTTCAAAGGAATTCACTTCCCTTGAAGAGGACCAAGGGCTACTGCAAGTGAAGACCGCGGTAAAAGAAAAGCAGACCGCGCTAGAAAAGTTGGATGCAGAGGTAAAGGCTCTGCCACCCAGGGAGAGGATGCCGAGGTATAAGGAGATATCAAGCTTGAAGAAGGAATTCCAGGCATTAAGAGAAAAAGAGACTGATATGGATAATCAGTCGCAGCAACTCCTGGAGAATGCCATGGGGGTGTCGCAGCAGATAGAAGACAAGCTGAAGGAACTGTGTGACAACCAGGAGCAGGTACAAGGACAGATTGGAGAAGAGATAACTCCAGCACTGCTTGAGACAGTAAAACAAGTTGAACAAGATACCAGAGAAGCAGTGGAACAGTTGTTCGGCACATATAACGAGTTCGCATCCAAATTAGTTCCACCGGTCGTGGAGCAGAGCGAGACGACCGAAGCAGCAAGTGGCTCGAGGATGAGCCACATGTAAGTGTTAGGGGCATGTTGTGCCCAAGTTGGGACAAAGTTTTGGTAACACTTTTGATAAGCAAGAAAAGCTGAGCTGAGCGCAGCTCAGAAAAAGATGTAATTTTGTCTAAGTGTTGAGGGTGCTGCGAAGTTGTGCGCAGCATCCAAGTTTTGGCCATGCTGCGAAGTTGTGCGCAGCATCCGAATTTTGAAAGTACCGCGAAGACCAGCGCTGTGAGGAAGCAGTGCTGCGAAGCAGTCAGGCCACGTGGAGCCAGCAAAGCGGAGTTCTGGACGAGGATTAGGTGCAGGTACTAGATGGACCAGTAGTGGTCTAATTTTGGAAAGATGCTCCAGGAGTGCTGAGCTGCGGGCACGAGCAAATCAGGAAGGCGGCCAATGCATGATTTTGTTAAGGAAAGGATAGCTCAGGGAAAGCGATGGCTTAGCATTCCTAGTGGGCGAGACCATTAGAGATGAACGGTTCAGTGAAAGTGACCTGTTGGAACGCGTGCGACAGGAAGGTCGATAGCGACAGAATGAAGATGTGGAGAACCGCCACGATGAAGCAGACGCTACCAGATGCTAGCAAGCCGGTTTAGGGAAACCGACACAGTTTTGTAAACCCTAAGGGTTGTTGGGTTTAGGTCTTCGACATTGTAAAGACATGACCTTCAGGAATGGTCTATTTAAGAAGACAATTTTGTATAGGATGGGGGTTTTTACTTTTTGTTGTTACATTTTTGGGTTCTGGATGTTGTATTGTAAAATCTCTTTTGAGTTGATGTTGGCCCGGTTTTGCAACCAGGCTTAGTGCTATGGGCACCTGCTAACTAGTAGCAGCAGTTTCAATGGAAATAAATAACAATAAACTAATTAAACAAGACTAACCATGGATCTATGCAAAGATATTAAGCAAATAACAAAAATAATCTAAAATCGAGAACAAGATAATGTAAAATAATGAATTTGTATTGAAAGAATGGGGCAAGCAAGTGCTTGCGGAATCAATACCTCTAATGATGAGGTTGAATGGCTCCAAGGATGAGCAACTCCAATCTCCAATGGTCTCTTCTCCAATGTGGTTTGCAATGGCTAAAATGCTCAAGGGAGATTTCAGCAGCATAAGGATGAGATAATGGATGGATGTGAAATGAGGAGCCCCTACCACCTTTTTATAGGTTTTGGCGGTGGGGAATACCATTTGTGGTTTTGTGGAAACCAAATGGTATTGACCAACATGGTTTAGGTTCTTTTCCCTCTTTTTTCCTTTTTTGAATAAAAATAATATTTTAATTCGCTTTTTAATATTTTTGGGAATTTGGACCCTTTTTTAGGGTTTTTTATGATTTTCTTGGAAAAATACTCTTTTTTAATGGAAAAAGGGGTGTACTAAGGTCTTTTGGTGACCTTTTGTTGGCTTCAGGGGCTTAGATGGTGGAAAAGTGGACAAATGGGTCATGTGAATAAGGGAATGAGCTAGTGAGCACTTTTTAGGTGTTAACAGATTGCCCCCTGATGTGTGAGGGCAGGAGCTCATCGTATGGCCGATAGACATCATAGTTCTTTGTCCTTTTTTCTGGGGTTTAGGGGAGAGAAGAGACCGGTTGGAGACTGGAGCCACGGCCCTTGGAAGCTGCAAAAAACAAAAAATATTACATGGCCTCAATATGAATGAGGTATAATCTCTGATGAAGGATGAGGCGGGCATTCCCATGCTCGTATCAAGACATATACAAAACAATTAGTCCCAAGAAGGGGGATCTAATACGTAAAGAAATATACTGGTACATCATAATGGTCCAGAGGGGAAATTATTGTGGGATATACTCGTGATCATGGATGATCTTAATAACTGATACACTAGAATAACTGTTGAAACTGAAGGTGTTCAATCATCTGTATGGACTTAATGACTGTGAGCCATCTCTGGGAAGTATTTGTATCTGTATACTCGAGGGAGTATAAAACTGGGGTACATCTGAATACTGTCGCCATACGCAACCCGGATATCTATAGAAAAAATGTAACTGGTTGTATCCATAGGTAGACTCTCAAATGTGGAGGAGTCAGGTGGTATCCGGGGTCTTCGACTAATAACTGAACGGACCAATACCCTGTGCGAGTCTCAACGATGCGATCAAGGTGTTGAAGTCGATCATGTGAGAAACAACCATTCAAAGAGGCATTGAGGATTCCTCTCGAAATGATTCGTAGGCACTCATCATAAATGGTAATGAGTCCAAGACACAGGGACCTCTCGGTCTATCCTCTGGAATCAATGTGGTTGTCTTCGACAGAGGGAGACCAGCAACTAACAAGGCAATGATGTTTCCTTGATAGGAGCACGAGGTGTAAAACTGAAGTGTTGTAGTACTGATGGTAGGACTGACATACTTGTGGGAATGGGAAATAACTGGGTCAAAAAATGGGTAGACTCAAACTTCCTTTGTTCAGAGCATGATGACATGGTTGACCTGGCAGCGTAGGGAACTGACTTGTAGGTGTGGGGATCATTGCTTTGACTGAATGGTATATATTGACTCTGGGGGGGAGGACGAGCTGATAGGTGTCGTCGAGGGATTATCAAGGTGACATACTGCAGAATACTCTGAACAAAGGCGACCAAAATGGGGAAGCTGCCTGATGAGTAGATTTGATCTGTCATGGCGCCAAGAGGCACCATTGATTCCTTCTTCGTAGTTTTAATGAGCTCTAAGAAGGGATAAAAGTGTGCTCTGAAATGGTACGGTCCTGTGGATTTTGTGAGCCCAGGACGGCTCATGCTCATGGTTGCTTTCATGTTTAGAGAGTCTGAAAGCGGTAAGTGGACTCTATTGGTGTTTCTTTTTCGTTAGTTTAGTCTCCAAGGCCCGAAAAAGCATAAAATGATGCGGATGGAGTACTCTTCTAGCCGATGTGACTAGAGTATTCCTTTTTCGTAATTAGTCTACGAGGTCCGGAAAAGGGGTAAACTTATACCAGGTAGACGCCTTTTCAAATACGTTTAGTGAGCATGAAAGGAAGCAAGATTGCTCGGCGATCTTTTCATTGTTTTCGGAGTCAGAAAAGAGCTTAACAGAAACTCCCTAAGTGCCTTTTTCGTCAAAGGGGTTGCTCGGCCCGAAAAAGGGATAAAATTATACCGAACAAAGATGGATTGATGAGGGCGAGAAAAGGTCTCAAGCATCATCATCAGTGCGGAAACTGGATTCGGTGACATAAAGATTGTCGGAAACGGCGAACGGCCGATGTGGCACGCAAACCGAGGTGATGAGGGAGAATGGAAAAATGGCCAAAAAATCGAAAGGTGAGAGTGAGAAATGATCTCAAGCATCATCACGAGCGCGGAAAACTGGATCCGACGATATAAGGCATGCCCCAAACTGAGAACGGCCGATGTGGCACGCAAACCGAGGTGATAAGGGGGCATGGAAAAAATGCCCTGAAAATCGGGACGTGACAGCGAGAAATGATCTCAAGCGTCATCACGAGCGCGGAAAACTGAATCCGGTGATATAAGGTACGCCTAAAACGGAGAACGGCCGATGTGGCACACAAACCGAGGTGACGAGGGGGCATGGAAAAAATGCCCTGAAAATTGGGACGTGACAGCGAGAAATGATCTCAAGCGTCATCACGAGCGCAGAAAACTGAATCCGGTGATATAAGGCACGTCCAAAACGGAGAACGGCCGATGTGGCATGCAAACCGAGGCCACGAGAGAGGCCAAAAAAATGGTCAAAAAATGGACCCCGTGAAAACGGAAAAAGGAAGGAACCTGCATGAAGTTCTCGCGGTGCTGATTCCAACGGTTTGAGAAATGGACTTCGTATGATACCGCAATGGTTGTTGGAAAATTGGTGGAATTTCTATAAATAGGGGGTGGGGCCCAAATGACTTGTCATTGTTACGTGCGAGTTTGATAGAGCTGTCAGAGCTTTTTCTCGATTTCCGGGAGATTTCACCGTTGGTTTTCGATTCAGCGAGTTGCAGGTAACTCTATTTCCCTTAACCTTGTCAATTATGTCTTTTTTGTTTGGCGGCGTGCCCCCGAAGGCCGCGAAATTCTACGTTGACTCTCCAACGTGGAACCGCGCGGGTTTCGGGGCTGAACCCGCGATGAACCGCGCGGGTTCTAGGCTCACAGTCGCGATGTTCATCGCGACTGTGAGGTCGGAACCCGCGATGTTCATCGCGATTTCATGGGGGATAGTCGCGATGTTCATCGCGACTGTCCGGCCAAAATCCGCGATGTTCATCGCGGGTTTTTTCATGGATCCCGCAATGGTCATCGCGGATTTTCGTGGAAAAGCCGCGATGGCCATCGCGGCTTTCTGTGTAAAAGCCGCGATGGGATTTTTCTAAAATTTTTGTGCTGGGGCTAAAAATTTCTTCTGTTTTCCTGGCAGGATGTTGAGGAGACCTCAGTCCTCGTGGCGGGAGAGGGAGATCGATGGTGATCTTATGTTGAGGATTGAGACTGATGCAGGGGTGAGACAGACTCTGGCTATGAGCGGACTTTTAAAGTTCGCTCAGATCCCGCCTATACGTTCAGTGAGATGGCTCTTGAACAGGCTTGTGCAATGGTGGGTACCAGCGGAGGGTGCATTCATCATTGGTGGTGAGAGGTTAGAGATCACTCTCACGGATGTTTATTTTTTGACTGGGTTGCCTCGCTTGGGTGAGGTGGGTGATATCTTGCCGAGGTTGCCTCCAGGTGTAGATATGGAGGACCTGTTACAGACTTTCTGTGTTGATGATGCTGTTTTGGTGAACAGCTCTGTTAGTCTGAGATCCCTACGTGAGTGGGATATGCGAGTTGTTGGTGCCTGCGTTCTGCGGATATTGGGTGCTGCTGCACCACATCGTATGTCTGGGGGGCAGACGATGATGGTGGATTCCATTCTTCAGGGTACATATTATGCCTGGGCGCAGATGTTCCTGGCTGGTGTCCAGAGAGATCTGGACAAGGCCATTAGAGAGGGAGGCGAGTTTTTTTATGCCTCGTTTTTATGCTATTTTTTCTTCGAGCGGGTGCCGACCTTGCGGCCACGGGTACCTATTCGTGTTGGTCTTCCGAGTGAGCCTCGTATGATGAGGTGGGGGCAGATGATGCCCCGTGGCGACGGTGGTGTCCGCGGTTACTTCACGGAGGATTTTTATCAGCAGTGGGAGCAGATGCCTCTGGTGATTGAGGACTATCCCTATGCCGGCATGGATTACCGAGGTGACCCAGAGATGCCTCGTGCCCCAGGACAGGCCTGGAGCTTAGACGGTATGTTTTGTGTTTTATTTGATATTATATCATATTCTGTATCATTGATGATTATTGTTCTATAGTATGTGATGGCTTACTTGCTTTGTGCAGATGTGGGTCCAGTGCCACCGCCTGACTACGTGGCTCGACAGGGGCGGGTGATGGTGGTCGCCCATCCACCTGTACCTGTACCTCCTCCGCGTGGGGGAGGATTTGCAGCTCATGGGCGAGGGGTTGGCCCTCGTGATGACGCCATAGATGGTGTCCGACAGACTTTTGCCCAGATCCTGGCTGGGCTTCCCGAGGATGGTTGGAGAGACCTGGATCGGGGTATTTTGCAGGGTTGTTTCGGTGCGCCTCCTGAGTGGCAGTTGCTCCTATTGAGGGCAACGGTGTTCGTGGCGAGGCACAGGGATCAGGATGATCCGGCAGGGCCGGCTCAGGGGAGGATACGTCTGAGGGACGATCCAGCGGGGCCAGCGGAGGAGGATTCGGAGGAGGAGCCGGAGGAGGAGCCGGAGGAGGAGCCTGAGGATCCTCGGGATCCAGCTGAGTAGACGATACTGTATCTGCCCCCAAATGCTGATGAGCATATGGGGAAACATTTTTTGTATGAAAGATGTATTTTTTGTATATCGGGTGCTGAGGGCACTTATGACATGTTGACTATTTGATTTATATATATGTGTGGATATATATTTGGATATATTGTCGTGTATGCACGTGGATGCACCTTTGTCTTTTGTATATGCCCGTGGAGGCACCTGTTATGCACGTGGATGCAGTATGTTTGTTGATTTTTGTATGCCCGTGGAGGCACATGTTATGCACGTGGATGCATTATTTGGTTGTTTGTTTTATGCCCGTGGAGGCACATGTGATGCACGTGGATGCATTTTGTTTATGGATATGACATGATGTGATTGGTGTGCCAGTTGAGGACATTGTTGGCCATATTATCTGCTACACTATTGAGGTGTCTTGGGACATGTGAATGAAATGGATTCAAACTGTCTAACCATTTGTTTAGTGCACAGGAATTTTCTGAAAAGACAGGGATCGCGTACCTGGTAATCATTGTTGAGCTGGGAAACTAGGAGTTGTGAGTCCAAGTAAACGTTGAGGTGACGTATGCTCATTTGGAGAGCAGCGGCCAGGAGACCGGTCACGGCATCGTATTCAGCTTGATTATTAGTAGCGGCTCCTACACATACTCCGTCAATGTGAATTAACTTATGTGAAGGGGAGTATATTACCCAAGCTGCGGAGGCGAGATTGGGAGACCAACGGCTTGCACCATCAGCGAAACCGACATGGCAGAGTGGAAAAGGCTCCATCTATGGTCATGCAGAGAAAAACAAATATTTAGGTTTTTTGAATTTTTTGTGAACAAAGAAAATATGCTATACTAAAATGGACGATGGTGTCCATCAGATTTTCTATGGGTAAAATATTTTAAGGTACAACCCGTTGCGTGGGTTGCGTAGGGGATTGCCTTCTGAATCGGTCAGAATGTATGCCCCCTTCCCAAGGCAGGTGTGTATGATATAGGGGCCTTGCCACATAGACACGAACTTTCCCTTCCCGGTTTTATCATGAGCTTGATCGTAAGCGAGGACAAGGTCTCCCTCAGAAAAGGTTCTTGGGTGGACGTGTTTGTCGTAACTTAGTTTCGATCGTTGTTTAGCTTCTTCCATGTTTTGAATGGTTGTGCGCCGATATTCATCGGCCTGCTCTAGGAGTAGTAAACGTTGCTCGATCGGGGAAGTGTCCGGTAGGAGTTCAACGGCGATATGTAAGGCTGGGATCTGGCACTCAATAGGGAGGACGGATTCGACACCGTGAACTAAATGGAAAGGGGTAAAACCGGTGGCGGTTTTGGTTGAGGTGCGGTAGGCCCATAGTGCCGGGAAGAGCATGTGGGTCCAATTGGATTTGTGCTTGTCTACAGTACATTGGAGAATGGTCTTCAAAATTTTATTGATCGCTTCGACTTGGCCGTTTCCTTGGGGATAGTAAGCGGAGGAGAAATGGTGTTCGAATTTCAACATGGTTGATAATTCCTTCCAGACAGCATCTTCGAAGTGAGAGCCGTGGTCAGAGACTAGTTGCTTGGGCACTCCGAAACGAGCGATAACGTGGTTGAAGAAAAACCGTGCTGCAGTGTCGGCTTTGCAATTATAAGTCGGCATGGCTTCTGCCCACTTGGTGAAATAATCTACAGCCACAATGATGTGTTTGTGACCGCCAGCTGACGTGGGGTTGCAGTCGAGGAAGTCGATGGCCCATTTGCAGAATGGTCCAACGGTGATGACTGGATGAAGGGGGGCGGGGGGTGTTCTTGCTTTGGGGGAAAATAGCTGGTAGTTCTGGAAATGCTTGACTGCGGTGATGCAATCAGTAAACAATGATGGCCAAAAATAACCGGCCCGAATGATTTTCTGGGCGGTTGCCATGCCGGAGAAATGGCCCCCGAATGCACCACTGTGACAATCATTGAGGACTTGTTCTGCTTCACTATGGGATAGACAGTGGCGTAGGATGGTATCAACGCCGCGTCGGTAAAGTACATCCCCTATCAGGAGGTATCGGGGGGCGTGGTGTCGTATGCGACGGCGTCCATCACGATCGATGTGTGGTCGAAATTTTTGCGTACGAAGGTAAGTCAAAATTTCTCCGTACCAAGGGTCGTCAGACGAAATGATGAAGATATGCTCGTCAATCAAGTCCGTTTGGATAACGGGTGATTTTGAAGAGGATGGGAGGTCCGTGATGAGGTGAGCGAGCGCGAGGGCTTTAGTGCTTTTGGGAGTTCTGAAAGTGAGGTCATATTCCTGGAGGATAATGACCCATTTAGCAACATGACCTTGTAGGAGCCGCCGGGTGAGGAGATAGACCATGGGGTTGGAGTCGGCCACGACCGTGGTATGACTGAGTAGGATGTAGTGTCACAATTTTTGTACGGAAAAGACTACAGCTAGGGCTAATATTTCCTCATATGGGTAATGCAGAGGTGGGCCAGACAAGGTCTAGCTGACGTAATAAATCACATGCTCTCGGTGTGAAGCATCTTCTTGGACCAAAACTCCGGACACAGCATGTTCGGATGCCGAGACATAAAGGGTGAAGTCTTGAGAGAAATCCGGTGGGGATATCAAGGGGGCTTGTGTGAGAGCTTTCTTGAGGTCTTCGAATGCCGTGTCTGCTTTCTCATCCCAAACAAAGGGTATGTGGGTATGGAGTAAGCGTAAGAAACCGTGAACTTTGGTTGCATAGTCAGGAACGAAGCGCCTAAGGAAATTGGACCGCCCCTGTAGACTTTGGAGTTGCCGGAGTGTGCGAGGAGGCGGAAGTTCTAAGATGTCTTTGACTTTCAGGGGATCGACAGTGATTCCATCTTGGGAGACAATGAAACCTAATAAGCGTCCTGCTGGGACGCAAAAGACACACTTGTGTGGGTTCAAGCGGATTTTATATTTGCGACAACGCAGGAAAACTTGCCGGAGGTCGTTAAGGTGGTCTGATCGTTTTCGGGAATGAGCTGTGAGATCGTCAAGATAGACTCGCAGGATGTGGACCAAGTCGTGAAAGCAATAGGTCATGGCTCGCTGGAAAGTGGCACCATCATTTTTAAGGCCAAATGGCATGACGCGATAGGCAAAGGTGCCCCATGGGGTGGTGAAAGCAGTCTTGTACCGATCCTCCTTGCGGATGTGAATCTGGTTATATCCGGAAAACCCGTCCATGAAGGATAGGACTTCATGGCCCGCACACTCATCAATGAGTTGGTCAATGAATGGCGTGGGGAAATTGTCTTTTGGACAAGCGTGGTTTAAATCTCGTAAGTCAGTGCATACTCTAAGGGTGCCTTGCTTTTTGTTGACGGGAATAGGGTTCGACACCCAAGTGGTGTAAGGAATAGGGTAAATGAATCCTGCTTTGCGAAGTTTTTCGACCTCAGCTTTAACAGCGGGGAGCTTGGAAGGGTGAATGGGTCGTTGTTTCTGACGAACAGGGGGTACCTCAGGCCATGTATCAATGTGGTGTTCAATGATGGCGGGGTCGAGACCAGGCATCTCGGTATAGGACCAGGCAAAGACATCGCGGAACTCTTGAAAGAGTTTTTTGTATGCCTGAGTTTCTGCTTGAGTGCAAGATGCGCCCAGTGAGATGAGCTCAGGTTTCCCTGGTGTTGTGGAAATGTCTATCTGTATAGTGGGGGAAATGTTCGACATGTTCCCTTCTTCAAAGGAATCCGGTGCTGGGATGGGGTCCCTTAACCAATCGACCTTAGTGGGTATGAAATCTTTCGATTCGACCGATAGCTGGTTGGATGCGGTGGGTGTAGATGCTTCCGGGAGGAAGTACGAGCGATGATGCATATCATCCCAAGGGTAGTCGAGTGCAGTGAGTGTCTCCAAAATTTTCTCATCAGTATTGAAGTAGTCAGACCATAAATCAAGGGGTTCTGGTTTGAAGGTTGTTGAAATCATATATATTGTATTGACTTCTTCCGACGAGGATGATGGCGGGGGGTGGATCTCCTCGATGAGGGGAGGAGATATCTCTAAGTCGACGTTTTTTAACTCGTACAACGCTGCTCTATAGTCAGGTAGATCAGGACAATGGTGAGAGTAGTGGCCGTAAACACTGCATATAGCACAAGGATGGTTGGTGCGCAATGATTTGTCGCGAGGCTGTAGAGGTGGCTCTAGTCTAACTACTGGGATGCTGATGTCATCGTCCAACATATTCATATGCTCTTGGAGTGCCGGTAAGTGTGGGCATTGATGAGTTGGATGGCCTATCTCATCGCACAACGAGCATTTAGGGGGAGCTCGAAACACCTGTGGGGGTTTAACTGCCTTAGGAGGTGGTATAGCAGTGTATGGTTGTGGACCTCTGCCCCCAGTGGGCTTGATAGGAGGGGGAGGATTCGTTGACGACGAAGGGATATTGAGGCTAGGAGGAGGTTTCGTTGACGACGAATGGATTGCGACACCAGGAGGAGGTTGATTTGTGGTAACAATAGGTTGTACCGGTTGGAGGATGACGTTTGGTGTCGGCGGTCGAACGGGAGGTGGAATATACCATACGGGTAATCCCAATGTTAACCCGGGTAGACTAAGGGTAGCCATAACCGGGGCGCTTACTACACCCGAAGGAGGAAATAGGAAGGGGATGGTGTGGATGGGTGTAACTCCAATGTGACTGGGGATCAATGGTGGTTGACTACCGGATGTTTGTGTATTCTGTGAAAGAGTACAGAGGTTTGCGACTTGGGTCTCCGGTGACGGTGGTGGAATGGCCTGGAATGTGGAGGTCATTGGTGTATCTGAATAAAGTCCGGGTCCCAAAGAAGAGACAAAGGAGGTAGTTGCACTAGAAGTTGGTTGTTCAATCATGGGAAGAACATTTTCGGGTGTTGCAGGGGCATTGGGATCATAGTATGTGAGTTGGTCGATTTTGACCACGCATCCCTCGTGGGGGAACATCATGGTGCGAAAATGGATGAGGCGACCGCTTTCATGGCGTACATGTAACTGCGGCCGAGTAAAAGGTTATAATCGAGCTGGGCATTAATGACCTCTATGTCAATGAGCACAGTTTTCCCACCTAATTGGACGGGGACCTTGGGTAGTAAACCTTGAGGTTGAGCTGACCGACCGTCGTAGGCCCGCAATGCAGTGGTGGATTGATGGAGAGTAGGGGATCCCAACTTCTGCCAAACAAATGTGGACATGACGCATGTGGAGGCACCCTCGTCGATGATACATCGATGGATGACAAGATTCCGAATAGAAACGGACACTTGGACTGCTATGGTGGAAGGCAGACGTGGTTCAGACTGGTCTAAATCAAAGGTCATCAATTTCGAATCATTTGGGTCAATCGCCCCAATGGAGGAAAGTAAAGTCTTGCGTTGAGTAGGACAGTTTTTCAAGACTTCTAACGCAGACATGGCTGAGGGAGATTGAGCTAGGTCATCTACGATGTTGTAATTTGACGCAGCCCGTGCATTGGGGTTGTTGTTGATACGGCGGAGTGGGAAATGAGGTGTTTTAGATGCGCCATCAAGTGGAAGAGGTGGTATCCGTAACGGCTGATCGGTGGGATGAGCGTTAGTATCCTTGTCGGTGGGGGGGGCTTCGGAGGTAGGGCCATACTGGTTCCGGAGGGTTTGGATATTGACGTCGGCAGTGGACATCATCAATAAGTGGTGAGTCCCTGAATCAAACATGGGTTGATCAGGAGCGGAGTAAGTGATTTGCTGTGGTTGTACGTTGCCCTGTGGGGGGGCTAACGGCTGAGTGTTCACCACCCCTTGTGTTGGAAAAGGTTTTTGTAGCACTAAAGGCTGTTGTTGAGGTGGTGGAGGGTTGGGTGGCGGCTGAGGAGCCGCCTGCCCTTGACGATGGGCGTCATCTGTCCATAGTTGTCGAGCTCGCTCCAGATGTGGGCAAGCGTGGGTATAGTGGCCATAGACACCGCAAATGGAACAAGGATGGTTTGTTCGTAAATTAGCATTTTTGGCTTGCTTAGGTGGCCGATCAGGATTCTGATGAGCAGGCGCCGCGTTATTGTTTTGCGGAGGATGGGTAGGTTGTGGAGCTTGTTTATGGTTTTGGTTGTTTCCACGGTTACGTCCTCTTCCGCGGTTTGGTTTCCCACCCTGGTTGCGTTGGTTATTTTGGTATTGGGGCTGATGTTGTTGTGCGTACACATGCCCTTGAGAATTGGGGGGATTCTGGGGAGCCGCAAGTGCGGGAGCAGGTTGCGGTGGGTAGTATGCAGGTGGAGCTGGAGGTGGTCCAGCTGCCTGTTGGGGTTGTTGGTACCCCTGAGCTGTTGGAGGTGCGAGATTAGCTGGTGCAGCTGGTTGTGGGTAATGCATCTGCTGTTGTGGGAACTGCATGGGGGTATGTGTGGTAGGTTGAGTATAATATGTAGGAGGTACATATGCTGATGGCGCTTTCCCATAGCAATGTTGTGGACAAGAGGGCCCATGAATGTGATGGGTCTGGTTTGTTGGAGCATAAGAAGTTGTCGTTCTGGAACTGGATGTATCCCTAGAGAGGTCTGGGGCAGGCATGGTGCTCACCATGCTGAAAGGTTTAGCTTGGGGTGTGATTTGGCCAATAATGCCATCGGTGGCATGAGATGCCCCCGGTGCGTCGCTACGTGAAGAGTCGCATCGTGGGGTGTCTGGTATGATTGTGTATAGATAACCTGACTGGGCGTAGATGAGATCAAACTGTTGGGCTTTGAGGATGGCCTCTTCTTCAGACTGGGGTCTTTCAGATGCCACATCCTTCGCGATGAGTGGGAGGAGGGATTTTAGAAACCAATCTAAAAAGATACGGTCGTCTAACTTAATTTTGCAGAGGCTCCGGCGTCGACGCCACTCATGACTATGGTCAGTGATGTGGGTGGCCGTATTCTGTCTGCAAGACAGTAGGATCTCGACGCCCGCATGATAGCGGACAGGTAACTGAAAGAACTGTAGAAAGGTCGAGGCTAGGGAGGTAAAGGTGGCATGCGTCCCATGGGGCTGCTCGATATACCACTTGGCTGCAGAGCCAGTGAAGGTGCGTTGTAAGAGCCGGAGGCGGACAGAGTCGTCCACTATGGAGTTGGAGGAACACCATAGATGGAAGGACATGATATGGTTCTGGGGGTCTTCACCCGTCTTACCCTCAAACTTAGGGATGTCAGAGGGGAGTTTGGTGGGCATGTGAGGCCACGCAGGATCATGTCTGATGGGGTCATTTGTGAGCCTAGCTAAGTCTGGTAGGTTCAGACTCACCATGTATGGTAAGCTAGCAGATGTGGTGACTGGAACTGGGATATGCCTAGTCATTGTGGTGTGGGGTCCAGTAGCACCTAAAGGTATGCTAGGTATGGAGGGTATGTGCCCTCCAATAGGTGTAGTCTGGTATGGGCCAGCGCCTCCAAGTGCAACATGGGTTACACTTGGGTTAGGAATAGCAGTGGGGATTCCTGGGATAGGGTTTGTGGGAACCAGAGGGGGTGTGACCCCTATGTTGGGCATGCCCATAACAGGTGGTGGACCTGTGTTGGGAATTCCTATAACAGGAGATGGCCCTGTGTTGGGAATTCCTAAATGTGGAGTGTTGTCCATATTGGGCATACCCAGGGGGGTGGTTGCTGCCGTGGACGGCACTGTAGTAGAAGGGTCTGTAGACGTCTCTCCTATGGTGCTAGTAAACAGTGGATCAAATGGTGTTCCAGACATAATGGTGGTTGGTGGTAACTCTGTGGGGTTTTCGGATTCTACCTCCCAATCAAATGTGAAGTGAGGTGTGTCAGAATCGGATGACTGTCTAGTTGATTGACGATGTGTCAAATCAAGGGATAGGGCTCTGCGTCCGTGACGTGGAGATCCAAATGGACTAAACTCTGGGAGTTCGCCCTGTAGACGACGAGAGCGTCTAAAATTCTCAATGGTGAGAATTAAGTTTTTGTAAAAAATTTGTTTAAGTATCAGGTGGTGATATATATATATATAAAAGACTCAAAACCCTAATGCAACCAAGGGTGCAAGAAGGGGAGTGAAAAAAAGAAGGCTCTCGGGCCAAAAAATCAACCTCAAAAAAAGGCACTTATTCTAGCAGCTGTGCTACAATAAGTGGAGGAATGCAACAACTGGTCAGAATACCAACATGCAAACGGCTTCTATATTTAAAAAAAAAAAAAAAAAAAGTGTAACTAGACCAAGGGTGGGTTGAATCATGCAAAAACCTAACTAAAAGTATTGTGACTCAAACACACGATATCCTCTGCAAGGTGATGAAATCCAAGTCAGACAATATGAATGTTGAGACAACGACTAGATATCCCCCTACCGGGAGGGACACCGGGTAATCAATCATAAAGACAGGCTACTAGGATACTCCGTTCATGACGCGTCGAGAAAAGGTAAATCTGCCGTTTGGTCCTTTGATCGCAATATCCCAATACAGGGATATCCCGAGAACTGCGAATGGTAGCCCTTCGGTTACTGAATGGATTTCGGTATTCCACTCAGGCTTCCGGAACCATCCTCGCGACTTCAACCCTCCTAAGGGAGAGGCCTTCCCACAAACCGGTTGTGACCGCGCCAAAAAGTACTAAGAGATTTTAGCTCCCTAATTGGACAACTTCTATGTCTCAGATGTAATAACTGAGGGGTGTTATTGGAACACCTATCCCCCCAATACTACCTAGCTACAAAAGTTCTTTTAGTGTTCCCCAAGTGGGGTTAAAAGTGCGTTGAAATTAGGGTACGTTTTAAGGCTTAGTTCAATTAAGTGATCGTGTGAGTGCACGTGAGGTATTGTAAACTGAACTTGAAAAATGTAAATGCTTTTATAGGAAATTTTCACAAAACAAAGGAGTTTTTGAAAATAAAAAAGCAAATATTTATGACTTTTTCAAATAAATGGGAATTAAATTGCTTTGCAAATATCAACTCAAAAAACAAAGAATATTTTGATTTCTGAAAGCAAATAATAGACTTCTTTAAAAGAAATAAATGGATTTCTTTTTTCAAGTAAATTGCTAAGGGCAAGATTTTAAAGAAGTAAACAGGAAAAAACTTTAATCTAGATAAAAATGCAAAATGAGTCTTTCTTTCACTTTCTTGAAAATTTTTAAAAATATTTCTAGATATGCACTTTAAATAGTAAAAAAAATTTCAAAGCTGTCAAATATGCAGAATTTAATACTGTAAAAAAAATGTGCTACGGGCAGAAAGTACAGTAAAAAAAAATTTCAAAATCGGGATGGTCGAATGAAAAATTCAGCCGCGCGGGTTTTGACAGAAAAACCGCGATGGACCGCGCGGGTTTTGGTCGCACAGTCGCGCTGGACCGCGCGGATTTTGGCCGCACAGTCGCGATGGACCGCGCGGGTTTTAGCCGCACAGTCGCGATGGGCAGCGCGGAAATTGGCCGCGAAGCCGCGGTGTGCAGCGCGGAAAAACGCAGAAAAGTCGCGATGGACCGCGCGACTGTCTGGAAAAAATCCGCGATGGGCCGCACGGAAAAACGCAAAAAAGTCGCGATGGACCGCGCGACTGTCTGGCAAAAAGCCGCGAGGCCGAAGCCGTGCACGGAAACCGAGAAACGAACCCAAAAATCGAAAATTTCGGGCTGTTAATGGCAATTTATGGGGCCAAAAACTAGAGCAGCAATAGATCTGTTGTCTAGGATGGCAGATCTATGAATCTAAAGGTTAAAAACTACTAAAATAACAAAGATTGAAAGAAAAATTGAGATCTATAGTTCAAACCAAAGCGGAGTCGCCAAAAACTGTTGGCCCGGTTTTGCAACCAGGCTTAGTGCTATGGGCACCTGCTAACTAGTAGCAGCAGTTTCAATGGAAATAAATAACAATAAACTAATTAAACAAGACTAACCATGGATCTATGCAAAGATATTAAGCAAATAACAAAAATAATCTAAAATCAAGAACAAGATAATGTAAAATAATGAATTTGTATTGAAAGAATGGGGCAAGCAAGTGCTTGCGGAATCAATACCTCTAATGATGAGGTTGAATGGATCCAAGGATGAGAAACTCCAATCTCCAATGGTCTCTTCTCCAATGTGGTTTGCAATGGCTAAAATGCTCAAGGGAGATTTCAGCAGCATAAGGATGAGATAATGGATGGATGTGAAATGAGGAGCCCCTACAACCTTTTTATAGGTTTTGGCGGTGGGGAATACCATTTGTGGTTTTGTGGAAACCAAATGGTATTGACCAACATGGTTTAGGTACTTTTCCCTCCTTTTTCCTTTTTTGAATAAAAATAATATTTTAATTCCCTTTTTAATATTTTTGGGAATTTGGACCCTTTTTGAGGGTTTTTTATGATTTTCTTGGAAAAATACTCTTTTTTAATGGAAAAAGGGGTGTACTAAGGTCTTTTGGTGACCTTTTGTTGTCTTCAGGGGCTCAAATGGTGGAAAAGTGGACAAATGGGTCATGTGAATAAGGCAATGAGCTAGTGAGCACTTTTTAGGTGTTAACAGTTGAGAAGATTGTAAAGGCTCTACAGCTGTGTGCACAAAGACCTATCTGAGAGGAAGGAGAGTCTACAGCTGAGTGCATAGACTAAGAACGGTTGTCCCCATCCCTTTTAAAGATATATATATTACCAACTGTTCTTGTGGACGTAGCTTCCCATCCGGGGGAGTTAACCACGTTAAATATCATGTTGTGCGATTGTGTTTTATGGATGAAATCTTATCTGTGTTTTCTATAAATGAACGTCTAGATGTTTCCTTGCATGCTGTTATGAGAGAACTGTTGTATGCATTTTTCATCATAAGAGGTACGGAGACGATATGTTAAGTTCTGCATGAATAGATGAATGGTGAACATTTAGTTTATGTTTGAGAGCAGTGAGTCAGATAGTTTCTTAAGTATTAAGAGATCACTTAAGTACTTCCTTATGCACAATAGAACAAATGCATAACAATTAGATGGTATCAGTAGAATATGCTCAAATCGTAACCATACCAAGTGGATGAACGAATAGTAGATGGATAATCGGTTGAGTAGTTGAATGAGTGGATGAGTGATACTCAATTCAAAACCTTAAGCATTTTCAAGGTAATCGAGTATAAAGTTGAACTGCATCATTCGCAGTTTCAATAGAAGCCCCATAGTGGAAGAGCTTAGTGGTGTGGACCGCAGCGCTTCCCATCCCTGCGCAGTCTCACCTTGCAGTGCTTACCCCCTATTGCGCTACGCAGTACATCCATCCACGGAACTCGTCACTTACTATGGAAACCTGATTCCGCAATACCCCATAGATACACCTTGGGTGAGACCTCAACCTGCTCGCAGGTTGTTGCCGAAAGGGCCGTTGCAAAGGGGTTTTGTTGGTAAAAGGGAAACCGCGAAGAACCTGGGTCTTATAGAAAACCTCTGGGTCAGTAATAGCCAACAATTCATCACTTTCTTCTCTGGATCTCTTCCTTGGAGGTTCATCATCTTCTACAGCATGAGGATGGTTCCTTTTCTTGTTGTTCTTCTCTTTGTGGGAGCCACTTTTATTTCTGGGAGAATTCCTGGAGTAGTGTCCCTTCTCATCACAAGTATAGAATCTAATAGTATATAGATCTCTCCTAGATCTTCTAAAGTTATCCCTCTGAATTTGGTGTTTCTCCCTCTTACTTTGATGGTGCTCCCTCTTGTTATTATTCCTCCTGGAGTGTGTTGTGATATCTTGATCGTCCTTTGATCCCATCTTCTCTTCTTGAGCTACAAGTCGAGCTTCTTCTTGTGAGCATTCCTCCCATAACCTACTGAATGTGATTAACTTCTTCTTATCACAAATCTTTTGAATGAAAGAGTCCTATGATCTAGGAAGACCATTCAAGGTGGTCATCGCAATTTCTCCATCTTCTACATTTTCTCCCACGGCTTCAAGTTGCTCCTTGATCTGAGAGACCCTTGTAAAGTAAGGCTGCATAGTCTCTGCATTTTGTATCTCCACATTCTTCAACTAGTTTCTTAATGTCATTTTCCAGTTTATATTCTTCCCTTCAAATAGCTTGGTCAAGGAATCAAACATATCTTTAGATGTCTTCAAGGATGACACATGTGGGATGAGATGATCCTTAATAGAATATGCAATGATCTTCTTGGCCTTAACCAAGTTCTTCTTGTGTATGGCTTTAGCCTAATCTCCCTCTGGTGTTGGAATATCTTCACTCACATATGTGTCCAATTCATTCTCTTTAAGGACAAGTTCAATCCTATACTTCCATGCTCGGAAGTTATCATCCCCTTCAAGATTATCCTCAAGCTTGGTCTGGTGAGACATCTTTAATGATAACTTCAAATGGAAATAGAAAATTTGTTAGGTCTTACCACTTTTAGATGCCCAAACTAGTTCTAGAGCTAGTTGACCCTAGGGTTTGATAGAGAAACCATAATTTTACAAACTTGGAATTTGGAACTTTTGATTGGAAATATAGATTTTCCTCCTCAAGGCGAGTTTCCCAATGTACTCACTTCCCCATATCATTGATCATAAACTCAAAATATCTGATGCCCTAGTTTTTCTCCGCAGTAGTGAGAGGCCAAAAAATGAAAATTCTCATAATCAACTTCTGCTTTGACAGAAAGATGCGCCCTCCTTAGGCGAGTTAGCCTAGCCTATTTCCATTGATGATCTATGGAGAGAAGTCCAAAAATTAAGAATCTCTAGCTTCCGCAACTGCACAATGTCTTCTTTTCAGGTTATCTCTTATACCATGTTAAATTTTCTACTTTTAATCAATATTGTCTAAGATCTTAAATAAAAGAATAACATGCACAACATAACACAATAGACACAAATATTTTCCTCAGGGAAACCATAAAGGAGAAAACCCTACAACATCCTCAGATATAGAATCGTCACCAATACAATATCACAAAACTGAAACCCCAAAACAAAGATCGTCTTCTGCAGCTCCTCTCTCTTTATCCTATGCGAACTTGTCCTCTCTCTCTCACACTAATGCGAACTTGTGTGAGTGAGTGTGTGTTCAAATGAGAGAGCTCCACTCTATTTATACTTTATCTTTCACTTGAACTTTTCACTTACTAGGTCGGCCCCAGCTATACCTAACTAGGACAAATTCTCTATGGGACTCGATAACCCTAATCTAACTAACTCTAGGGGGAACTATTGTCCTGACTTACAAGGGAGGATTTACCTTAATGACCTTACATGAACAAATGTAATAATGATATCCCCGACCGGAGGAATAAACATCTCCGTCGGAGGTACAAATAAAATACAACAATAATAACAATATAAAATACAAGTGAATATCTTTTGAAGTTACAATTACATTAACAATGCACCCCATGTGCTTTATGACCCGTGGACCTACCAGTGTATCCAAACATGTGGATACAACCCAGGAGCACTGTAGGTGCATTACATCCCTATGGACCACCTATGTCTTCCACCATGTGAGATACAACCCTAATGCACCTGCATCTTTCGGTCTCATCACTCCCTCTTTCGAGGAACATCAATCTGGATAACACCAAGCTTCTCTCTGAAGTACTTGAACTTCACTCTCGCTAATGGCTTGGTCAACACATCAGTTATCTGCTCGTATGTCGCCACATACTCGAGCTTCACTTCTCCTCTCTACACCATATCTCGGATATAGTGATACTTGATCTCAATGTGCTTCGATTTGTCATGGAACACCGGGTTCTCAGACAACTTCACACAACTCTGGTTGTCACAGAAGATACAAGTCGCCTCGAGCTCTAGATCAAAAAAATATGATAGTAGATTTCGAAGCCATACTTCCTGACAACTAGCCGAACAAGCTGCAACATACTCTGCTTCATTTGTACTTAGTGCCACTCATGACTGCTTCCTACTAAACCAGGAGATCATATCGGATCCCAAATTGAAGTACCATACCGAAGTTCTCTTCCTGTGTGTAGAATTTCCTACCCAATATGAATCAACATAACCATGTAGGTTAATCCTTCGATTCGTCTCATACTTGAGCCCATACTCATTTGTACCCTTTAGGTACCTCAATTAATGTTTTGCAGCCGTCAGGTGAACATGCCTTGGATCTGTTAGGAACTGGCTCAGGGTGTTCACAACAAAACATATCTCTAGTCTCGTGTTCGTTAAGTACATTAATGAACCAATCATCTGCCTATACATCATGGCATCAACTGTCTTTGAAGAAGAATCACACAATAGCTTCAAGTTTGATGCCATTGGTGTGGCCATTGTCTTGCAGTCCATCATTCAGAACCTCTTCAGAATCTCTACTGCATACTTTCCTTGACCAAGGAAATTTCCATCTGCACTCTGCCGCACCTCCATGCCTAAGAAGTAGTGCATCATTCCCAGGTCCTTCATCTCAAACTTTGCGGCAAGCCTTCTCTTTGTATATGCAATGATCTCGTCCTCTCCTGTTACAAACAGGTCATCATATAGTAGTAATATCACTTGTCTTCGGCTCTCAACCTTGAAGTAAAGGTTGGAATCTTCTTTACTCTTGGTAAATCCTAAGATCATTAGAAATCTATCCATCCTGTCGTACCATGTCCTGGATGCCTTCTTTAATCCATACAAGGATTTCTTCAACTTACACAGATGAGTCTATCTATCATGTGTCTCAAATCCCAGTGGTTGCTCCACATACACTTCCTCTTCGACTACACCATTCAAGAATGTTATCTTGACGTCCATCTGGTGTACCTTCCATTTCATTACTACAGAAAATGCAAGTATAGATATGATGGAAATGTATCTCTCTATAGGTGAAAATGTCTCGTAGTCTAAGCCCTCTTTCTAGGAGAAACCACATGCCACAAATATTTCCTTGTGTTTTTCTATGCTACCATCTGCAACATGCTTGATCTTGTAGATTCATTTCGATGTCACAACATACTTCCCCACTGGTCTTGGAACTATCTCCCAGACATCATTCTTCATAATTGACTAGTACTCCTCGATCATGCAACATCCTTCCATTCCTTCTTTTACAATGCTTCCTCGTAGTTGGAAGGTTCTTTATCAATGATGTCACATAGTAGGGCCACATAGCTAGAGTATTTTCTGGGTCTCTTGACTACTCTATGTATCCCATTTGGAGCACCATACTTCTCTACATCTTGTATTGCTCCATGTTCCCATGCTGGTCTTCTCTTGTGGGATTTCTTCTTACGAGGTGGATCTACAGGTTCTTGTGGTTCTGTTATGTCGTGGTCTTCATGGTCTTCTTGTTAGAGCTGAACCATCGTCACTTGTTCTCCAAAACAGGTCTCAATATTATTCCCTTGTAGGAGATGGTACACGATCTTTCCTTCAAGTCAAGTTTAGTTTCGTGGTTAGAAACATTTCATAATGTTTAGAAAAAAATCTTATGCATAAAGACATAGGTCCCACGGTCATGCAACTATCTAAGCCAACACAACATTCATCCATATCTCGTATTCATACGTTAACTTTCTAGATGCCTTCCATCTCTACCAAAACATTATTAAGAGCGTGCACTACTCCCAACATGTCAACAAAGAGGTTTCGTTCTAGATAAGTAGAAATGGAATGTTGTACAGTACCATAGGCCACTTACCCATTACTTGCATATTAGTAGTATTTTTTTCATCAATGCAACTTCTCTAACATGCATAATACACATCCTAAATATAGGAACATAAGTATGTACACAAATGAACAATATCATTTAAGTAATGAGATGACAATTCAAATACTTATGTTTGTTTGGTTGTTGGGTGGACTCCCTCTTGATCTTTGATTCCTTGTAGGAACTACTAGAGTCTCTGACATTGTGTTCTACTTCATCGTCTGATTCTGAGGACCTGTGCTTTTCTTGGTTATGATCAGAAATGTTGAGCAAGTATTATACACCGTATATCACTTGCTCTTTGTACTGGAGTAGACTTTGTGTGTCCCTACTTCTGTATCTTAACCAATGCTGAGTTGGATGAGAGGTTCTTCCATATTGATATTTATTTCTTTTCTGGAGTCCAAATTTGTAGGATCTTCTCCTACTAAAAGTCATATCTAGCTTCACCTTATGAGGTGGAACTTTATGAATGAACCCTTGTAACTAGTTACCTTCATTTATTACAATACATATTCTTCATCACTTTATTAATCGTCCCTTTCTTCTCTGGTTCTTTTCCTTGTTGGTTCATCATCTTCAACAATGTGAGCATGATTCCTTTTCTTGTTGTTCTTCCCGGAGGATCCTTGATTCTTGAGACAATTTCTTGAATAATGTCCCTTCTCATCACATGTGAAACATCTAATACTAGAGAGACCTCTTCTAGGTTCATGATTCCTATTGGGCCTTTCGGATCTTTTGTGATGATGGTACTCCATCTTATTATGATTTTTATTTGTGTGAGCAGTCAGATCTTGATCATCATTAGCTCCCATCTTCTCTTCTCTTGCTACTAATCGAGCTTCTTCTTGGGTGCATTCTTCCCATAACTTGCTGAATGTGATTAACTTCTTTCTGGCACATATTTCTTGAATGAATGAGTCCCATGATCTTGGGAGACCATTCAAGGTGGTCATTATAATCCCTCCTTTCTCTACTTTGTCTTCAATTGCTTCAAGTTGCACCTTGATTTGAGAAACCCTTGTGAAGTAAGATTGCATGGTCTCTGAGTGTTGTATCTTTACATTCTTGAGTTGGTTCGTTAGTGTCATCTTTTGATTGATGTTCTTCCCTTCAAATATCTTTGTCGAAGCATTGAACATATCCTTGGGATTCTTTAGGGATGATACATGAGGGATGATATGGTCTTTCAAGGAGTCTACAATAATCCTCTTGTCTTTGACCCAGTTCTTCTTTTGGATTTCCTTGGCCTCTTCTCCTTCTGGTTCTAGAACCTCCTCATTGGCACACTTGTCCAAGTCATTCTCTTCTAGAACAAGAGATATTTTATACTTCCATGCCCGAAAGTTATCAGCTCCCTCAAAATTATCCTCAAGCTTGGTGTGATTTGTCATTTTGAAGTGAGAACCTCAAATGGAAATAGCAAAGAATTAGTTCTTACCAATTTGAGATTCCAAACTTGGTTCTTGAGCTAGCTGACCTAGGGTTTGTTAGAGAAACCCTATTTTTCCAAACTTGGAATTTTGAACTTCTGAATGGACAGAAAGATGCACCTCCTCAAGGAGAGTTGTCCAGTGTACTCCTTTGCTTGGATTGGTGGAGGGAAACCCCAAATATTTGATGCCCTAGTTTTCTCTCAACACTAGTGATTGGGTCAAAAATGAAAATTATTCAAATTGAATTATGATTCCTCCAAAAGATGCTCCCTCCTAGGGAAAGTTATCCTAGCCCTCTTTTCTTGATGATCTGTGGAGAGAAGACCTTGAACTAGGAATCCCTAGTTTCCCGTTGTTGCGCAATGCCTTATTTTTAGATTGGCTCTGATACCATGTTAGAGTTTGCACTTTAATTCAATTTAGTTAGATATTTAAACTGAAATATAGACAAGCACAACAAAACACAAAAGACACAAGAATTTTCCTCAGGGAAACCATAAAGGAGAAAACCCTGCAACTTCCTCATAAATAGATTTGTCACTAGTACTGTTAGGATATTCCTATACTCCATCCTAGTCCCACCAATATTTTGATCATTTACATTTTCAGTCATGCATGCACTTTTAGGGTTTGCATGCATTCTAGGGTTTGCATGCATTTTGCATGCATCCCAGTCATTAGTACATCACCTAGCCCTCAGTTAGCCAGCCCCGAGAGCTTCTCACTGATCATTTTTAGCCCTCCAGTTGCTTAATGCGCCCTTCTTCCTTGATTTTAGGAAGCAACTCGCCCTTCTTCACCTACCAGACCACTTGTCTTCAATTACACTCAGTTACACTCATTTACACCTACCAGACTCAGTTTGACTAATGGTTGACAGTTACTTGAGCATTGATGACTCCACTAATGATGATGAAGACTTCCAGTTGTGCTCTGATGACACCAGTTGTGCTCCGATGACACTCCGGTGATCGTTTGATCACTCCATGAAGGCTAATTCGAATTTCCACCTTAGGCATTCGAATTCCTCATGCATTGTATTATTTATTTGTCCATTTGTGATTAATGAATTAGTGTGTGTGAAGTATTTTTGCTTCTATCCGAGTTCTACTGTATTATTATTCTGTTGCTCATTATACTGCTTTGACCACTCTTCTTCTATTTCCTGCTTCATCATAATTACTCTTGTGAGGTATACATCATCTCTTAGATCTACTGTGAGGATTTTCACAAGTACAATATCAAACAAGATGTAAAACCCAAAATATAAGATGTCTTATGCAGCTCTCTCTCTTTCTCCTCCAGGTAACTTGTCTTCTCTCTCACTTGGTGTGAACTTGCTTGAGTGAGTGTGATTCCAAATGAGAGAGTGACCCTCTCTATTTATACTTTAAGTGAGAGTGACCTAATTCCTTAATGGGGTCAACTTGTCTAACTGACTGGGCCGACCTGTCCTAGGGAGACTCAAAAATACATTTTACATTTGACCTTTGGGAAACTACTGCCCCAACTTACAATGGAGGTTTTACCTCGATATTCTAGTATGACCAAATACAATAATGACATCACCGAATGGAGGAAAAACATCTCCTATGGAGGTACAATAAAATACAATAATAATATACAAATGAATATCTTCTGAAATTACATTTACAACAACACAAGGAGCATGTAGATGGTTTCCTGAAGAGTGCATCAACAACCAGAGTCTTCTTCCCTTCACGTATTCTATATCAAATTCATAGGCTTGTATCCTATTGAACCACTTATGTTTCCTTTCATTCAAATCTTTTTTCTCTAAGAAATATTTCAAGTTGGTGTGGTCGATCCTCACCACAAATATGCTGCCCACCAAATACTGTCTGAAATTTGCCAATGCATGCATAATGGAGAGCATTTATTTTTCATATATAGAGTAGAGCCTTTCTATATCCCCAAGATTCCTTCTTCCAAAGGCTACTGGGTGTATGTTCTGCATTAAAACTTCCCCAATGCCAATTCCTGAAACATCACATTCTAGCACGAAAGGCTAGCTAAAATCAGGAAGTACTAAGACCGGGCAAGTGCTCATCACCTCCTTGAGCATGTCGAAGGATTAGTGTGAATCCTTTGTCCATCTGAAAGTTCCCTTTTTTTTCAAGTCGGTGAGGGGTGTGTGTAATGTCCCTTTTTAAAAAAATTATTAAAATGCCCAATTTTTCACTTTTTCCCCAATGTCAACCTTTCACTAGTTTTGATGTCTAGGTCTCCAAATTGACCCAAATTATCACAAATATTCTGAGGAGTTTAAAGACTGATATTAAGACTTGAATATAATTTTCAGGGATGAATTATGGCCCTCCAAATACTTCTGTAAACTTGTTTAATATTTTCGACCAAGTATGGAATTTTACTAGCAATTTGAGGTTCATACCCCCCAGGGTAAGTTCTGAACATGGCTCTCCAAATGCCTCCAAACCCACTCGAAATTATGAAAATAGGTAGTGGATGTCTAAAGTACATTATTTAGGTCTCATTTGAAACATTAATCAATTATTAAGTCTGTTCTATCCTTCTCCCAAACAACAGCAAAAATCACTAGTTCGACCTTGGGGGAAATGGCATCAAATCTTCTCCAAATGTAATGAAACTTCACAAAATGACTTCAAATGCTTATATACTGAACATGAAACTTGTATAATACATCAATAAAAGTCCATACATCAATAAACCATCAGTATTTTACTTATCCATTCGAATCCATCAACATTACATTGGTTCACAACAAGGTAGTGGAGAAATGGCACTGTTTGTCCATTAATGAGCAATTTAACATGGTTTTTCTTGGAATCTTGACTTGTGGATATTATGATATGTTTATTACAGATATATATATCAGATAACATTTACATGAATTCTAAATTACATTCCTTCACTACTATATGCAACCACAAGAGCGCTATGCAAGAGCTATTGGGAAAATGGCACCAATTCTTCATTAAAAATCACATTTATACATTTCCACTTGGAATTTCGACCTGAAAATTTCCGAAGATGAAGAAAAAAGTATTTAATTCATATTATAAAATAAATGGGGCATTATAAGCTCCCCCAAAGAGTAAAATAGCTCACCAAAAACGCCCTCCTCAAGGAGCAAGAATATGTCATCAAAATTGGAAATGGTTGAGAGAAAGTGTTGCACTAGAAGAAACCATGATATTCCCTGTAGCTTACAACTACAACAAATGTTTCCATTAAATCTCCAAATGAAAGTTCTGAATGGCCTTTCCAATTACCAACTTGGATGGGAATCTTTCACCCTCAAAATTGGCTAAGGCAAGAAACTAGTCATCCACTAGCTCTCCCTCTTCGCAAATGCAATTGCAAATTCTAAAAATGATCAAAATATACCATTCTTCTTTGTTCATGAATTTTATAAATCTCTAATTTCCTCCATGGGTCTAATTCCTTCCAAGAGATTCATGCCAACTCAATTTGGGAAGAGATTCTCAAGTATGCCATTTGTCCTTCCAATTCTAGCCCTCTCCTTCTCCCAATTCGAATTGGTGTCTCTTTGGATTCCCTAACTCACTTGAGCGCCCTCTTGGAGGCTATGTTTAGCCCTGACATGTCATAAATTTCATATGTCATCCCTCAGGTCTATTTTGTGTCATAGGTGTCATAGCATCTTCATCATTGTTGTCATAGAGCTAGGGAATCTAGCCCAAGTGTCTCACTAGCTCCAAATTGCCTCTTTCTCTTCCATGGGAGTTATTCTTCCACTCCAATTCAACCTTAAATGACTCATGCCAAGTATATTGACCTTCTAACTCACCCCAAGAACATTTTTCTTCTTATGGATTCGAAATGGCAAGAGTAGGATTCCATGTGGCATGGCAAATCTAGCTTGTGTGGGTCCCACTTCCTCCATGTGTCTTCATGATCAAATTCCACTTTGATTTTCAATTGTATATATTTATTTTATCTCCTTTATTAAATATTTATTCTCTTCTAATTTCCACACATCATTTATTATCCTTATTATTCAAAATCTCAAAGCTTCCACCCCCAACCTAGGAAACTAGTAATTTTCCTCTTTGGCAATTATTTGACCATTAGCATCAATTTGACAAATTCTCATGAATATGACCAATGGGATTAGGCCATTGTGACCCAATGAAAAATTTGGGACATAAAAAATCCTCCCTTCCCAATATTGCTTCTCCTCAAGCAATTTCAGACATGGGTGTTGAAGAACCTGCTTCCTGTTAATTCTTTGAAGTTGCTACTCAATTGCCCATCTTTGCGTCTTCGAGATTCCATGAGGATTTTAGAGAGGGACCACCATTCTTGCTGTTGCACTACTCTAATAAAAATCACTTTATTAAGTGGGAAATCCATCTCCCATACTACTTGTTTCCCAAAAATTGAGACCAATGAAACAAAAATTATTCTAGGATCCCATTGCTTGTATTGCACCCCAACAATTAAGAGTGCTCTCTAACCCATACCATCAGATTGACGAGTACGACACCGACTCCTAATGCAACTGATGGTGGAAGTATTCTTTGGATGACCCAAAGGAGTAACAAGACTCAGGAAGTAGGCGAAACTCGAGGACAAACGGATGATCCAAGTGCAGTATGCAAATGCAAATGAGTGCCATGTTCAAGAATGACTAGGTACTGCCACAGATAAAGGGTGTAACATAAAAGATTTCCTTTTTCCCCATCATGAATGATGAGTTCCTCATGTGTTTTTAATGATCTTTATGATGGTAACCAGATGCTCAGTATATCTCATCTCATAGATGAGTCCAATCCCAAATATTTTCCAAACCTAGGAGAGGAGGGGTTCGTCCCATGACGGGCCCTTCAATGTTAGAGTTTAGCAAGTCCATAGAAGGTAAACTCGGCCGTCATTTCATGTTTAGAGAGTCTGAAAAGAACTAAAGAAGACTCCAACGGTCTTTTTTCGTAAAGTTAGCCTCATCGCCCAAAAAAGGGTAAAACATCACGAGAGAGGACTCTTCCAGTCATGATCGGCTGGAGTATACCTTTTTCATAAATAGTGCCCCCTAGTTCGAAAAAGGGGTAAACTATCACCAGGGAGACAACCATTCAAATACTTTAACAAGCATGAATGCGACAAGTTCGCTTGGAAATATTTTTGTATTTTGAGAGACTAAAAAGAGATTAAAGATAGACTCTGGGGGGTTCCTTTTATGTAGGAGTTTAACGAGCCCGGAAAAGTGATAAATCGTAACTCGGTAACTTATTCTCATGGTTTTAAGAGCATGAGAAAGAACAAAGACTAAGCTCATCATCATTAAATAATTGAAATCTAATGGAGGAAAAATAACGACAAAATAACCAAGGGGTTGTTCATACCTGAGATGATCGCAACAATGTGAAAACGGTGCAAATAAAACACTTAATGCCTCCTACATGCTTGAAAACTAGGTCAAATAGTGAACCAGGTGTTCAAATGCAGTAAAATGATCCAAACTATAGCAAATAACCCAAAGAGCATCTAATATTTGAAAAGGAATATTCTATTTTTTTTCGTAAATAGAAAAATGACCAAATATAGTTACCATTGTTCATTTTCCAAATTGGGGAGAAGAAAGTGCCATTTGGAGCATAAATTCGCGTGCCAATTGCTGGAGATACAAGCAACCATTTCACGAGCCGTTCGGAGCAGGTAACCCTAAATCTCATCCAACATATTTCCAGTGGTTTATAATTTTAATTTTAGTTCATTTTTTAGGTTTTTGAGCTTATTTTTTGGGGAGTTTGTGCGCCCTTGGGTCGTCGCAGGTCTCCCTTACGGGATCTACGATGAACCCGGGTCGTCGTAGATCCCACAAGGGTGTCCTACGACGATGTCTCCCTGTCTGCAAGGACGAGTTGCGATGGAAGAAATGTCCAAGTGTGACTCAAAACCTAAGCCAAAAGAAAAAGTTTGGATGGTTTAGGTGAAGTCTAATGATGTTTAAATGCCCCTATTGCCAGGTTTGTGGCTACCACATGGTTCTAGAGTGGCATGAGCGAGAACATGAGGTAGATGATTTGCAAGCGGTGAATGACCCATTATGTGTGGAGGCATTGCGGAATTGTGGACTCCTGAAGTTCTTCAATGTCCAGGGCATAAGGGACCAAGTCCTATTGCGGGAACATATGGTCCATTGTTGGGACGGAGCACAACAGTATTTTGTGATCGACGAGCACATATTGACCATAGATGTCGAGGACACCTACTTCTTGACTGGATTGTCCTGGAGGGGGGACAATGTGGCTCTTACCGGATCATGAGGAAGTGATCGGACAGTGGACGACTTGATTCTCCAGCACTGCACTCCGCATACCCGTGCCTCTAGTGGGAAGATTCCCATCAAAGAGGTGTGAGATCGTCCACTACAAGCTATTCTTTTCACCATAGTGAGGATAGCAGGGAGCCAAGTGGCTCATCTAGCTACCAGGTACTAGAAGTTGTACGCGGAGGACTGCATGTCTCCGAAGATATTCAACTGGTGTGAGGGACTCCTCACCAACCTATGAGCTCAGCTAACCAAGTGTCGGCGCTGAGAGCTCAAGCAATTCGGGTATGGATCAATAGTGATCTCATTCTTGTTGGAGCGAGTTCCCCTTCTATGCCCACAGGTGATTGTGGATGACAGGGATCCTAGGGATCCTCACATGGTCTCATGGACAGAGGTGATGGCCCTCCATGGTGGCGGAGATCCTATCATCGGGTACAGTCTTGGATTCTTCACTTGGATGGAAGGCCAGCTACTCATGGTAGAGGATTATCCGTATAGCGGTACGGATTACAGGGAAGACCCAGACCTAGTGCTACCTGAGGAGGCGGAGTGGGGAGACATCGGTAAGAACAATGACCCTTGTACTTTTTTTGTGTATTTATAATTTTTTTGGGTAGTGCTGATAAGTTAATAACATGTGTGTGCAGACGTGGGTCCCTCACGACCAGTGGGAGTCTCGCTTCTCGCGAGGAGAGGAGAGGGAGCACCAGTAGCGCCATCCATGCACGATGCCATCGTGGAGATGGATGATGTCTATGAGAACCTTACGAGGTTGACATTGGATGTCCCAAATGCAGCAGTACATGAGTTGTTGAGGCTGATGCAGAGGTATATAGTCGGTGTGACTATGCGCAAGGTGGTGAGGGTAGTCGACTGTTTCCATGTCCAGCAGGCGAGGGCTGCTAGACCTATAAGTGCACAGGCTAGACGTCAGGCCCAGTGATGTTATCATGTATATACTGAGAGCTATGTGAACCTCAGATTTTGTACTACTGAAAGCTGTCAGGCTTCAGATTTTGTATGGACTTACTGAAAGCCATCGTGCTTCAAACTTTTTGTAACAGCACTACATTATTTTGATTATATATATATATAGACATTTTGGTGGCTTTATACATTATGTGTTTTAATGGATGAATGATGTGATCTTGTTTATGTGTTTGCTTATACAATGAGTTATTTACATGTTGTATCTACTTTTAACAGTTCATGAATATGCTTATGTGTGTGCAATGTACCAATCTAAGTTGAAGTTGGCCATGGAGTCGACAACTGTGTTCACATCTCGTGGAATGTGCAGGTGCTGAATGGATTCGAAGGACCTTTCCAGAAGATGAACTCGTCTGTAGAGACGGAGTAGGGTAGGATTGCGGATGGTGTGAACCCAGTAAATATGAGAGACTACTAGTCGAGAATCCAAATGGATGACAACGTGGTCCATACCCAAAGAAATAGAGTCAGTTAGGGTTCCAATGACTACTTGATATTCTGTAGCATTGTTGGTTGCGAAACCTAGACACATTCCTCCTGAGCTGATGAGTTCGCCAGCGGGAGAATAGAGCACCCAAGCTATCGAAGCAAGGTTACGGGTATGTCGGTTGGCACCGTCTGTGAATCCGTAGCAAGTTTCCATCTGTACACGCAGACAGGACATGGTATAAGAAATGAAACAAGATATAAGCACGCAAAAAATCAAAGCGTCACACCACACAAAACACACACACACAATGTACAGTATATACAAAGTACTTATGCATGAAAGGTTCATGCATAGTACCTCTTCAGGTAAATCCCATTGTGGGGTTCACCTAAAGATATATTATCGTAGTCTTCAATCTCGTAAGCTCCCTTCTCTAAGACGTGTTTCAATATGTAGGGTCCATGCCACATGGACTCAAACTTTCCTGCCCCCAGCTTATCATGTATTTGGTCATATGTAAGGACTAAATCACCTTCGCTATAGGCGCGAGGTTCTATCTACTTGTTGTACTGCGCTTTGATGCGTTTCTTATGAGCCTCGTTGGAAAGAGCAGCATCGCGGTGAGTCTCGTCGAGCTTAGCTAGGTAGAGGAAGCGTTCTTCCTCAGCAGTAGTGTTGGGGAGAAGTTCAACGGCGAGTTTGAGGGACAGAATCTCGCACTCAATCAGAAGGACGGCCTCCAATCCATACACTAGTTGGAAGGGAGTAAATCCAGTGTTGGTTTTAATGGAAGTTCGATAAGCCCATAGTGCAGAGAAGAGCATATTATGCCAGTTGGACTTGTGCGTACCCACCATGCGTTGGATCATGGTTTTCAAGACCTTGTTAATGGCCTCTACTTGTCCATTGGAATGTGGGTAGTACGGTGTTGAGTTTTCATGGAGAAAACCCAACCTAGTGCTCAAATCATCAACCATATGGTTCATAAAGTGAGAACCATGGTCGGTAACTATAGCTTGAGGAATGCCAAACCGCGCTATAACATGATTAAACATGAAGAGTGCAGTTGTTTTTCCGTCGTCTATGTATGTAGGCATAGCCTCGGAACTTTTTGTAAAGTAATCCACGGCTATAATGACATAACCATGCCCCCCAGCCAAGGTAGACTTACAATGCATGAAGTCAACGCCCCATTTAGTGAAGGGGCCAATGGAAATAACCGGGTGTAACGGGGCGCGGTGGGTGTGCTTCTTAGTTTGGAAGTGTTGGCATGGAGGACACTTTTTAACGGCCTCGATACAATCTTTGAAGATAGATGGACAAAAATATCCTGCGTGAAGTATCTTCTAGGATGTAGCCATCCCAAAGAGATGACCTCCACATGCCCCAGCGTGACATTCACTTAGAACGTGTTCAGCCTCTTCATGAGTGAGACAACGTCAAAGAATAGAATCGATTCCACGACGGTACAAAGTATCACTGATGATTAGATAATTCTTTGCATGGTGGCGGATGTGATGACGGTCATCTCACGAGAGTTGAGGGCTGAAGCGTTGGGTCTGAAGATATAAAGTAATATCTCCATACCACGGATCAAATGTGCTAATGAGGAACAATGATTCGTCCAAAAGAGAATCATTGTGCTCAAAATCGACATCAGCACGGGGAAGATCACAGATCATCTTAGCAAACACCAAAGACTTTTTTGAATTAGCCTTTTCAAAAAGGAGAGCAAATTCTTGCAGTATCACGATCCAATGTGAATACCTTCCCCCAAGCACCTTACGTGTCAAAACATGGTACATGGGGTTTGAATCGACGATGATGGTGGTGGTGTGAGGAAAGATGTAATGTCGAAACTTTTGGACGGCAATGACTGCCGCAAGAGCGAGCCTTCTCGACATGTGAATAACGAGTTTTGGTGTCAATGAGACCCTTACTTGCATAGTATATCACATGATCCTAGGAGTTGTTGTCTTCTTGAACCAAGACCATGGCGATCGTGGTGTCAGAAGCAGCAAGATAAAGGATATAATCCTTATAGTAATTTGGTGGATGGAGCACAGGGGCATGCGTGATGGCATGTTTTAAGCTTTCAAAAGGTTGTTGAGCTTGGTCGTCCCATATGAACGGGACATATTTCTTCATCAATCTCATGTAGCCCTGCGTCTTTTGCGTGAAATTACAGACAAAAAGCCTTAAATAAGTTGCTTTCCCTTGCAAACTTTGAAGTTTCGTTATTTCGGTGGGAGGTGGAAGGGAAATGATGGCAGCCACTTTCAAGGGATCAATGCGGATCCTATCTTTCAAGACTATGAAACCAAGGAGTCATCCAGAATAGACACAGAAGATGCACTTGTGAGAGTTCAGGAAGATGTTATACCGCCTGCATCTGATGAAAAATGTCGTCATATGATCAATGTGGTACTCGTACTACCGTGAATGGGCAAGTAGATCGTCCAAGTAAGGTTCCACAAAGTCCTTCGCGTCGTGAAAGGCATACGACATGTCCCGCTGGAATGTGGCACCAGCATTTTTAAGACCAAAAGGGAGTTTGCGATAAGAAAACGTACCCCAAGGACAGATGAAAGTTGTCTTGTGCTGATCAGCCGGTGGATCTCAATTTGGTTGTAGCCGAAAAATCCATCCATGAATGAAAAGATGACGCTTCCCGCATAGTTGTCGATGATCTGGTCGATAAAGGGAGTCGGGTAATTTTCCTTGGGACAAACCTTGTTGAGATCCTGATAATCGACGCAGACATGAATGGTACCATACATTTTAGCTACAAGGATGGCGTTTGAGACCCATTCTGTCAACGGTACAGGGTAAATAAAACCATCTTTCAAGAGCTTCTCATCTCTGCCTTGATTGCTGTAGTATTTCGGGGGTGCACCAGTCACAACTTTTGTTGGACTGGTTTCACGTCGGGATAGGTTTGAATCGTGTGTGAAACAATAGTGGGGTCTATCCCTGGCATTTCTTCGTACGCCCAAGCAAACAGGTCTCGAAATTGCTTGAACAAGACCATAAACGTTGTGATTTCTTCAGGGGAACACTTCTAGCCTAAACGAATGTGTTCCACTACACCAGTAGTAACCGATATGTCGACCGAAATGGTAGGCTCAATGTTGTCTAAGTTAACTTCAGAGTCCATTTGACACATGAGTATCGAGGACTGAGAGCAAGAGTAGACATCTAGTGTAAATATGGTGCTAATGTTATTCTCTACAGTATCCAATGAAGGAAGGAATGACGATCGATGATGGAGGTCTTCCCATGGAGGATCATCCGCACTCATGATTTCCATAATGGACTCGTCGGAATGAAAATCCCATAACAGAGGATTGGATGATGTCCGCTATAGAGAATAGGAGGTGGAGGCCACAACTAAGTGGTCCTCCGGAGCTGACTGGATAGCCTCGTACGTAAGTTCGGTGAGTGAAAGAGGCATAGTGTCTCCAATCAGGTGTGTTGTGGCTTCATCAGGTACAAGCCATGAATCGGTAGAGTTGGGAATGGATGAAATCTGCAAGGAGATCATGTTCACCGTGGAAACATGATTTGGGAGATATGTGGTTGGAAAAACACCCATAAGGGATGAGTCCTTAATGAGGCCAACCCCCACGCTCTCGTACCGATGCGAAGATTGTCCAAGTAATGGAACATTATCGCCCGGATGAGTAGCATTGTTAGTTGTGCATAAATCCAGTTGGTCGACAGTAACAATTTAGCCTTGATGAGGGAATTGTACTATGCGGAAGACAGATGATGCTACTGCATTCATGGCGTAAAACCAATTACGACCAAGCATAATGTTGTAATCTAACGGGGCAGCGACCACTTCCACATTAATGGTTGCGGTCTTTCCCCCCATCTCGACTGCTAAAGCTTGTAACAACCCATGAGGTTGAAAGCCACGTCCGTCGAATGCTTTCAATGTGGTAGGAGAATTGTTCAACTCAGGAGTGCCGATGGCTCTCCAACATGAAATCGACATGACTGAAGTAGAGGCACCTTCATCCTAAATGGTACGATAGATTATCTTCCCAGCTATGTTCTTGGCAACTTGAAATTCCAACTGATGGGAAAGCCTCGATTTGAAGTATTCCAGCCGGAACATGATGGTATTCGATGAATCCGGATCAACCGTGTCGCTGGCAGTGAGGAGAGTCTTGCGCTGGTTAGGACACTTTTACAAGACTTCAAGCGTCGACATAGCACAGGGTGCTTGTGCCAGGTCCTCTACAATATTGTAGTTTTGAGCGGCCCAAGCATTAGGATTGAAAACATATTTTCTAACCGTGCTCTTGGGCGGATGAAACAATAACTCGAAAGAGGGATTCTCGATGGTGAGAGAAGCGGATGGTACGGTGACGTCAGGAATCGAAGTGGAAGCTTTTTCAGTATTACTTCCAACGGGTTACTTTGTCGGGACCGAGTCATACGAACAAGAACGGGTGTTCAAGTTGACAGTCTCACTATGCATCATGAGAACATGCATGGTGGAGGATGCTTCTCCTTGGGAAGGAGAGGTGTGTGCAATGAGTTGTTGGTTTTGAGTGGGGAAGGGATCGTTGAGAACTGCAGTAGTAGAGTTTCCTTTAAGAAAATTCTGGACTTCGTCTCGGTGGGGGCATTCTTTTGAGAAATGTTCCCCATCGCACAGCAAACAAGGATACTTTAACTTCCTCTTCTGTTTGGTGTCTTCCTGAGTGGGATTGGACTCCTGTTGGTTAGAATATTTCTTAGGTTTCCCTTTATTCTTCTTCTTACCACTGGACTTCGGAGATGAAGTTGATTTCACAGAATTCACCTATTCAGTGGAAGCAGGAGTGGCGGACTTGGTAGTGTTGTTGCCAGCCTGTGGTGGTGATGGGGAAGAACCTTGCGGGTTCAACGAGCCACTAGTTTGAATAGAAGGCTGGGAGGAAAGGGATCCAATGATGCCATCAGTTTCGGGTCCCTTGGGTAGTTTCGCGGGATCGTACATAGATCGGGGCATGTCAAGAATAATTTCATACAATGTGCCGGATTGAGCATAGACAAAGTCTAAGTAATGGGCACGGGAAACATCTTGTCCCTCGGTGACAGCTCCCCCCATAGCTACATCTCGATCTACGACGGGTAAAAGTGACTTTGTAAACCAGTCAACTAAGAGTTGGTCTAGAATATGAGCCTTAATAAGACATCATCTTCACCGCCATTCATGAATATGATCGGAAATATGAGTGGCAGTGTTCTGGGGAAGAGAGGTCAATAAGTCTGTTCCAGTCTCATATTGAATGGGTAATTGGAAGTGGTTCAAAAATGACATAGCAAGAGATCGGAAATCGGGAAAAGAATTGGGTGGTAGCTCAATGTACCACTTGGTAGCTGGGCTAGTGGGAGTCTGTTGAAATAACCTAAGACGGATTGAGTCGTCCATCAAGGAGTTGGAGAAACACCATAAGTGGTAGGTCATCACATGGTTTTTAGGATCCTCACCAGGATTTCCATAAAATTTGGGAATATATGATGGTAACTTAACTGGAATGGGTGGCCAGTTGTGCCCATGGAAAATGGGATCATTGGTCAAATGAGACAAGTCGGGTAAGTCCAAAGTAGCCAAAAAGGGCATTTGTTGGTTTAACTGAGGGTAGTGATAGTACTGATAAGGCATGTATGGACCGATAGGACCTTGAATCAATTGGTTATAAGGTGTTCCCGGAGGAAACTGACCGTAAGGGGGTGTGCCACCTGGATCGTAAGTAGGTCCACCGCCATAAAAAGGTGGTCCATTACCATAATAAGGTGGCCCATTACCATTAGGTGGGGTCCCGCCCCCGCCGCCGGGAGGGGGTGGTCCGCCTCCAAATGGTGGGGGTCTGCCACTACCGCCAGGGTAGGATGGGCCGCCACTGCCTCCGCCGGGAGGAGGTGGTAGTTCTCCACCACTTCTAGAATAGGGTGGGCCTCCACCACCTCCGCTGGGAGGCGATGGTGGTACACCGCCACCGCCGAAAGGGTAAGGGCCTCCTCCTCCACCTCCACCCTAGTAGGGTGGTCCTCCACCACCACCACCAGGATGGGATGGTCCTCCACCATCACCACCGGGATGGGATGGTCCTCCACCACCTCCATCGGGAGGGGGTGGTGGTCCACCACCACCACCACCACTAGGATGGGATGGTCCACCACCACCGCCATCGGAATGGGATGGTCCTACGCCTCCACCGGGAGGAGGAGGACCTCCACCTTCACCGCCAGCAAGGGGGGGGCATGATAGCTGGAATGAGGTGGTCCTCCACCATAAGGGAGAGGTTCGCCATCTCCAGAGTTCTGTGGGGGCCCGCCGCCTCCAATGGGAGGTGGGGGTGGACCAAACGGGGGTGGGGGGACTTGAGGGACTGTAAGTGGGGGTCCATGTTGTAAAACATTTTGCTGTCCCCATAGAGTGTAAGGATTTCCGGGGTAGGGTACCCCGTAGAGTGCATTTTCAGGATTGAGTTGTCTCAACACAAGGTTAAGCCAACCTGGATACGCTTGACTTGATGGTGGTTGAATTACATTGGACGGTCCCCGAACATGGGATAATCCAGTAGTGGAAGGTCCGGGAAGTAAGGAATTTCCAACGGAAGGATCGATGGGAACTCCTTATACAGTATTATGGTAAAGAGATGAGGGTTTCCCCCCAGCAACAACTTGCTGACCACTAAGTAAAGGTTGACCCAACACGGGTTGTTGATTATCTACTGTAGGATTATCATTACCTGTAAAGAAGGTAGGGGGTAAAGAGTATCCTCCCCGTGAATTTTGGGGTGGGGGAGGAGCAAGTGACGTAACTGTGGTAGTAACAGGTGTGTTGGATTGTTTTCCTTCAACAGGTTAGGTCGCCTAAGGTATAAGACTGGTCTCCTGTCTAGGAGATGGATGTGTAGGAGTTGATGGTTTACCTGCCTCAAAAGTGGTCATGTGTTGTGTGGATGATTCCGGTGAATCATAAGATAAATAACGACTCGAGAGTGGTTGATAAGGAGGTAATGTCGGGTCTTCAACCCTTCGTGCAAAGCTTCGTTTTGACAACTCTGCGGCCATGGCACTTAATCGAGTCAATTGTTCACAATAAGGTGCCATGCGATCGTCGGGAGTAGCCCAATTGGGTGGGGATGCAATGGCAAAATGAGCCATTGGGTGGCCCAGAGATGATGTCCAATAAGTTGTTGTGGGACCAACAACTGCTGAAGGGTCATCCTGTGGTGAATTTATCCATTCCAACGATCCAGGCTCTCCCGGTAGAACGGGAGGTAGGTCTTGTGAAGAAGAAGTTTGTGCTTCTTCACCCTGCGAGGGATGAGAGGCAGGTGAATCTGGAGGGAACATATGTGCTCCAATATTCAAAGTGGGGTTTTCCACTTCAGTTGACACGGCTGTGTCTTGTGGGTCCATCCTTACCCGTGAAATTACCTCCTGGTTAAGGGGATATTCGGGTGGTAAGTTATGAATCCTACAGGACCTCCAAGGAAAGTCAGCCAGAGTGACTGAAACAACAGTTTCTCCTAGGGAAAGATAAAAAAATAAATCAATCCAGACAAACCCCTAATCAAACTAAGGCCACAAGCAAACTTATGTGATAAGAGTGGATTCAAAAGTCTGGAACCTCACAGGATTGTCAAGGCTTCGTAAATCACTATATACCGCAGGGTCTAACAGTAAAATGCAACAAGGAGGATTGGGACCATACCCTTGCTTGAATACCTGATTACCTGGACGGTACATGCATAGTAATCTCCCCGATTGTTGTTCTCGGTGTATTGCTCTGCCAAGACGGACAAAAGGTTACCTCAGTTGGTCTCAAGAATCCTAATGGTGTCTCCCGATATACTCAAGGTATGTGGGAGCTCAAATCCATAGTGGTGCTGTCTAATGCACAACCGTACGGCACGAGACCTTCCTATATACTACCGAGTACGTGAAACACCTTTCTATATACACCAAGTACGTGAAACACCTTTCGATATACGCCAAGTACACGAAGTACTTGGTGGGTATGTGAAAGAGATTCGATATACCTGGTTGGTACGTGAAAGAGCTTCGATATACCGATAAGTATGTGGAAGACTACAATACCCCCGAAATACAGTGCTGGACAGTAACGACAGCTGGAACGCTTTACGACGCTGGAACACGTTTCTAACTTACACACAAGTTACTAAAAATTTTACCCTAGTTCTACCATTAATTTTATCTTGGACGGTTAGGTGAATGCATGAGGTGAGTACATAATCGTAAACATAATGCAGACCCTAACTATATGCAAAAAATATTCTTTTATTTTGATGAACTCTATGTATGGGAGGGAGAAACTTCTTTCCAATGATTTTACCAAAGCAATCACAATGCAACACAAGCCCAAAATCTACCAAATTTGACAAAAAGTACTCTTTTTGTTTTGTTTTTTCAAGCAAAACTCCAAAAACTAACAAGCATGACAACCAAATCCAAATATTTTCTTTTGTCTTTTCAAATCAAAATTTAAGAAATGAAAAGAGAGGAATTTCCTATCTAGAGAACTCTAACTTTTCAATTTCACTATGATAGCTTAAAAATACAAAAACCAAAAATGCATACTATTTTCTCAAGCATGGAGTCACTTTTGTAAAACTTGATTTCATTCAAATTCTTCATGAAAATGAGCGATTCATAGTTCTCGAAAAAGTACAAATGACTAATTTTCCTTCAAACTTTCCCAAAAGATTATTGAATGACGATTCCAATGCGTGAAGTAATTTCTATAACGATTTCCAAATATACTTGAAAACAGTAAAAATGATGCACTTTCAATTTCCAATGATAGGCCAAGATAATAACTTGATAATATTGATATTTTTAAGCATGGATAATTGAAAAGAACATTGGTTCGCAGCACTCTAAAACTCAGGAAATCTCAAGCAAAAGACAAGCACTCAAATGGACTGAAAACACTTCACAACACTCAAAACACTCAATCAAACAACTAAAATGCAAACAAAGCTCAATGACAAGTGTAAAAAGGGAGTTTGGGAGCAGATCCAATGCAAGGATCAAATCAGGTGAGGAGAGGGAAGATGACAAGGTCAAGTGGATGAAGATGGAGGAACTCAAGGTATCCACCACTACCAAGCTTAAGCTTGTCAAAATGGGACCTAATACAACCCACACAAAAACCAAACAAAATCAACACACTGATCACAAGGGTCTTTGACTAGATCTTGCAACACAAAGAGGGTCTGCACACCAAACCAAGACTCAAATCAAAAATATGGAGGGGGATGCCCACATGTCAATTTTGATAGATCGGCGCAGTCTGTGTGTATACACAGAGCGACCGTCGCAGTTTACTAGCACGGGGAATGCGACGATGTCGCAGTACACCTTTGGATGGGTTGCGACGACAGGCCAACGGACAGAGAAGCAGAGGTCAAATCAACGCTCTGGTTACACTGCCCAGGTGCGACGGGCGAGATCCAAGTTCAAGAATGAACAAATCTCCAAACAATGAGCAATAAAATGGTTTGAAAGTAATGAGTACAGACTCATAGGAGGACTATAGACTCTTCAAAGTGAATATCTAGTGGTGAAAAAGACTTAGGAGGAAAAATGAAATGACTTTCAAAAGAAATCAACTGAAAATGGAATTCAAATTGAAAACTACAAACAAAGAATGCATTTCCCCAGTATGGTCGCCGTATTTGTTTGAAGGACAATCTACCAAGAGCAGACTTGAGGCCTGATCTCCCTAGCTCAACATGAGTCTAGAACAAATAAAGACAGAACATAAATAACTCTCCTAGATCTAATTAGAGATCAGGGAACTAGATTCTCTTACCCTTTGAATCGATGATCCTTTCTCCTTGAATGTTGCTCCGAAGCTTGATAGTCTCCAGATCTGAGCTGAGAAACCTGTCAAGACAATACAACAACAGAAGCAATAAAATAGCATCTACACAATAATAGATCTAAGTAAGCAGTTACGTAGGAGAACTACACAATATATCATTAACACAATGAGATTGGTGGAAATCACTTATATTACTGTATTGAAAGGGAAATACATAGGATGAAGAGATTACAACCACTGACTTAACGTAGCAATCCTTCTCCGATCAAGCCAATGCCAAAGCCTCCAAAGGGATGATGGATCGCTCAAGGATGAGTAGAGATCTCTCCTAAGCTAATTTCACCAGCAATTAGATACTATAGACTTCCTCCCCCTTAGGATGGGAGAGAGCTTCACTTATATAGGACTAAGTGGATAGGATAGATTGAGATATGGTAGGAGAGAGATAGGGGATTCTTCCAAGAGGTTAGGAACCGAATGCCATCTTCCCCAAAGGCTAGGGATAGGGATACACATCAGCTAGCTTCGAGAATGGGCTCGAAGACGCTATTTTAGTCGATTAACTGACATCGTCACAGTCTATAAGAGGACAACCTGCGACGTCGCAGGTTGCATGAGGACAACCTGGGACGAATTCTCAAAACCTAGCATAAATGGGTTTGCATCTCTTCCAGGTTAATGACTTGGTCAAGGAAACTTTAGGGATGTATACACTGAGTCTCATGATGGTAATATTTTAGGTGTAACATCGTCGGATTTCACCTTTAAAATTATGAATTTTGATCAATTTTCTTTTAATTGATACCTGGCATTGTCAGATATCCAACGCCCTTCAGTTGTCTAACTTTAGCTTTCGGATATCCAACGCCCTTCAGTTGTCTGACTTTAGCTGTCGAATATTCAACGAGTATCGTCAGATATCTGACATATATATTATAACAGTAACTATGGTAATGTCGTTGGATATCCAACAAGTGTCATCAGATATCTGACATATATATTATAGCGGTAACTATGGTAATGTCGCCGGATATCTGACGAACTTTAAATGTTAAAAACTATAATGGAAACATCCCTAAACGTTTTCTATACAAGGAGCGGTTTACAGAAATTATATTCTTCTCATGGACTGTCTTCCATAAAAGAATACAAAATTATTTCAATTGTTTTTGTGATTAAAAATAGTGAAGTGTGGAGCTTGATTTTTTAAAATCGATAATCTTCATTCAAGCTCTTTATGAGAAAATGTCAAATAACATCATTTAAGGCACTAGTTCCTTCTTTCCCTTGTGCCCCCTGCTAGGGTTTCCCTGCTCATGATCCCCTGCGGCTCAGGATGAATCCCCCACTAGATCCCAGCCTGGATGATCACCGGCGCATCCTCAATGAGGCCTTCAGGGCTCTGGTGTCCGCCTCCCCTCCTCCTTCCGCAACCCTCGTCTCTGGTGATAGCTTTGTCTGGATCTCTAAAGCTCCCAAGATACAGATCATGTCGACTGCTTCAAGACTGAAATCTATCGCTCTAAGTGAAAGAGGTTTGATTGGATAGTTCACCAGAATCTGGTTGTCGCCAAAAACTATGGACATTTGGATTAAAAAGAATTGGATTCCCTTGATCGCCGGTGGTATTTAGCATTGTTTTTGCGGTAAGGGTTTCTTTACTTTCCTATTTGAAGAAAAAGAAGACAGAGATCTCATCTTTCGAAGCGGACCGTATTTCATGGGACCTCGGGGACTCTATCTCAATTGTTGGAGTCTATCTTTTGACCCTGAAAAAGATGTGCCTTCCACCGTCCCTGTTTGGGTTCATTTTCCCCATATTCCTCTACACTGTTGGAACGACGAATCCCTTCAGGAAATAGGGAACTCCTTCGGGAAATATATTGATAAAGCTGAACCGAAAGGCCCACTTTTCTCCTATGCAAGAATCTATGTGGAGGTGAATCTGGAGAAAGGTCTTCTGAAGGTGGTCACACTTTGTATGGATGGCTGGGAATATGCACAGAAAGTGGACTATGAACAGTTTCCTTTTAAATGTAAGAAAGGCCATGAATACGGCCACTTCGTCAAGAACTGTCCAAAAATCGATAAAGAAACCCCGTAGAAAACGCAAGAAGCAGAATGGAACCAGGTTAAAAAAGGGAAGAGGGCTCCTGCTTCAAATATTGACCCAAAATGGCAGCAACCGATGAAAGATAAATAAAAATTCCATCCAGAATCAGCCATTCCGGCTAGTAATCAGTTTGATGCCCTAACTGTAGAAGAAGGCGAGATTTCTGAACCCAAGGCCCCCGAAATGGAATCTGCGCTCAATGAAGTTTTGGCCAACAGCATCATAACCCCCTCTCTAGGTACTGATAACATTATTCCAGCTCGGGATGGCTCTCCTCCTCCTGGGAGCTCCTAGGCGGACGCGGGCCAAAATCTTTGTCAAAAGGCTCTCAGGAATTTTTCAAACCTAGGTCGCCCCTAAACACTTGAGGCAGAAAGTCCCTACATTATCACCGAGAGAAAGAACCAGAGAGGGAACTTGAGTTAGGAAGGCAGCGAAGCATTGAGGAAATGAATTTGCTCCAGACCACTAAGGGCAAGCCATATGGTAGGGATCGAGCAGGTCAGCAATCTAGGAAAAAGTAATGAAACTCGTCTCTTGGAACTGTAGGGGTCTTGGTGGACCGAATAAAGTAAAAGATTTGAAAGAAATTGTCAATTCAGAAAAACCAGACATCCTACTGATTCAAGAGACGAAAATGAGCGATGTGGAGATCCTGGCTCTCTCACGTCTCTTCTGGAAAAACGGCCATGGAAATGCAATAAGCGCGAGAGGTGAATCTGGCAGTATAGCATCCTTTTTTACAAGTAAATACTCCTCTAAAGTCTTGAAAGAATGTCAACACTGGAATTTAAATGAGCTCTGCAATAAGGAAGACAATCTTACCTTTTATGTTTGCAGCATCTACGGACCTACACATTATAAGGATAAACAGTATTTTTGGAACAATATATTCAACCTTAAGGAAATCATTCTAGCTGAGGATTTCAACACTACAATCTCTCAATATGAGAAGCGCGAAGGGTCGAGGTTCAGGGACCCTTTTGGGGAAAACCTAGAGGACTTGATCTTTGATTTCGACTTGCTTGACCCCCCTCTCAAAAATGGCAACTTCACCTGGAGCAATCGTCATCTGGGTGCAGGTCACATTGCTGCTAAATTAGACCGCTTCCTTGTCAGCTCCTCCTTTATTCAAAAAAATTTAATCCCTTCTTCCTTTGCGATCCCCTCTGTCGTCTCTGATCACAAACCAATCTCCCTCTCCCTTTCCATCTCGAAAAATATTGTCCCTATCCCCTTTTGGTTCAATCCCTCCTAGATGCTTGAAGGGAAAGTTATGACTTTAATTTCCACGGCCTGGAGTTACCCCTGCTTTGGTTCTCAGAGCTATGTTTGGGAGAGAAAGCTTAGAAATGTTCGATATGTGTTGAAAATTTGGGTAAAATTGGAATACAAAAACCCAGGGTTTGTCAAAAAACATCTTCAGTCAGACCTTGCAGCTCTCCAGGCTGATATGGAAAGGGTCGAAATCACCCCAACTCTTCTTCGTCACGAACAAGATCTCAACAGCAAAATTCTCTCCGTGGCTATTAAGGAGGAAGAGGTCGGGAGACTCAAATCCAGACAGTTATGGTTAAAAGAAGGGGACAACAACACCAGTTACTTCCATAAGCAAACAAAAGATAAACTAAACCGAAATATGATAAAAGAGCTAAGAGATAAAAACGGGCGAAGAATCCTTGATCAATAAGAGATAAAAGCTCATATTTTTCAGCATTTCCATGAACTCTACTTGGATAAGAATGAGTCAGATCCCCTGGCGCAGGATGACCTTCTTTCTGATATTCCCTCTCTCATCTCCGATGGGGAAAATCGGGAGCTTTCCAAACCTATCTTGGAGTATGAAATCAAAGACGCCATCTGGTCTTTACATGCTGATAAAGCCCCAGGCCCTGATGGGTTTACTATTAATTTCTATAAGGCTGCTTGGGACATCATCAAGGAAGATATGAAAAAGATGTTGAACTGGACTCAGAAAAAGGATAAGATTGGAGGAGCCACAAAATCTTCTTTCCTGGCCCTAATTCCTAAAGACAAGAACTCCCTTTATATTGATCACTTCCGGCCTATATTGCTCTGCAACACTTCTTACAAAATCCTTGCAAAAATCTTGGCCACCCGAATGAAGAAGGTCATGGGCCACCTTATCTATGAGTCTCAAGGAGGGTTTATTGCTGGAAGACAAATCCTAGACAATATCATAATTGTTCAGGAGGCCATACTGTTGGGTATGTTATATCTCTTCACATGGTCGCTGCGTGTACAACACTATCCCTTTTTCGCGATTTTCGACCCATTGTACTCTATCTAATCCCGGTAAAAGGGATTAGGGTTGAAACCTAATTTCGGGTAAACGAATTAGGGTTTTAGATGCTGCAGAATACCATTTATTGTATTGTACATGTAAAATAAACATATAATGAAAAAAGAGCTGTGCGGCTCTAAGTTTTGCTGGTTTTTTTCCTGGTTAAGGGTTTCCAGGTGAAAATCTTTGTGTAATGTGTGTTCCATTGTGTATTCTCTGTTAATGCTTAAGAATCAATACAAGTCTGTATTTCACTGTTAAGGTTTAAAAACTTACACATACATTCTAGCATGGAGCGCAAGCAGCAAGGTATGGCTATCAAACTTGACATGGCAAATGCTTTTGATAGGGTTAACCACTTCTTCCTATTTGAAATTATGTCAAAGTTTGGGTTCTCCCGAATATTTTTCAGGTGGATAAAGGCCTGCATCAACAGCCCTTGGATCGCCCCTTTGGTTAATGGCTTCCCAACCAATTTCTTCCAAGCCTCCCATGGTCTTCGACAAGGTTTCCCTCTCTCCTCGTTCCTCTACATATTGGTTTTTGATTCCTTGAGTCGAAGGCTTCATCGTCTTCATATCACAGGGGACATCAAGGGGCTTAAAATTGCCAGGGGTGTTCGTGCTGCAAACAACGCACAGTTTATTGATGATACTATCTTAATGGGAGGAGCGTCCACTGTCATTGTTGAATGCTTCAAAAGAGTTCTCATAACCTTCCTTAAAGCCTTGGATGGAAAAATCACTGAGATTAAATCTAAAGTGTATGGTTGGAATTGTTTGTCGGCAACCACGGCTAGAATCTCTAGAATTTTTGGTTTTGAAGGAACCACAAGATAGAATTATTTCAACTATCTCGGAGTCCCAATCTTCAAAGGGAAAAAAAGGAAGGAGGATTGGGAAGGTCTGATCAACAAAATCAAAATTAAAATCTTTGCTTGGGGTTTTAGATGGTTAAACCCTACGGGGAAGCTCACCTTGATTAATTCCATTTTTTCTGCTTACCTGATCTATATCTGCTCCATCTCTCTGGCCCCAAGTTACATTATTCAGGAAATCAATAAAGAAATCTGAAACTTTCTTTGGCAGGGGGGAAAAATAAGCAACACCAGGAAATTCCATCTAATAAAATGGAACACTGTCTGCAGCCCGAAGATTAGTGGCGGGGTTGGAGTGAAGGACCCAAACACTATGAATCTGGCCCTTGGGGCTAAAATCTTGTGGAGACTTGTAACGGATAAAACTCGTTGCATTGAAAATATTGTCATGGAGAAAAAAGGGGCACCCACCTAGGACTTATGTAAGAAAGCATCCTTCATAATAAAGGAAAAAATTCACTGGATTGCTGGAAATGGCAAAAATATCAAGATCTGGCATGACACTCTGGGAAGAAATTCTCCAGCCAACTTTCGACATGAGCTAAGCCATCTGTAGAATTGGTTTGAAAGGAGCAATATCCATACTTTGTTCGACATCTCCATATAGTCCAACAATGGTAGATGTGTAAAATTAGTCACAGCAGATATATTGAACAAGTAAATCAATCACAATGATGTAAGACAAATTAGAGTAAAAACTATGCAAGAGAGATGCATCAGTGCTCTATAATCCAGAATAGTAGAATTACAATACAATACTGTCACAATGAGTGAGCAATTCGAATTAGCCAAATAGGTCATTCGAATATACTGCATGGCATAGCTTGGCTCCAACTAGGAGTCCTCATCATCAATTAGTGGTGGTCATCAATGCACAAGTAACTGTCAGCCAGGTGTCAAACTGAGTCTAACCGAGTGTAATAAGTGTAACTAATGGTAATGGCACTAATGTAGGGATGGAGGCTCAGTGGAGGGTGCATGAGGAGTTAACTGGACTCAAAATAGGTAGTCAAGTCTCATCAGAGGTTAATCGGAGTGATAACAGCAGTTAGGAGTCAGTCTAGCCTCAAATCAAGGAAAGACAACTCGCTAAATGAAGTGAACTAGACTGGTAGGTGAGAAAAGGTGCCCCTCTCAGGTGGTAGGTGCATGTTGGGCGCACTAAGAAATGTGAGGGATAAATCTAAGTGGAAAGAAGCTCCCAGGTGCTAGCAGACTAGGGAATAGGTGCTGGAGGCATCAAATTGGTGACTGGACAGTATGCGGATGCATGCATGCATGCAAAGTACATACTGAATGATGATATATCCTAACACCCCCCCTCAAGCTATACTATGATGTAAAAAATAAAATGTAGGGCCCTAGTTACTGATACCAAAGGTCACCCCAATACAATAATCCAAAAATGTTGAAAATAAGCTAAGTGGGGAAAGAGGGAAAACCAAGTGGGAAGAAAGCCCCCCCTCAAGCTAAACATAAAAAAGGATCTAATCTGTCTCCACCATGATGGAACTCACCCACAACAGTGAACAGAGGTAAGAAAACTTCTTCTCAGTGAAGCTCGTGGTGAAGATGTCTGCAATTTGCTCATCAGTAGGGTAATATTGCAGAATAATGGTATGATCATGCACCAACTTTCAGATGTAGTGCATTTGAATCTCAATGTGCTTGGTCCTCTGCTGCTGAACTGGATCTGTGAATATCTTAATAGCACTTTGATTGTCACAAAATATGACAGTCGAAGTAGTGCTACCAAAATCAAACTCAGAAAGAATACCCTGCAACCAAACTGCCTGAATGCGGGCATTGACTGCCCCTCGATACTCTGCCTCTGCTGAAGAAAGTGCAATGGCTGCCTTCTTTTTGCTTGACCAGAAAACAGGGCCATGGCCAATCATGAAAACATATCCGGAAGTGGACTTCCGATCTATGCTATCACCCACCCAATCTGAATCAGTAAAACCAATGAAATCTAGCTCAGAATCTGCAGCATAATGTATGCCAAAATGTCTCGTACCTTGCACATACTACAAGATCTGCTTGGATCCCCTCCAATGAAGCTCATGGGGCTATAGCATATACCTTGATATGGCACTCGTGGCATATGAAATATCAGGCCTTGAGTGTGTCAAGTAGAGTAGTGAACCAATCAACTGTCGATACATAGTGCAATCTACAAGGGGTGTAGAATTTCCTTCCTCAAGACTGATTCCTGAGAGGAATGGAAACGGAGCAGCCTTACATTCTGTCATATTAAACTTTAATAGTAGGTCTGAAGCATAATTTTTCTGATATAATGTGATCCCATCAAAAATTTGAGCTATCTCCAAGCCCAAAAATTCCTTAAGCAAGCCCAAATCGCTCATGTCAAAAGCTAGATTTAAGGCAGTATTTAGCTTGTTGGTTGTAAGGAGAGTGCTACCAGTAATGAGAAGATCATCAACATAAAGAAAATCAATCAGAAAATTACCTTTAACTTGATGTAGGTACACATTCGGATCATATTTTCATCTTTTGAAATTCTGAGAAATAAGGAAGGAGTCCATCTTTGCGTACAAAGCTCTTGGGGCCTGTTTCAATCCATAAAAAGATTTCTTCAATCTGCAAACTAATGACGGATCTGATATGTATCCTTCTGGCTACTTAATATATACTTCTTCATCAAGGTCTCCATGTATAAAAGTACTCTTCACATCCATATGGTGCACTTCCCAGTGCTTGGATGCGGAAATAGACAAAACTAGGCGGATGGAATCCATCTTTGCAACTGGTGCAAAGGTCTCAGTGTAATCTACTCTTTGGACTTGGGAGAAACATTTTTCCACCAGCTTAGCTTTGTATTTGCTGATAGAGCCATTAGTAGCAACTTTTGTGCGGTAGACCCACTTACATTGGACCAATTTTCTTCCAGGTGGAAGAGAAACTAGCTCCCATGTATTGTTCTTTTGAAGAGAACTGTACTCTTCATCCATGGCGATTTTCCATCTAGGGTCTTGGTGGGCATGATAGTATGATTTGGGGTCTGAACCAATCATCAAATAAAATTTCTCAGATAATAATGGATCATAAAATGAAAGAGCCATACCTGCTTGTAATGTCCCAAATTTGGCATTGGGTCACAATGGCCTAATCACATTGGCCCTATTCATTAGAGTTTGTCAAATTGATGCTAAAGTTCAAATAATTGCCAAGGAGGAAAATTATTAGTTTCCTAGGTTAGGGGTGGAATCTTTGGGATTTGGAATAATGAGGATAATAAATGATGTTTGAAAATTAGAATGGGATCAATATTTAATAAAGGACCTAAATAAATATATACAAGTGAAAATCAAAGTGGCATTTGATCATGAAGACACATGGAGGAAGTGGGACCCACATATGGCTAGATTTCCCCACTACACTTGGCATCATTCTCTCACCAATTCGAATTCAAGGTGAATGGTAACATACTTGGGGGAGTCCAAAAGGTATTATTCATGGCATGACTCATCCAAGGTTGAAATATGGAGGAAGAGTAACTCCGATGGAAGAGGAAGAGCCAATTTGGAGCTAGTGAGACACTTGGGCTAGATTCCCTAGCTCTATGACAACAATGATGAAGATGCTATGACACCTATCACACAAATCAGACCTAAAGGCTGACATATGACATATATGACATGTCAGGGCTAAAAATAGACTCCAATAGGGCGCTCAAGGGTGTTAGGGCAGCTAAGATGCTTCCACATGTGATTTGGTGGAAGTGGGAGACTAGGAATTGTTGTACAAGTGGCGTTCTTTGGAATCTCTTCCCAAATTGAGTTGGCATGAGTCTCTTGGAATGAATTCAACCCATGGAGGACATTAGAAATTTATAAATTTCAATAACAAAGAATGAAACCAGCTTTTTCTCATTTGTAGAATTTGCAATTGCATTTGTGTAGAGGGAGAGCTAGTGGATGACTAGTTTCTTGCCTTAGCCAATTTCGAGGGTGAAACATTCCCATCCAAGTTGAAAATTGGAAAGGCCATTCAGACCTTTAATTTGGATCTTTAATGGAGTGTTTATTTGCAGGTGTAAGCTACAGGTCATCTCATGGTTTCTTCTATTGCATCTCACTCCTTCAACCATTTCCAATTTTGATGGCATATTCTTGATCCTTGAAGAAAGGCGTTTTTGGTGAGCTATTGTACTCTTTGGGGGAGCTTCTAATGCCCCATTTATTTTTTAATATGAATTAAATACTCTTTTCTTCATCTCCAGAAATTTTTAGGTCGAAATTCCAGGTAGAAATGTATAAATCTCATTTTTAATGAAAGAACAGTGCCATTTCCCCACTACCTTATTGTGAATCAATGTAATGATGATGATTTTGAATGAATGGGAGTTTATCTTATTCATTTGTGATTAATGGACTTACATGGATGTATTTTACAAGTTTCATCTACTGTACTTGATCATTTGAAGTATTTTTACTCATTTTAATTGCATTGGGAGAAGAAATAGTGTCATTTCCCCAAGGGTCGAATTGGTGATTTTTGCAGCTGAATGGGAGAGGGTTGGAACATATATAATAATAAAATAATGGTGCACATGAGACCTTAATAATGTCCTTAATACATTCCCTATCTCTGTTCAGAAAATTGAGTGGGTTTGGAGGCATTTGGGAAGCCATTTTCAGTACTTACCCCAGGGGGATTTGAACCCCAAATTACTAGTAAAATTGCATATTTGGTCCAAAATATTAAGAGAGTTTGAAGAGTTATTTTGGTGTCCATATATCATCCCCTAACATCGTATTCAAGTCCTAATATCATTCAATATCCTTCCTTGAATATTTGAAGGCATTTGGAATCAATTTGAGACCTAGAGACCAATACTAGTCAAAGGGAAATTACTAGTAAAGTTCCTTACATTGGCCAGCATTGAAAGAGGATTTGCAGAAGTATTTTAAAGGTCCAAAAGCATCCTTGAAATGCATATTTATGTTCTAAAATAATCCATATACCTTCTCAGAATATTTGGGAGCAATTGGAACAATTTTGGGACCTAGAGCTCAAAACTAGTCAAAGGTCTAACTAGGGGAAAAAGTGAAAAATTGTCATTTTAATAAAATTCCTAACAAGGAACATTACAGTGGTATCAGATCATGGTACTTGCACCTATTTATTAAGTACATACATTCAAGAATAATTGGCATCCATGTCTTACTATTATGATGAATCATATGAGTACAATTCTTATGAGGAATATGCAGATACTTATGAGCAATATGAAGCAGAATGTGAATGGTACGAGGAAGAGGTGTCATCATGCAACACTTCTTACAATTTCAAGAGAAATGAAGATTATTCTTATGACTTTAAATCTGATGAATATGATTGTGTCACACCAACCAAGGATAATTGTATGAGTGAGTTCCAAAGATGGAGAGCAAAATATAAAACCTTGCCCCAACAATATCAAAAATATCAAGAATATCTTGCTTCGAGCAAAAATACACAAAATTCCATGTCTTTTGAGTACTATGCTAAACATGTTTTTGAAAATAGGCCCAAAAATGAAGATGTGGAGTTTGTAAAGAAATGTTTATGTCCGTCTTGTAAATAACCTTGGAGTGAGCATCATACATGTGTGCATGAAATTATGTCCCACTTGAGGAGAGCTTTTGGGAATTCTTCAAAAAGAGATTCCAAAGATATTGATCACAAGGAAAACAAGGGGCAAAATGCATCATCTTGCTTGAAGGATAAAAATGAAGAGGCATCACAAGAGCATGAAGAATATTCTATTGAAAATATGGAAGATCATTTCGAGACACCTTCTAGCTTAGACATGAACCAAAGAGCATCTACTGGTGGATGCTTAAACTATGAAGGAGTACCTACTGATAGGTGCTCACACCTCTATGTTGGTGAAATAGAGATCAGTTTTGAAAGTGTTGCTACAAGCCCAAGTTCTATTAAGCATGATAATGAAGACCTTGTAGCAGTTGAAGAAGAACCAAGATCAACTTCCCCATCACCACTTGAACTTCATGAAGTTGTTCCAAGCAAAATTGAAGAAGATGAGGAAGTTCATTTGCAAGAGCCTCATTTTCTTGAAGGGTCCTTAAAGATGAATGAAAATAAGATCCAAGAGTCCCTCAGCATTCTCCATGACACTCAAGCATTGGTGTCAAATTCTTGTTGGAGAGCTACTTCATTGGAGGAAACATCCTTCCTTGAAGACATGGAGAAGATTCAAAGATCAATGTGCCACATCAAAGGTAATTTCATGTCTTTGTTTTTTTATAGAAACCATTTGTTTGAGCTTAATGAAATGTTACATGATGCATACTTGAATAATAATGAGGATATTCATAATCTCACAATTCAAAATGAGCAACTTCTTGAAAAGTTGCAAGATACTTGTTTTTCCTCCTATGTTCCAGATTGTCAAATGGTAGATTGTTTGGAGGATTCTCATGACATGGTGGATCATGAGAAATGTGGAAATTTGAATGTGCTTAATGTGTTTGAAGATGAACTTGAAGAGATCCAAACACTTGATGTGGTGGAAGAGGAACTTGAATTGTCTCTTGATGAAGGTTATGCAATTTTTAAAGAAGAGCATGATTTCTCTACATTGGAACCAATCTATGACAAAGGTTTCACGCTTTTGAAGGAGCTGCATGATACTAGACATATGGATCATTCCCATGATGAAACTTCTGCACTTTTTGATCATTTGGGTGAGTTGGTTCATTCTCCTACATCCTACAATTCCATGTTTTGCAGCATTAGTCTCAATGAAGTATGGGTGAAAGGGTTCTTTTTTATGGTGCCACATGAGGAGTATGGTACTCCTATATTTACTTTTTATGATGATCTGGTTGGAGCACATTCTTATTCACATTTGAAGCAGCATCCTTTGTTACTTTATGATGATGCACATCTACGTGGATGCACCTATGATATGCATTTGAGTCACTTGAAAACTCGTGGTTTTTCTTGCTCAACCCTTGATTCATTTGATGTTGGAGGAACTTCATCCAACACTTGGGAGAATAGATTTATGATTGGAGAACATTTTTGTTGGTAGCCACATACTTTGTTATATTTTTATGATTCTCACATTCATGGATGTATGGGTGAGACTTCTTTGAGTCATTTGAAGTCTCCTTGTTTTTTCTGCTCATTATTTGGTTCAGATTTTATTGGAGATTCTTCATTCACTTCTTGGATGAAAGAATACATGGCTGAATATTTTGATGCATATCACATCCTTTTGGAGCAGCATTATAGGACATGGGATCCTCACCTATGTCATTGGAGCAGATTTTATTGGTCACTTGGAGCTTGTATGCACTTGGAAAATGGTGGTCTACTTGCTTGGAGGTATAAGCACTTTCATGACTCTTTGATGAAGCATATCCTTGATGTACATTTTCATTATGTTGTTATGTACTTTGATGATATATATTTTGTACTCATGATGTTTGGAAGAATGCATACAAGAAAATGGGATCCAGGAATCCTCTTATCTAATGGTGTGGGTTGGAGAGCACTCTTAATTGTTGGGGTGCAATACAAGCAATGGGACCCTGGAATAATTTTTGTCTCATTGGTTTCATTTTTTGGGGGGAAGCAAGCAGTATGAGAGATGGATTCCCCACTTAATAAAGTGATTTTAATCAGAGTAGTGTAGCAGCAAGCATGGTGGTTCCTCTCTAAAATCTTCATGGAAACTCAAAGACTCGAGGTTGGGCAATTCAATGGCAACTTCAAAGAATTATACAGAAAGCAGGTTCTTCAACACCCATGTTTAAAATTGCTTGAGGATAAGAAATATTGGGAAGGGAGGATTTGTAATGTCCCAAATTTGGCATTTTGTTACAATGGCCTAATCACATTGGCCCTATTCATTAGAGTTTGTCAAATTGATGCTAAAGTTCAAATAATTGTTGAGGAAAATTACTAGTTTCCTAGGTTTGGGGTGGAAGCTTTGGGATTTGGAATAATGGGGATAATAAATAATGTTTGAACATTAGAATGGAATAAATATTTAACAAAGGACATAAAAGAATATATACAAGTGAAAATCAAAGTGGCATTTGATTATGAAGACACATGGAGGAAGTGGGACCCACATATGGCTAGATTTCCCCACTACACTTGGCATCATTCTCTCACCAATTCGAATTCAAGGTGAATGGTAACATATTTGGGGGAGTCCAAAAGGTATTATTTATGGCATGACTCATCCAAGTTCGAAATATAGAGGAAGAGTAACTCCCATGGAAGAGGAAGAGGAAATTTGGAGCTAGTGAGACACTTGGGCTAGATTCCCTAGCTCTATGACAACAATGATGAAGATGCTATGACACCTATGACACAAATCAGACCTGAAGGATGAAATATGACATATATGACATGTCAGGGCTAAAAATAGACTCCAAGAGGGCGCTCAAGGGTGTTAGGGAAGCTAATATGCTTCCACATGTGATTTGGTGGAAGTGGGAGACTAGGAATTGTTGTACAAGTGGCATTCTTTGGAATCTCTTCCCAACTTGAGTTGGCATGAGTCTCTTGGAAGGAATTCGACCCATGGAGGATATTAGAACTTTATAAATGTCAATAAAAAGGAATGAAACCATATTTTGATCATTTTTAGAATTTGCAATTGCATTTGTGTAGAGGGAGAGCTAGTGGATGACTAGTTTCTTGCCTTAGCCAATTTCGAGGGTGAAAGATTCCCATCCAAGTTGGTAATTGGAAATGCCATTCAGACCTTTCATTTGGAGATTTAATGGATTCTTTATTTGCAGGTGTAAGCTACAGTGCAGCTCATGGTTTCTTCTATTGCATCAAACTCCTTCAACCATTTCCAACTTTGATGGCATATTCTTGATCATTGAGGGAGGGCATTTTTTGTGAGCTGTTGTACTCTTTGGGGGAGATTCTAATGCCCAATTTATTTTTTAATATGAATTAAATACTTTTTTCTTCATCTCCAGAAATTTTCAGATCAAAATTCCAAGTATAAATGTATAAATCTCATTTTTAATGAAAGAACAGTGCCATTTCCCCACTACCTTGTTGTGAATCAATGTAATGCTGATGATTTCGATTGAATGGGTGATTATCTTATGCATTTGTGATTAATGAACTGCCATGGATGTATTTTACAAGTTTCATGTACTGTACTTGAGCATTTGAAATATTTTTACTCAGTTTAATTGCATTGGGAGAAGAAATAGTGCCATTTCCCCAAGGGTCGAATTGATGATTTTTGCAGCTAAATGGGAGAGGGTTGGAACATATATAATAATAAAATAATGGTGCACATGAGACCTTAATAAAATACTTAATACATTCCCTATATCCATTCAGAAAATTGAGTGGGTTTGGAGGCATTTGGGAAGCCATTTTCAGTACTTACCCCAGGGGGATTTGAACCCCAAATTACTAGTAAAATTGCATACTTGGTCCATAATATTAAGAGAGTTTGTAGAGGTATTTTGGTGGCCATATATAATTCCTGAACATCATATTCAATTCCTAATATCATTCATACACCTTCCTTGAATATTTGAATGCATTTGGAGTCAATTTGAGACCTAGAGACCAATACTAGTCAAAGGGAAATTACTAGTAAAGTTCCCTACATTGGCCAGCATTGAAAGAGGATTTGCAGAAGTATTTTAAAGGTTCAAAAGCATCCCTAAAATACATATTTATGTTCTAACATCATCCATATACCTTCTCAAAAGATATGGGAGCAATTGGTGCAATTTTGGGACCTAGAGCTCAAAACTAGTCAAAGGTCTAACTAGGGGGAAAAGTGAAAAATTGCCATTTTAATAAAATTCCTAACAAGGGACATTACACTTCTCTTTGAAAGTCTGATATTGTTCTCTTTTGATTAGCAGGATTTCCAATGTTTGGAGCAGCAGATTGTAGAGTGTTTTGGGCCCACTTTGGTAACTGACGAGGATCATTATGGTCGGATTATGAACCTGATATGTCATGGCCATCAAAGTCTGATAAAATATCATAAATATAAGATCCAATGCTTTCTTCATCTTCTCTCTAAACTTCTTCTTGTAGAGACTGCAGATCGGCAGTGCTTTCCTCGACTAATTTTAGATCTGGAAGCGGTTCTTCAAACTTCACACTTTGCTCTATGAATATCTTTTTGGATCCGATATTCATGAGTTTATATGCTTTGTATTCTTCTCCATATCCTATTAGGATGCATTCAATACTTTGTGGATCCAAAGCTTTTCTCTTATCAGAAGGAATTCTAGCCCATGCAGTGGAGCCAAAAACCCTCAAATTGGACACATATGGTTTGTGACCAGTGAATGCTTCAAAAGGAGTTTTACCTTTCATGGATGAATGTGGAACTCGGTTCTAAATGTATGTAGCGACATTCATGGCTTCAGCCCAAAGATGTTCATCCAAACCTTTTGACTCAAGCATACAGGTAGCCATCTCTTTCAGTGACCGATTCTTCCTTTCCGCTACACCATTCTGCTAGGGTGTGTAGGGAACTGTATGTTGGATCTGAATTCCGCTTTCGGCAAAAAGTTGCAGAAACTCAGTCTTGATATATTCTCCACCATTATCATATCTAATATATTTGATCTTTCTCTCAGTGGTGGTCTCAACAAAAGCCTTAAAATCCATGAATTTTCCGAGCACTTCTGACTTGTTTTTGAGAAAAAAGACCCAATTAAAGTGGGAGAAGTCATCAATGAATGTTAAAACATACCTTGAACCATTCATGGACATATTTGGTAGTGGACCACTGATATCATAATGTATGAGACCCAAAATAGTAGAAGCTCTGCTAGCTTTTCCGCGGTTGAACTTGTGCTCGGGGTGCTTCCCAATGATGCAACCTGGGAAAATTCCCTTCGAGGAACGGAGGTGCGGAAGACCATCAACCATGGATTTGTTTTGTAATAGTAGAAAATAATTGTAATTAAGGTGTCCAAACCTTTCATGCCAAATCCTACTAACCTCATTTCCATGAGTGAGAAGAGCATTGGGCTTTTCAAGCGGCAAAAAGTGTGAAAACTCATAGTATTTTGCAATATGATTTGCCTTTCCGACTACAATAAGTCTTCCACTTTCGATATCAGAAATTTGAACTTTGTTAGGGCTTAATGTAACTTTCTTCCATGCACCATTTTGTGTCATTTGATACACAAAAAGTAGATTCGAAGCCAAGGAAGGCACATAAAGAACATTCTGAAAACTTCCATGCTCTAATAGGATGGTACCTTTACCCTTTGAAGAAATTTTTGGGTCATATCCCAAATGGATGGGGATGGAGATGTTTGGATCAAATGAAGAAAAGGAGTCAATATTTGTAGCCATATGATTCGAGGCACCAGAATCTATCAGTAGAGTGGTGTGTTTCGAAACAGTTGCCATGAGTGCTTGACCTCTTTCATGATCATCATTTCTATCCTTCTTCTTTGTACCGTCAGGAAGAGTTATGTTATTCTTTTCCAAAAGGAGGGCCATTTGATATATTGTTTTCTTCATGCATGAAATTTCAGGATGAAATCCACGGTTGCAATATGAACATTTAGATTTTTCTTTACCCTCTTTACCCTTTTGCTTGTTCCTTGAACCAGATGATGCATCCGATGGTTTGCTTTTCTCTCTTTGCTTGGTAGGTTCGAATTTGGGCTTCTCTTTCTTTTGATTTCCTTTGCCATTCGAATTCTTGGATCCTTGAACAAAGAGGGTTGAATCTTTGGAGCTTATGGACCCCATTTGAATTAGCTTATCATGCTCTTTGGTAACGGACTCAATGAAGGAATTCAAGGTAGTTCCAATTCGAGGTAGTTAGCCGACCGGAATTGAAAGTAGAGACAAATACTGAGAAATCTTTACCAAGTTTTGAAAGAATGGAGAGGATCAATTGCTTATACTCTTTGATAACTCCACTGTTCTTCAATTGCAAAGACAAATGCTTGAATCTTGTGAAAAAATCATTGATGGTCTCGAAATTCTCAGGATTCAAGGAAATCAATTTATTTTCCAATTGAAAAGACCGCATGTCATCTTGCTTCCCAAAAATATTTTCGAGTTACTCCCATATTGCCTTTGGAGTAGTCAATCCACTGAGGTGAAAGTGAAGATACTTGGAAATATTGAGACAAAGAAGACCATATACTTCATCTAATTTGTTCAACTGCTTGGATTTTTCAATGAGAGTATTGGGCTCAACGTCAAGGCCCATGGTGACTCTATAGTACCCTTTTGAGTGCAACATAATCTCCATGTCATTCTTTCATTCAAAATAATTGAAGGGAGTGAGTAGCTTTGAAGAAGAAGAATCCATCTCAATGATAGCGAATGCACTTGATGGAGATGATTAACCTGCAAATCACAATCAAAACAAGAACAGTAACGTCGAACAATCCACCCTTTTAGAGTTGCATCACACCTGAGATTAGAGATCAAGCAAGATTGAATGATCCAATGTATCAAATCCAGGAATTCTGTGGAATACTCAAGATTCTGGAGTGGATTGGAGAGTATTTTTTAGCTTTGCATGCACATGAGCGAATGCACATGAGATTGTGCATGCCAAAACTTCAGTAATTTTGAGCAAATTCACTCAATTCTTCATGTAGAACACCTGTAGAAGAGAGATCTTGTCCCTGCCATGGCTCTAATACCATGTAAAATTAGTCACAACAGATCTATTGAACAAGTAAATCAATCACAATGATGTAAGACAAATTGGAGTAAAAACTGTGCAAGAGAGATGCATCAGTGCTCTATAATCCAGAATAGTAGAATTACAATACAATACTGTCACAATGAGTGAGCAATTCGAATTAGCCAAGGAGGTCATTCGAATATATTGCATGGCATAGCTTGGCTCCAACTAGGAGTCCTCATCATCAATCAGTGGTGGTCATCAATGCACAAGTAACTGTCAGCCAGGTGTCAAACTGAGTCTAACTAAGTGTAATAAGTGTAACTAATGGTAATGGCACTAATGTAGGGATGGAGGCTCAGTGGAGGGCGCATGACGAGTTAACTATACTCAGAATAGGTAGTCAAGTCTCATTGGAGGTCAATCACAGTGATAACAATAGTTAGGAGTCAATCTAGCCTCAAATCAAGGAAAGACAACTAGCTAACTGAAGTGAACTGCACTGGTAGGTGAGAAAAGGCGCCCCTCTCAGGTGGTAGGTGCATGTTGGACACACTAAGCAATAGGAGGGCTAAATCTGAGTGGAAAGAAGCTCTTGGGTGTTGTCAGACTAGGGACTAGGTGTTGGAGGCATCAAACTAGTGACTGGGAAGCATGCGGATGCATGCAATGCATGCATGCAAAGTACAGACTAAATGATGAGATATCCTAACAAGATGGGCCGGCTGGAAGGATTTAGACTTACCTGATCACTTTCAAATGGACAATAAATCTCTTCTCTCCCTATTGCAAGAGCAATGCCCTATCAGTTGCAATCTTAAAGATAGGCGTGGTTGGGGAAGAACAGGAGCCTACTCGGTGAAGGAGGGTTATCAACATGTTCAATCCAGAAGGGACGGAGGTACTAGAGACATGAAATGGGCTAAGGTTTGGTGCAAATATAGCCTTCCCAAGGTGAATGTCTTCTATTGAATCCTTGCTCACAGGAAAACGTTAACCGCAGACAATTTGAGAAAACGAGGAATTGAGGGGCCTCTTCATTGTGTTTTGTGCAAGGATGTTGAAGAGATGCTAGATAATCTCTTCCTTGAATGCAATTTCACTCTTGAGGTTTGGAATCTTTCCACTAGAAGTTTGGACGTTAATTTGGTGATTTCAACCAACTTGAGCAATTTATTTAATTGCTGGAAGGACTATTACCATGTTTCCTTCTTCAGAAAACCGGATTTCTCTAGAGCTTGGGAAGCTCATCCCAGGTTTATCAGTTGGAAGGTTTGGACTTCTAGAAACAAAGATATTTTTGAAGGTTTTCCCTCCAACCCCAGAATGGTTTATATTGCAGCAAATACCCTATAGTTCGAAGCCCTAACTACATGAGGTATGCCTAGTATTCAACAGGAGCCTCTGGCTGTCTATAAAAGAACCTAGATGGCTGACTTCCTTATGCCTCCTCCTTCCTTAATCTGGATTCCCCCTCCCGAAAAATCGAGGTCCCTGTCCTGGCAGCTGAGAAAAAATAAGGATGAATTCCAGCTTTGGAAGGCTCATTTGGGATGTTGCATTCTATTTTTTTATTGTGCCTCGAAAGGAAATCCTGGGTTGGAAAATGCAGGGGGAGTAATTCTAGACTCCGCGGGGAACAAGTAGAAGGATTTTTCCTGGGGCATCGGGAGGAAGACCAACAATGGAGTGGAGTGGATAGGACTCATAAAGGGTTTGGAGATTGCTTTAAGCCTGGGAATAAAGAATCTAACGATCTTAGGAGACTCCATAATCGTTATTAGAGAAGTCAGGCGTATTGTCGCCAATAGGAAAGATCCTACCTCAAAAATGCACCACCTCTTACTATGCATCGGTCAAGACTTCCAAGATCTCACCTTCCTTCATATTTTGCAAGATCTAAATGGACAAGCTGACGAGATGGTGAACATTGGAGTCAAGCTCTCCTACGGTATTCTAAGGTTTGATAATGACTCTTTGGAAAACTCTTGGATTCCTTAATCCAAGGCTAGCTCTTAGGGATTGGGATTATGTCCCATTTACCCTAGCCCCTCCTTCAACTATGGATACATTTCATATGAATTGCAATACTTATGGAAATTTTTGGGAAGCTTCCCCCAGAATTTTGACAGCTCTCCTCTTCCTCGGTCGTCCCCCTCGCATGCACGAATTAATTACTCCCCAGCCACTTTCCAATTGGCTGGCATGCGGGCCTGCTGTTGAGGTTTATCTTCTAACTTGGGCGCACTTCAAACCTCATTCTCTCATCGGCTTCTTGCTCCTAGTCTGCCTGAATTGCTTTCCTTTGTTGCTCGTTTGTTGGAACTGTCTCTGTGTTAAAAGGATTATGGCACATCACGGGGTTGGGCGGCCCCAGGGAAGTGGAGAAAACTATTATCGTGGTGTTGGGAGTTGTCAGGGAGAGGTGAACCTTAACTGTGGAAGGTGTTGTAAACCCGGAAGAGGTCCCAATGTTGGTTGCAGTCGGGGTGTTCAGTCGGAGGAAGTGTGGGGTGATTGGGTCGAAATTGAGATCCATCCTGGGCTTGGACCCTGCCGGAGGCACGCAGGGGTAAAGAATACTGTTGGACAGAACGGGAAGTGTAGCATTTCTAAATTTGAGGTGGAGTTTCTGGACCGTTTGCAGGAGTTGGAGCTGCAAGTCAGGATGATCCGTGGTGAGAATATTGAGTTTAAGAAAGTTATTTCTCGCCTCTACAACTTTGCAACTGCATCCCAATATGAGGTAAAAGCTCAGAACATTTGTGTGGCTGAGAAAATTGAGCGCTTGGAGGAAACCCTGGGTCTGGCTTATCCCCACAAGGCTCAGAAAATCATTCATTGGCAGTGAACTCGAGGACATCAACGGGAAAATGGAGAAGTTGCATAAGTTCATGGAAACCGCTGGGAATTTCGTGAATATCAGCACTGAGAATAATGTAGCAGTGGACTCTGTGGGCGCGGCCATGGACATGGGTCCTCATTAGCATCCTTTTGTTTCTAGTCACGGGTTGGCCTTTCTAGTTCTGTTATGTTTTTTCATGGTTTTTAGTAAGATGTTTAAGGACTCTGATACTTCTAGTATAGGCTCTAGCTTCTTTTTTAGCATCTTGGTAGGGCTCAATGCCCAGATTTTGTATAAGTCAGTCTATCATAAATGTTCTTCTTCTGCTTACTTCTTCTAGGGCAGTACATTAGATGCTATAGTTTTCATAGAACAGGAAGGTATCATGATAGTTATCAGCTGGAACATGATGAACTTGGAATGATGGATGTCTTCCTCTCATGGGAGTAATCTGTTCGGTTTTTTGTGATGTGATCCTCTTCTTTTTATATAATCAAAGTTGGTTAGCCATTTATGTTAAAAAAAAATGTCAAATAACAATATTTATGATCCAGATGAAAAAAATCAACAATTGCTTGCTAGATTGTGGGATGGACTGAAAAAAAGGGTGATGGGAAATGTTATTTTCCATGTAGTCAATGCAGGGGCTTTAAAAGGAGAAGAATAAAGATCACAATAGCCAGAAAACATTGTAGGGTGTTAGTTTTTCAGAAATTTCAATCTGATCTAGGATCTTAACTGAGAGAATAACATGTATAGCATATCTACAACATATCTACAGCATATCAATCATGGACACAATAATGCAAGCACACAAGAGACACAAAGTTTCACCGAGTAAAACCAAGAAGGTGAAAAACCCCGCAACTTCCTCAGAGATAGAAAGAGCAATGATACAACCAAAGTACAAGAGATAGTCTTCTCCTAGAAGATGATCCTCCTCCTCACAAGTGCGCCACTTTCTGAGAGAGATAGAAGTGAGTAAAAATGAGTGCTCAAAGAGAGATATCCCGATCTCTATTTATACTTGTCCTGTCCTGCCCAATAAACCAGTGGGGCCAACTTGCCTAGCTTCGCCTAATAACTCATGGTTACATTAATCCGAGCCGAGCCCACACTTGTTGGTCTAATAACCCATTTACCCACATGACTCTTACAGGGCCGACCCCATCAAGGTGTTATAATAACCCATCAAGTATAAGTTACGACACTTACAATATAAATGACGACACTTCCGTATAGAAGAATAATAACATCTCTATAGGAATACAAACACTTCCATATAGAGGAATAATAACATCTCTATAGGAATACAATATACATGGGTAAAATACATTCTGAATTTACATATACATCAACACTCCCTCTTAACTAGGAAGGTATTTCTTGACACAGACCTGCTAGCACAAGTCTTCTTCTCTGGATCATCATCAGCGAATCATCGTTGTCGTCACTACTGCTGCTATCTCAATCAATCTCTGAATCTACTCATCATAGGAAGTTCTATAGAGCCAGTCCTTTTTCATACCGGATGTAGGCCCACCACCTATAGGTCTTCATCATCACTGTCCATACTGTGGAATTCTCATGACTTATTACGTGTGTCACAAAACCTCGCAAGAGCATCCCAAGCTGTTACAGGCACACAGCTCCGACCTATAGGATCTCCAAGGGACAAATTACATGTGACCCCACGACAAAACCTCGCAAGAGAATCCCAGGCTGTTACGGGCACACAGCTCCGACCTATAGGATCTCCCAGGGCGCTATTATATGTGGTCACCACAAAACCTCGCAAGAGAATCCCAGGATGTTACGGGCACATAGCTCCGACCTATAGGATCTCCCAGGGCGAAATTATATGTGGTCATGGAAAAACATCGCAAGAGCATCCCAGGTTGTTACGGGCACACAGCTCCGACCTATAGGATCTCCCAGGTCAACTTACATGCTCATCTGCACAACCTGTTCCACGGCCACAGAGTATCATCCTGATACTCACCATACATCATCCTGATGTACACATGATCATCCTAATCATCATCACTGCATCGTCCTGATGCATGTCATCTGGAGCAACATCCTGAAGCTCATCATCTATGATCATCCTGATCATACAATGCATCCATCTGATGCATACATAGTATCTTCCTGATACATATCATCATACATGATCTACCTGATCATACAATGTATCCACCTGATACATATACAAACACATGATCCACCTGATCATACCCGATACATATCAACATACATGATCTACCTGATCATACAATGTATCCTCCTGATACATCTAAAGATACATACACATGATCCAACTGATCATATCCATCATCCAACATGATGCATACATACATACATATAAATGATCCAACTGATCATATCCAGCATCCAACATGATGCATACATATAAATGTGTTGATGTATATGTAACTTTGGAATGTATTTCACATATATGTATATTGTATTCCTATAGAGATGTTATTATTCCTCTATACGGAAGTGTCGTCATTTATATTGTAAGTTTCGTAACTTATACTTGATGGGTTATTAGACCACCTTGTTGGGGTTGGCCCTGTATAAGTCATGTGGGTCAAAGGGTTATTAGACCACCCTATTGGGGGTCGGAAATGTGGGTCAAAGGGTTATTAGACCACCCTATTGGGGGTCGGCCCAGTCAGCTTTATGTTATGTGGTTAAGTTAAGGCCGACCTAGTAAAGGTTATTAGGCAATTCAAGTCAAGTATAAATAGAGTGTGAGAGGCACTCTATTTGATCATTATATTCTCACACACACTGTTTGGAGAGGGGTGCACTTGTGGAGGAGGATAAGCTACTTCTAGGAGATGTCTATCTCTTATGCTTGGGTTGTATCATTTCCCTATCTATCTCTGAGGAATTTATTGGGGTTTTTCACCTTTATGGTTTTCCCTAAGTAAATTTTGTGTCTCTTGTGTGCTTGCATTATTGTGTCCATGATTGATATGCCATAGATATGCTGTACATGTTGTTCTCTCAGTTAAGATCCTAGATCAGATTGAAGTAAATTTTGAAAAACTAACATGGTATCAGAGCTATCCTGAAAGAAGGCATGGTATGACATGTATGACACTTGTTGCACTTGCGATGCTAGGGCTTGATATAGCAAAAACCAGTCATCGTAGAACTTTCACTATAAATCCATTTTGGAGAAGTTTTCGGATCTTAAACTTTTACAAGTCGAAGATCCAATCCACATGTACCTTTTCTCCAAAGGACAACTTCTAATTCGTTGTACTTTGTGTTTTACGATCTGTACAATATAGGGTTTCTGCCTCTCCCAGATCTGAGTCATAAATAGGTGACCTAGGAAAAAAGGTCATAACTTAAGCTAGGAAGCTCCAAATGAAATTTCGTAAAAAGTTACAGGTAGTGAACAGACTTTAATTTATCAGGTAACTTTTGCAGAGGCTGAAACTGATCCAGTGACACGTGGAACGTCGTACAAGTTCGCTCTCCTGTTTTGTCCCATAAACAGGTCACGTTGCGACACTTGGCACAACTCTCTCTCAGAGAATACAATTGGAAATATGACAGGTCTGGATACCACAGTTAGAAGTTTCAGACTCTTTGTATTGGAAAGTTCAGAGTTACACCAGAAACAATCAGGTACATATTTATGTTAAAACATAATTATTTTTTAGCACACCTTCATTCATGGATTCAGGAATTTACGGTTTCAGAGAAAGATGGAATTTTTGTAATCAGAGACCACGGCTGAATGCTACTCATCAAAATCAAAATTTAGAGACCAAGATCAGAATTTTTGGTTGGGTAGAAGGTCAGGCTTGATCAGAACCTAGTTCGGGACTTTGATCAAAAAAGTGGAAAATTAGGGCTTCTGCAAAAATGGGAATTTTTGAAATCTGTGACCACGGCTGGAAGCTCCTCAGAAAAATAGAATCTTAGAGCTTTGGATCGAACCTTTTGATTGGGCAGAAGGGTGGGCTTTATCAAACCTTAGTTCAGGGTCATGTCTAGTGAATCGGGAAGTTTCAAAGGCAAAATTGAGGGGTGAAACTTTGTAGTTTTCAAATTCTGAATATACCGGCTTGATCAGTTCATCAAGGCACATCTTTATATCCTTTCAGAAGTTTGAAATTCAAAGTTTGAATTTTTAGGGTTTCTCTGACAAACCCTAATCCAGCTCCAGATCCAGTTCCTGCAAATCAAGTGGATTGGGTTAATCCTAGAAGAGAATAGATTGGTCACCTGCATAAGCGAAGAAGTTCCTATTTCAAAGGGAGATAAGGCTAAGGACTTACATAAGAATATTACAAGAAATCTCGACAGGTATGACTTATCAAGGTATGTTTCGAATTCTGTTCATAATTAAGTTTATCATATGTTTGTCTTCATATTATTACGGTTAGTACAATATTGGTTAATTTTAGACTTGTCGTATCACCTTAATAAAATTATGAATGCATGATAGAAGATATTCATTGATTAGGGTTTTTGACACTTATGATTGTACTAATGCATTGTGATGTTGTATGAGGTTGATGTTGTCCACTAACATGAAAGGTACATCAAGAAAGTCAAATCATGTTCTAGTTCAAGAACATATGACCATGGTGACATGAAGACAAAGTTTCATCCATTTCCATGGATCACATAGAAGATCTACTTACGAGGTATGTATAACTTGGTTAACCTATGAGATATGTAGGTTACTAGCACAAGTCACTTAAGAGAACAAGAAGACATCATGTGGGTATGTTAGAAAATAACCAACTAACATATTAATCCAGGTATGTTTTTCCTATATCAAGTTAGAATCCTACGTTGTGTAAAGTATACATGGCATGATTGATAATGATTATTCATAGGTTTGAATAATCATGGGTGTATGCATATTATGTTTCTTACTTTAATTTATGATATGACTAACCATAAGAGTCCTTGAATACTAATGCTTATTATTTATGTTTGAAATGATCATTACTATACATGTTTAAGATTATTGTGTTTCTGATAGTATTGAGATTATACTAATAAATGTATGATTATGTATGAGATCTCGAGGATATCAAAATAATGATACTTGTAAGCATGCATAGCGATTGAGGATGGATATAAGTTCAAGGACAGGTAATCCAGGAAGCAAACATCAAGAGGGAGCACACTCCAGTAGTTTCTGCAAGGATGCAGATATTCAGAAGGAGTCGACCACTTCTCACAATCCAAATCAGAATAGAGTTGCAGAAAGGAAGCAAAGACTGAGAGGGAGTCAACCCAACAAACAAACAAAGATAAGTATTTGAATTATCATTTCTTGCATATTTGATTGTTTAAATAAATACTGTTCAATGATGTATATACTGATGTCCCTAGAATTAGGTTGTGTATTATGCACATTAGAATAGTTGCATTGATGAACAGTATACTACTAATATGCATGTGATGGGTAAGTGGCCTATGGCACTGTACAACATTCCATTGCTACTTATCTAGAATGAAACCTCTTTGCTGACATGTTGGGAGTAGTGCAAACTCTTAACAATGTTCTGGTAGAGATTGGAAGGCATCTAGAAAGTTACAGGATATGGATGGATGTTGTATTGAAGCATTGGCTAAAATAATTGCATGATTATATGACATATTTCTTTATGCGTAAAAATTTGTTCTAAAAACTATGAGAAGTTTCTAATCATGCAATTTGACTTGTTTTGTAGGAAAGATCGTATACGAGCACCTACAAAAGAAGGACTACAACATTTGTTTCAGCAACAAAGTTATCTATTGAAGATATTGAATATATTGAAGTTCCCAGGATTCGGGAAGAATGCCATGATCGAGAAGTACCAGTCGATCATGAAGAATGATGTTTGGGATGTAATCCCAAGACCTGAAGGAAAGTCTGTTGTGACTTCCAAATGGATCTATAAGATCAAGCATGCTATAGATGGCAGCATAGAAAAATACAAAGCGAGATTTGTAGCTCGTGGCTTCTCCTAGAAAGAAGGAATCGACTATGAAGAAACTTTTTCTCTTGTAGCCAGGTACACTTCCATCAAATCAGTACTTGCTCTGGCTGCAGTGATGAAATGGAAGATACACCAGAGGATGTCAAGACAGCTTTCCTGAATGGTGTAGTCGAAGAGGAAGTGTATGTGGAGCAGCCACTTGGTTTTGAGACACATGATGGGAAGTCATATATGTGAAAAACTTGGTATGGTTGGATAGACAGCTTTCTATCCAATTTGGGATTTACCAAGAGTAAAGCGGATTCCAACCTTTACTACAAGGTTAAGGAAGGCAATCCAGTGATACTACTTTTGTATGCGGATAACCTGTTTGTTATAGGTGAGGATATATTGATTGCCGACATGCAGCGGAAGCTTGCTGCCGAGTTCGAGATGAAGAACTTGTGGATGATGCACTACTTTCTAGGCATGGAGGTGTGGCAAAGTGCAGATGGAATCTTCCTTGGACAAGGGAAGTATGCAATAGAGATCCTGAAGAGGTTCAGGATGATGGACTGTAAGGCCATGGCCACACCTATGGCATCGAACCTGAAGCTTCTGTGTGATGCTTCATCTGATCCGGTTGATGTCACGATGTATCGTCAGATGATTGGGTCCTCTATGTACCTGACGAACACGAGACCAGATATTTGCTTTGCGGTGAACACATTGAGCCAGTTTCTGACGGATCCGAGGAGTGTTCACCTGGTTGTTGTAAATCATATTCTGAGGTACCTGAAGGGTACAGTTGATTATGGGCTCAAGTATGATGTGAATCAAAAGTTTAACCTACAGGATTATGTTGATTCAGATTGGGCAGGCAGTGCTGCAGATAGGAAGAGGACTTCTGGGTGCTACTTCAGTATGGGATCAGGTGTGATCTCTTGGTTTAGCAGGAAGCAGTCCTGTGTAGCACTAAGTACAGCCAAAGCAGAGTATGTTGCAGCTTGTTCGGCTAGTTGTGAGGCAATATGGCTTAGGAAGATACTGTCTAAGTTATTTGATCTCCCGCTGGAGGCTACTGGTATCTTTTGTGACAACCACAGTTGTGTGAAGCTGTCTGAGAACCCGGTGTTCCACGACAAGTCGAAACACATAGAGATCAAATATCACTATATCAGGGATATGGTGCAGAGAGGAGCAGTGAAGCTTTTGTATGTTGCGAAGGATGAGCAAATTTCAGATGTGCTGACGAAGCCACTAGACAGAGTGAAGTTCAATTACTTCAGAGAGAGGCTTGGTGTTCTTCAGATCGATGACACTTTGAGGAAAAACTAATGGAGACATTTGTTGAAGCCATTCCAAGCATGTTGGAAGGAGGATCCTTCACATGGCTGTGGATGTAAGCGTTGGATGATGAGCATCAGGACGATGCTCCAGTTATTGCTCTGTATATGTATATGCATCATGTTGGATGCTGGATATGATCAGTTGGATCATTTATGTATGTATGCATCATGTTGGATGCTGGATATGATCAGTTGGATCATTTATGTATGTATGCATCATGTTGAATGCTGGATATGATTAGTTGGATCATGTGTATGTATTTGTATATCTATCAGGTGGATACATTGTATGATTAGGTAGATCATGTATGTTGATATGTATCAGGTATGATCAGGTGGATCATGTATTTGTATATGTATTAGGTGGATACATTGTATGATCGGGTAGATCATTTATGATGATATGTATCAAGCAGATACTCTGTATGCATCAGGTGGATGCATTGTATGATCAGGATGATCATGGATGATGAGCTTCAGGATGTTGCTCCAGATGACATGCGTCAGGATGATGCAGTGATGATGATCAAGATGATCATGTGTACATCAAGATGATGTATGGTGAGTATCATGTTGATACTATGTGGCCATGGACAGGTTGTGCAGATAAGCATATAATAGCGCCATGGGAGCTTTGTAGATTCTCTTGCTAGGTTTTGCCGCTGGCATATAATAGCTCCCTGGGAGATCCGGCAAATGCTCTTTCGAGGTTTTTCTTTGGGAGGACATATAATAGTTCCCTGGGAGGTTTGCAGATTCTCTTGTTAGGTTTTGTTGCTGGCATATAATAGCTCCCTGCGAGATCTGGAAAATGCTCTTTCGAGGTTTTGTCCTATGGCATGTAAGTAGACCTGGGATATCTGGACAGGATGAAAAAGGCCTCAGATGCTCTTTCGAGGCATTTCCATGACCACATGTAATAAGTCCTGGAGATCTGGACAGGATGCAAAAGGCCTCAAATGCTCTTTAGGGATCTTGCTTGACAAGACACTCTTTTAAGGTTTTCTGGTGGGGGTCACATGTAATAAGTCCTGGAGATATGGACACGATGAAAAAGGCCTCAGATGCTCTTTAGGGTTCTTTCTAGTCAAGAGACTCTTTTAAGGTTTTGTGGCAGTCACATGTAATGTGCTCTTGGGAGATCTGACAGGTAGAGCTGTGTGCTCGTAACAGCTTGGGATGCTGCAGCCAAGTTTTGTGACGCACGTAATAAGTCCTGAGGATTCCACAGTATGGCCAGTGATGATGAAGACCTGCAGATGGTGGGCCTACATCCAGTATGAAAAAGGACTAGCTCTATAGAACTTCCTATGACGATTAGATTCAGATATTGATTGAGATAGCAGCAGCAGTGACGATGACGATTATCCAGTGACGATGATCCAAAGAAGAAGACTTGTGCTAGAAGACCTGTGTCGAGAAATACCTTCCTAGTTAAGAGGGCGTGTTGATGTATATGTAACTTCAGAATGTATTTCACATATATGTATATTGTATTCCTATAGAGATTTTATTATTCCTCTATACGGAAGTGTCATCATTTATATTGTAAGTTTCGTAACTTATACTTGATGGGTTATTAGACCACCTTGTTGGGGTCGGCCCTGTATAATTCATGTGGGTCAAAGGGTTATTAGACCACCCTATTGGGGGTCGGCCATGTGGGTCAAAGGGTTATTAGACCACCCTATTGGGGGTCGGCCCAGTCAGCTTTATGCTATGTGGTTAAGTTAAGGCCGACCTAGTAAAGGTTATTAGGCAAGTCAATTCAAGTATAAATAGAGTGCGAGAGGCACTCTATTTGATCATTTTATTCTCACACACACTGTTTGGAGAGTGGTGCACTTGTGGAGGAGGAGAAGCTACTGCTAGGAGATGTCTATCTCTTATGCTTGGGTTGTATCATTTCCCTATCTATCTATGAGGAAGTTATTGGGTTTTTTCACCTTTATGGTTTTCCCAAGTAAACTATGTGTCTCTTGTGTTCTTGCATTATTGTGTCCATGATTGATATGTTGTAGATATGTTGTACATGTTTTTCTCTCGGTTAAGATCCTAGATCAGATTGAAGTAAATCCTGAAAAACTAACAAAATGATCCAACTGATCATATCCATCATTTAACATGATGCATACATGCATACATATAAATGATCCAACTGATCATACAGAGCAGAAACTAGAACATCATCCCGATGCTCATCATCCAGCACTTATATCCACAACCATGGGAAGGATCCTCCTCTCACCATTCTTGGAATGGCTCCAGCAAATGTGTCCATCACTTCTTCCTCGAACTGTCATCAATATGAAGAACACCAAGCCTCTCTCTGAAGTACTCGAACTTCACTCTGGCTAGTGGTTTCGTCAGCACATCCGCAACCTGCTCATCTGTCACAACATACAGGAGCTTCACTGCTCCTCTCTGCACCATATCCATGATATAGTGATATTTGATCTCAATGTGCTTCGACCTGTCATGGAACACTGGGTTCTCATAAAACTTCACACAACTCTAGTTGTCACAAAAGATACCAGTAGTATCCAACGGGAGATCAAATAACTCAGACAGTAGCTTCCGGATCCATACTACCTCACAACTAGCTGAACAAGCTGCAACATACTTTGCTTCGGCTATACTCAGTACTACGCAGGACTGCTTCCTGCTAAACCAAGAGATCACACCTGATACCCTACTGAAGCAGCACCCAGATGTGCTCTTCCTATCTGCAGCACTGCCTGCCCAATCTGAATCAACATAACCCTGCAGGTTAAACTTTTGATTCACATCATACTTGAGCCCATAATCAACCGTACCCTTCAAGTACCTCAGAATATGCTTTACAGCAACCAAGTGAGCACCTCTCGGATCCGTCAGGAACTGGCTCAATGTGTTCACCGTAAAGCAAATATCTGGTCTCATATTCGTCAGGTACATCAAGGACCCAATCATCTGACGATACATAGTGACATCAACCGGCTCAGATGAAGCATCACACAGAAGCTTCAGGTTCAATGCCATAGGTGTATCCATGGCCTTGCAGTCCATCATCCCGAACCTCTTCATGATATCTACTGCATACTTCCCTTGTCTAAGGAAGATCCCATCTGCACTCTGCCACACCTCCATACCTAGAAAATAGTGCATCATTCCCAAGTCCTTCATCTCAAACTCGGCAGTAAGCTTCCTCTTGGTATCAGCAATCAAACTATCTTCACCTGTTACAAATAGGTCATCCACATACAAGAGTAGCATCACATGATTTCCTTCCTCAACCTTGTAGTAAAGGTTAGAGTCTGCTTTACTCTCGGTAAAGCCCAAACTGGATAGAAAGTTGTCCATCCTACCATACCAAGTTCTAGGAGCTTGCTTCAATCCATACAAGTATTTCTTCAACCTGCACACATATGACTCTCTGTCATGTGTCTCAAAACCGAGTGGTTGCTCCACATACACTTCCTCTTCGACTACACCATTCAATAAAGCTTTCTTGACATCCATCTGGTGTATCTTCCATTTCATCGCTACAGCCAAAGCAAGTACTGTTCTAATGGAAGTGTACCTAGCTACAGGAGCAAAAGTTTCTTCATAATCAATCCCTTCTTTCTGGGAGAAACCACGAGCTACATATCTCGCTTTGAATTTATCCATGCTACCATCTGCAGCATGCTTGATCTTATAGATCCACTTGGAAGTCACGGCAGACTTCCCTTCTGTTCTGGGACCACATCCCAACCATCATTCTTCATGATCGACAGATCATGGCATTCTTCCATTACTTCATCCCAGATCCTAGGAACTTCAATATATTCAATATCTTCAATAGATATCTTTGTTGCTGGAACAAATGTTGTAGTCATTCTTTTGTAGGTGATGGTATCCGATCTTTCTTACAAAACAAGTTAAATTGCATGATTAGAAACATCTCATAGTTTTCAGAACAAATTCTTACACATAAAGAAATATGTCATATAGTCATGCAATTATTTTAGCCAATGCTTCAATACAACATTCATCCATATCCTGTAACTTTCTAGATGCCTTCCAATCTCTACCAGAACATTGTTAAGAGTTTGCACTACTCCCAACATGTCGGCAAAGATGTTTCATTCTAGATAAGTAGCAATGGAATGTTGTACAGTGCCATAGGCCACTTACCCATTACATGCATATTAGTAGTATGATGTTCATTAATGCAATTATTCTAATATGCCAAAATACACAGACTAATTCTAGGAACATCAGTATATACATCATTGAATAGTATTATTTAAACAATCAAATATACAAGAAATGATAATTCAAATACTTATCTTTGTTTGTTTTTTGGGTTGACTCCCTCTCAGTCTTTGCTTCCTTTCTGCAACTCCATTCTGATGTGGATTGTGAGAAGTGGTCGACTCCCTCTGAATATTTGCATCCTTGCAGAAATTGATGGAGTGTGCTCCCTCTTGATATTTGCTTCCTGGATTACCTGTCCTTGAACTTATATCCATCCTCGATCACTATGCATGATTACAAGTATTATTATTGTGATATCCTCGAGATATCATACATAATCATACATTTATTAGTATAATCTAGGATCTTAACTGAGAGAATAACATGTATAGCATATCTACAACATATCTACAGCATATCAATCATGGACACAATAATGCAAGCACACAATAGACACAGAGTTTCACCGAGAAAAACCAAGAAGGTGAAAAACCCTGCAACTTCCTCAGAGATAGAAAGAGCAATGATACAACCAAAGTACAAGAGATAGTCTTCTCCTAGAAGATGATCCTCCTCCTCACAAGTGCGCCACTTTCTGAGAGAGATAGAAGTGAGTAAAAATTAATGCTCAAATAGAGATCTCCCGATCTCTATTTATACTTGTCCTGTCCTGCCCAATAAACCAGTGGGGCCGACTTGTCTAGCTTAGCCTAATAACCCATGGTTACATTAATCCGAGCCGAGCCCACACTTGGTGGTCTAATAACCCATTTACCCACATGACTCATATAGGGCCGACCTCATCAAGGTGGTATAATAATCCATCAAGTATAAGTTACGACACTTACAATATAAATGACGACACTTCCGTATAGAGGAATAATAACATCTCTATAGGAATACAAACACTTCCATATAGAGGAATAATAACATCTCTATAGGAATACAATATACATGGGTAAAATACATTCCGAAGTTACATATACATCAACATAGGGAACATGGACACGTTGAGGGGGGACATGAATATCGTTCATTTGTAAGTTTTGCATTATATATGTCTTTATGTTGATTGCTTTTGTAAATGTATGTATTATTTAATATTTCTTATATTAACTAATATCTATTGATTGTTTCATGTAATTATAAAGGAAATACATCCTACGGCATATCGTTCGGAGGACATTCTTTAAGAACAAGTACCGGAGGAACATGGAGCTATGAATAATGGAGAACAAGTTAATGATCATATTGAAGAAGATGATCATACTGATAACATAGTTTAAAATGATGATACAAATACATTGATCCATGATACATTTAATGTTATAATGGATGATCATCATCATCATCATGAAAATGATGATTTTGAAGATGTTCATGATTTACCTCTTCTTGAGAAGGCATACGAACCCCTTTATGAGGGCTCCAACACAAATCTTCTCTCTGATATATTGTTGATAATGAACTTGAAGGTTATGAATGGTCTTTCAAACACAGCATTCATACGGATGTTAAGGTATGTAATATATTCCATCAAATATATATGATTGTGCTAAAGGTATCATTGTTCGTCTGATAATTTTATTGTTAATTCATAAGTCAAATTAATATGGGTGAAATGTGTTTCATTAATATTATTTATATATTATATTAACTAGATTTTTATTTTTATTTGTTGTAGCTTGATAGCTGAATTTTTTTTACCACCGTCAAATATTTTACCTCACACATATCGAGATTTATTTACCATCGTGAAAGAAATTGGAATGCAGTATGAAGCAATTCATGCATGCCCCGATGGACATGTTATATATTATAATCAGCATGAATTTGAAACAAAATGTCTGGAATGTCATATCAGTAGATATCGAATAGATCAAGTAACAAAAAAGGTGTCTCGCAAGGTTCTTTGTTATATTCCCATTATTCCACGTTTGCAACGACTGTTCAGGTGCAAAAACATAGCGCAATTTATGGATTACCATGCACGGAAAAGAAGTCAAGATGACATTATTCGAATGCCTGCAGATGGGTCTGCATTTAGAGGTATGGAGGAAAAATGGCCTCACTTTAAAGAAGAACCTCATAATATTAGGATTTCTTTGGCAGCAGATGGTGTCAATCCATTTGCAGAGATGAGATCCGTTTACTCGGTGTGGCCTATTTTTGTTATCAACGATAACATTCCTCCATGGTTGTCAATAAAGAGGGAGCACGAAATGTTGGCAATGATTATTCCAGGTATGTGTCTACAACTTTCTTTTAATGTAGCGGCATCTCATTTGTCGTAGTTTGTTGCATAATTTCATATATATATATTTTATTTTTCTCTTGTGTATGGTTTATATATCTAAATGGTTGTAATAATTATATAATGTATATGTTCAAATCAATCAGGTAAGTACCAAGTTAAAGATATGAATGTATATATCGAACCTCTTATTGATGAGCTACTAAATTTATGGAATGGCATCACTATATATGACGTATCTAGACCAATACGACAAAGGCAATTTCAATTCCATGCAATTCTTGTATGGACAATACATGATGCCACAGGGTTAACCCATTTTTGTGGTTTGTAATTATAAGTTCCACTTTAATTGCATTTAATTTTATGAACTAGTTAATATATTATGCACGCATGTTTTTTAAATAATCCATTCATTTTATATATAATTATAATTGACATAGATAATCCATATCTTTATGTAGGCCTTCAGACAAAGGGAAAATTTGCATGTCCAATTTGTGGTCCTAAGATCAAGTCTCGTCATTCAAAAAGTTTAGGAAAGGAGTTGTTTGATGAGTATACGCACTGCCTCTCTAAGAGTCATAGGTAACAAACTACTGAAAAACATATGTTCAATGGGAAGCAAGAGAATGCATTAAAACCGCAAAGAATGACACCTCACCTATGGAAGTTGCAATATAATAGAAATCGTCAAGGTACGTATGAATCACCGTATATGAAACCGTATATGAAATGTTATGTATTTTTTTATTGTGTGTTGTTTACTATAATTGACATTTATTTCTGTAATTTCTTTATAAACTATGATTCATGATGGTCGGTGTGATCATGAAGGCATTAATTGGCTTCCACGAGGAATGAAAAGTTATCCTAAACAATTCAGTAGGTTTCCCTACTATGAGAACCTACAAATTTCTCGTCTATTTGATACAATGCATATCAGAAAGAATGTGACTAAAACATTATGGAGAATATTGGATGGAAGGAGTGACAAAGAAAAAAATGTCAAAATTTGCAATGACATTCAAGAAGGCAACCATGCAATGAAAGACAACATTCAATTTCATAGCAATGGAGACCAAATTAATATAAACTCACTTCCATGGATGTTAACAGAGCAGTAAAGTAATGTTGTAAAAGAAGTCATGCGAAAAATTAAATTTCCCACCGGATTTTGTTCGAACATGAAGAATATCATAACAAAGAAAGGTGATTTTGCGGGCGTGAAAATGCATGATTGGCATATCTTCATGAAGGTAATTATTATGGTATGCATATAATTATTGCTATATTTTTTTATTCCAATGCATATTGTTGGTGTTTTGTGTCTACGTTTTCTAAAATATAATGAAACGATTTGTATATTGTTACAGTATGTTCTACCTCCCTCTCTTCCAGACAACTTCAACAACAATGTCAAACAAGTTATATATAATATTGGAAAATACATGAGGTAAGTAGCGATTTTTTTCATGCACATAGTGTTCGTTTAATTCATTGTAGAACTTATATTTGATTTTTGTGCACTAATTCATGTTAGGTAATATAATGTTTTTTTGTTAAATCTCGTGATTGGTTTGCATCACTTGTAGATGGTTGTCATCTAAACAAATCCATAAAGAAGATATAAAGTATTGGAGGAGAGAAATTCATCGTCTCATATGTGAAATGCAGAAGCATCTACCTTCGGCATTTTTCAATGCACAAGAACGCTACCTCATACACCAAGTTGAGATTGAATTGTGTGGACCTGTACACTCAAGGTCCATGTGGATAGTTGAGAAGCACTTGAAATTTTTAAAAGGTTTGGTTAGACAATGAGCACGTCCTGAGGGTTCTATGATGGAGGGATATATGGTATACCAAAACATGTTGTATATTAGTGAATATATTCCTAAATTAGCATCAAATATCAATTTAGGTCGCATTTGTGATCCGGGCTCCAATAACAATTTTGAAGGGGAGTACCTGAAGGGGAAAGGTAGATCGAGGAAGGTGAAAGGTAATTATTAGCTAGTGGAGATTAATTAATATAATAGATTTAACAGTTTATTTTTATGCATATACCATACTTATTCTATTTTTAATATTCAATATGCATTAATTAAAAGTGTATACTTTGTTAAGTGAATATACATTTGTATTGAATTTTAATTTTATTTTCATCAAACAGTTGGTAGAGAGTGGGATGCACTTCATTTATACATCACAAACAATCTTGATTGGATGAATGTATGGATTGAACGCTGTGAACAATCTAGTCATGGAATATCATGGGAAGGTGTGGCTTCATTGGTTAAAGCAGCACATTGCAACGGAGATACCAATCTTACATAAAGCGAAATCAATTTAGCATATGGTTTAAAAGATAAGCAGGCAATCATATTAATCATCCACACTATTTATTCAAGGCATAAACATGCACTTAATCATAAATGGATCATGATGTAATCTTTATGTGTATGGCTTGTTGTAGGTAAAACACCATAAGGCTATGTGGTGCAATGGTTGTAAATATCGCATCAAAAAGTTGGATGAAACGAAGAAAGCATCAGATTGTGGGATATCTGCAGTCTTTGAGGTGACCAATGTTTCCTCTAGAAGTGACAAACATCCAGAACTCTCAGAAAATCGATACTATGGGTATTTGGAAGATATTGTTC